>WBNH01009929.1:0-95942 GCA_013401255.1 Urocolius indicus | reverse complement strand
CCCGCCCGCAGGCGCCTTGGTTTCGGTCGTGGGAGAGGGCGGCTCACGCCACCACGTTGCTGGGCGCCGGCTCTCCGGCTCTGTTACCACACTCCCGAGTTGCGACTTGCCGCGGAAGCCAAAAACCTCTCTCACGAGTGGCTTTCGGTCGATCAAACGTGAAGAGCGGTCGCCAGCAATTTGGCTTTAAAAATAAGGACGGTGTGGTACCAGGTTATAACCATTAACGCGCCGAAGTGAGGGCTTTTTGCTGCAGACCTCGAAAGGCGTCAAGACGGCGGCTTTGTTTCAGCGTCGGTGCAGACGTGCACATCGAAATGCTAAATCAGCTGTGTCCAATCCTTCCCACATGGGGAAAAGCATAGCACGTGCCGACTTAAACGCTGCGCTTTCCACCCGCGGTCGGGTGTTCTGTGCATAAACGAGAGCAACCGCAGAGTCTCGTTGGCACTCCCCCCTTGGCTTCGTAGCTGCACTGAGATTGCTGGCAGTGTCACGATAAAAATGAACGAGAGAGATGTGCAATCGTTCTGCTCCAGTATGTGAGGAACATGGGAGAAGAAACATTTTTTTTTTCCTCAGAAAAAGTACACCACTGGCTTTTTAACAGTAGCTCTTTTTTAATGGGTATTTTATATTTCTCCCTGTAAAGAGATGTTTGAGGTACATGTTCTTAATGGCACCTTTTTCCTCTCTGCAAGGACCATCTGGCTTCTAGTCAGTGTGTCTGGATACTTCACTTTGGCCTCTTCACCCTGGGATTGTTTTCTGAGATGTGCAAGCTCTGGGGTTGGCTCCCAAAGGCTGTGATCCCAAACATCCATTTCTGTGAGGAGAAGGAGCTGGCTTATATGTCTTTTAGGGCTGGCTCTGAGAAGGCTTAGAGGGTAAATAAGAGAGTAAACTTTGTTTGCACTGCCTTAGGGCACAGTTTATTTCTGCTCCTGTGGAGTCCTGAGCAAAGATGGAAAAGGACAATCTGCCACTTCCCTCCCCCATCCAAAATCTCATCAGGAACTTTTTTCCTTTTAGTTGCCTCAGTGGAATTCCTGTTAGTGTAAATGAAGAGTAAATAGGTGTGTTGAAAACGGGTATATGCTTTGATTCGAAACAGTTGGGCTTCAATTTGTGTTTCTGAAAAAGCCAAACTCCTTCTGAAATCCACGTTTGAAACTTTATCTTCTGCAAGAAATTTATGAGAATGTGGCAGGATCAAACTCAGAAGTGTTGTCATAAATACGTAAGGATATGGTTTAGAGCTGATACTTCCATTGCATTAAGACTTCTGTATCTTAATTGCCCATGAATCCTGATTTTTAATCATCCGTGTAATTCCATAAAAACAGTGAGTCTCCGGATGCATATCAGAAGCAAAATCCGAAAGCCAAATTAAGCAGCAGGGACTCCTTTCTACTTCTCCTGCCCCATTACTTGGAATTCAGACAAGTCACGGACAATTCTGCAAAGCAAAATCTGTAATGTTGGCAGCTGCTCTGTACTCTGTACGCTTAGAATTTCATTGATTTATGTAAAGGAAGCAGGAGAAATATTTTAACAGTTGAGGTTTAGAGTCATATGTTTGTGTAAAAAACTTCCTTACAAAATGTTACTGGCTTTACGAAAGTTTCTTGAAAACACAATGTCAATTACATTCTGATTCTTGTCCAAGATATTAACCTCCAGTAAGTTAAGCTGAAGTTCGTAGTACAGAGAATACACAAAAGTGGAAAGGGAACAGCTAAATATTCCATTGTTTTTATTGCAAATGATGATTAGAAGGTCAAAAAGCCCCTTCCAGGCAGCAGATAAGCATTATACTTCGTGAAAATCCCATAAAAAGGGTTGTTCTTGAGCACAAAATCCCCTTCAGTCCCTAACACGCTCCAATAATGAAACTCAGCATAGAAATGAGAACTGGTAAGATTGCAGTGATCTTGAGGTGTACTGGCTAAGTTCACCTAGACGTGGGCAGTTTGGTGCAGGGAAGATGGGCAGCAAAGTCCCTGCAACCCACACGGAGAGCCACAGCCCAGGGGAGCACTCCAGGTACTCACTCTGCCAAGATGGTAAGCATTTGTCTGAGAACTAAAGCCCGGATTCACAAGTAGAATGCCCTGGAAAAGAGAGATGCTTCCGCCCAAACAGAGCTAGTTAGCAAGGATGTTTCAGTTCAGACAGGGTGCAGGAGACGTTCAGACAAAGTATGTGTGCCTACAAGTTCAGGAGCTGCAGTGTCCAGTGAGAGTTGCAAGAAACCATCGCTAGACCCTGTAGTATTAGAGGAGTAGACATGGAGCTTGATAGCTGGTTCCACAATCATATACCAGCTTCCCCTGAGAAAGAAATGCCTTGGGTCCTGGCAACACAAAAAAAGCAGGGCTCTGCTTCATAATTCACCCTTCAGTGTCCCTATCAGAAATAAATATTAAATGTTAAGTGATGGATATACATGAGCAAGGACCAGCAGGGAAACCTCACCAACCAATCCATCACCTGCCACTCCACCAGCAGCAGGCACTGCAAAAAGAAGCAATAGGTGCTCGTAGTGGGTGACTCACTGGTAAAAGGCACTGAGAGACCAGTTTGTGGATCGGACAAGGAGCAAGGAGAGGTGTGCTGCCTTCTGGGAGCCAAGATGTGAGGGAGCACCACATCTTGTTGGGGATGAGGGCTGCTGTCCTCTGCTCCTCTTCTGTGTGGGTATGAATGAGGTAATGACTCACAAAGTGACCAAAATCAAGGCAGATTATAAAACCTTGGGGGAACAGGTGAAGGGTACGAGACCTAATTTATCTTTTTTTCCATCCTGCCCAGCAGAGGAAAAAACACGAGTTAACTGTTGGCTTAGAGGCTGGTGCTCACAAGGTTTCAGGTTTTACAACAAGACCTTCTTCAATGACTGTAATGTGATAGGGCAGGATGGGATACGTCTGACTCACCAGGGCACTGAAATCTCCAGGAACAGACTGGCCAACTTGGTTAAGAGGGCTTTAAACTGAAGGATTTAGGGGACAGGGTGTGAAATGGCAAAGTTTGTGCCGTCCATCCAACAGGGAAACGGGTCAGGGCAGGAAATGCAACGATGAGTGCTCCTCAGCTGCACACCAAGATGAGACACCGAAGGCTGACAGCCCTGAGGGAGTGTCTAACTGCGGAGGGGCCCCCTGCGCCCACCCAGGGAACCCTGTCTGCTCAGCTAAGCCCCTACATTGCCTGTTCACCAATACATGCAGTCTGGGGAATAAGCAGGAGGAACTGGAGATGTGGGTGTGGATGCAGGGCCTTGATCTCACTGCAAGTTACACAGACATGGTGGGACAGCTCCAACGACTGGAGCACAGACATGGGTGGCTGTGTGCTACTTAGGAAAGACAGGAAAATGAGGTAAGGAGATGGAGTTGCTAGTGTGCATTGGGCTCTGCCCAGATGGCAATGAGGGGCAGGTTGAGTGTTTATGGGTGAGAATTAAAGGACAGGCTAATGGGAGTGGTACCGTTGTGGGAGTGCCATGGTTTAGGAGCCGCTTTTGCTTGGTAACAGGGGGAGCGGGTTGCAGTGAAGACCCGGTAGAGAGTTCTCAGACNCACCCGGACGGGCGAGAGACTGTGTGAGGAGGTGGCCATGGCCCAGGCTGTGCTGGAGAGCCTGTGGACTGCAGAGCAGACCTACACGAATGGCAGAGAGGAGCTGCAGCTTTTGGGATAAATGCACATTGGAGCAGCCCTTGCAGGCCAGGTGTGTGAGATACTCCATAGAGGTGCAGAGAGGACTAGTGAAGAGCCTGTCTGTCTTGAGGAGAGACAAACGGCAGAAGCCATAAGGAATAGACTGACTGAAACCCGCCTTCCCTGTCCCCCTGGGCCGTTCAGACGGGGATCAGGGCTCTGAGCCTGGGAAGAGGGGAGGAGTGGGGAGAAAGTGGTCTTAAAGGGCTGGTCGGACTCTTCATCTTTGTACCACTCTGTGTTGTTTTGTGTCGGTTACGTTTTGGGGTTTTATGGTAACATTTTAGTTGGTGTTGGATTAAATTATTTTCTGTTTTCTTCCCCAAGCTGAGTAGCCTGGTCTGTTTTGTCCTGGACCAGCAATTAAGCCTCCCTGCCCTTTGGCAATTCTGAGGTCTTTAGTACTTAAGAGTAATCAAGGTCTTTTGTTCACTGATGGGCCTAAACAACAACAGGGAGTTTACCTGCCAGGCCACCTGACCAGGAAGATGAAGTGGACAGCTGAGAGCTGCCCCACAATCCCACTCTCTGTTCCTCATCAGGGACTTAAACCACCCTGGTATTTGCTGGCAAAGCCACTCACCCAAGCACACACAGTACAGGAGGTTCCTACAGAATGTTGATGAGAACTTCCTGTCACAGGTGGTCAAGGAGCAAACAAGGAGAGGTGTGCTGCTAGACCTTGTGATGACAAAAAAAAAGAAGGTCTGATTAGGGATGTGAAGGCAACCTTGGCCTTCACATGACCATGAGACGGTAGAGTTAAAGATCCTGTGTGGAGTAAGCAAGAGACCAAGCAGGGTTGCAACCCTTGACTTAGTCCAGTCCCTCGCCTGGGCTTCAGGAAAGCTCACTTTGACCTCTTCAAAGACCTGCTTGGAGGGAGCTCATGGAATAGGATTCTAGATGGTACAAGTGCCCAAGAAAGCTGATGAGTCTTCAAACGCCACTTCCTCCAAGCCCAAGATCAGTGTGTCTTCACAAGTGGAAAGTCAGAAAAAAGAGGCAAGAGACTTCTGTTCATATACATTGTGAACTCATTCCCTCTGTTATATAGTCTTGTGCAACATGCTGTTTGACAAATACTGCTTCCATGTGCATTCTTGGTGAATAAGCATGAAGAGTAAGCAGATGTAGAGCAAGAACAGAATATAGCCCTCAGAAATCTGGCAGAAACAAACATACAATGCTACAAACAAGATCACTCTCCCGTAGGGTCAATTAGCATCAGTGCAAGAGACTCCTCTGTGAAAAATTATAAGTTAAAATTATTTAGTAGATGTTTTTGACAAATAAGGGAATTTATCAAGAAAACGTTTCCTGTGTTTTCATAAACTCAAATAAATTGCGTAATAAACGCTTGCAAATAGGTTGTTCCCTTAGACAGCTGATAGCAAATCTTTACTATCCATTTATCTCTCCTGTTATTTTTTTGTCTGCTTTAGTCACTGAATACTTTAAAGCAGAACTGCGATGGTTTTGGAGAGCTTCGTGGTTTTTGTGTCTGGTGTTTAAGCCTATGTTTTCAGAGATGGTAATGAAGTGCTTCTCCTTAATAGATAATAGAGAAACATCAGTGCTGCTCTAGGACCACATGCCTCTGCAGCATCTGTGCCGTCTCCATCCTTTAGGTTGGGGGCGAGTTCCAGACCAAGACTTCTTTCTAGGGAGCTTGTGACACTGTACCTCCTTCCTTCCTTCCTTCCTTCTGTTTTTGTTCCATGTCCTTGCCTCCCCGTTTTACCCCCTTCCAGCATCTCTTTCTCCACAGCATTCTGCACCTGCTACTCTGTTATTCTCACTCCACTGTGCAGCTCTTTGCCAGCCTGCTGACACCACACCATCCTGTGACTTCCACTGCAGGGGCAAGGATGGTGGGATCAAAACTGAGGAGTTTCTTCTGCAGAGACATACACAGAAGATCAGCAGGGTGAGGAGGAGGAGTTGCACTGTGCAGGGACACTGAGCACCCCTCAGCCTGATGATGAGTGAGCAGCTAAATGAGTGGGTCAACACTGTTGGACACGTAAGTTAAGCACCAGGGTGTGTTATAGTCCGTATACCACATGGGAAGGGAAACGAAAGGGCACATGAATATGGACCTTCTGAAGGTACCTGAAAATCTCGCTGCACCTGCGCTGGAGACGGGCCCACACTGTGCTCTGTGCCGTGGCACAGCTGCTTGGGCAGACCCTTGGCAGCATGCTCCACAACCCCAGCCTTGTGGCCTGCTGTGTCTTGCCTTGTACACAATGAGTCCCCCAAGGGCTGTTCTCTGTGGAGCTCGTTTGCTGTACGCGCTGAGCCTGATGTGACTGAACATTAATCAACACTACTTTTCTTGTTTAACATAAAATTTCCCTCCTATTGTTACCCTTCTTTTTATGATGTAAATAATAGCAGACAGCTCCAGCTTTTCCAGCTGCATTCCAAGTAGCAACATTTGAAAGGGCCAGCCATGGCTTCTGGGGTTTCTTCTGACATACCAGAGGTTCATCTGCAGGGTGGCAGCACACAAACAAGCATAGAACAAAGAGGACTGTGCAGAAAGGTGGGAAGCCCACCCCATGCTGTCAGCTCATGAGTGGGAGAAGTGCCTTACAGCTCCTCTACTGCCGCAGGGCTCCACGGGAGACCCTTTGCTTTGTGATCAGATGGATGTGTGAGTATTCATGTGGCCTGCCTGAGCAGTGATTTCACATGGGCATGGAGGAAATGGGTTGTGCAGCTGCTCATCCCTAAAGGGACTTGCTCACTTGCTCCCTTTCTCCTATGCTTTCTTAACATCAGCCCAGAGGCTGGTTTTCTGCAGTAGAGGAGGTACAATGGGATAATGACATCCTAGGGGCACACACAATGCTGAAAATTTTTGAAAGCAGAAGTTATTTCTAAACCCGACTTTGATTACATTATCAGGTTTGGGGGTCTGTGAAAGCAAACCACCTTTTTCTGTAGCCTCAATCGTTTGAGCTCTCCCAATGCTTCTGAGTCCTCTAGATGAAACAGGGCAGCAGACGATGCCTTCCTCGCTTTGCCAGTCAGGCTCCTCTAGAAGCCCAACTTGTGCCAGTCCGCAATCTGAACGACTGGGTTTGGTGACGCTCTTCAGTAAGGGAAAGTTGGACGAGTTAAACTCGCACCCGGACCAAGGTGACATGCCAACCCCTCCCTGTTTGTTTGTGAATCCAGTGCCATGAAACACGTTTCCGTTTCCAGGGCTCCCTGCCCTGAGGGCTGCCAAGGACCCAGCCAGGATCCCGACAGGTGTGGATTTCGCCGGATCTCGGCAAGATCTGCGGCTCAGCCTGGGCTCGGACGGCCTCGCCCTCGCCGTCGCTTGCCGGGACGGACCCCGACGGGACTCTCCCTTTAGGGACCCCCGGCTTCGAGTCATTCCCCACCGCGGCCCCCGCCCGCCTTCAGGGCCCGAGGCAGCCCCGGCCAATGGCCTGCCGCCGTCCCTCCCCGGGCCCGGGGCCGCCCCCGTTAAACGGCGGGTCCCGGAGCGGAGAGCCAGCCCGTCCTGCCCGGCCCGCGGCCGCCATGGGGTGCGCGCGCGGCGCCGCCCTGCTGCTGCTGCTGCTGCCGCCGCTCGCCCTGCAGCTGTGCCCGGGCCGCGCCGCGCCGCCCGCACCCCGAGGTAAGGGCCCCTCCGTGACAAGCTTCGCCGCCTCCTGCTCCATCAGCCGCGACGGCTTCGCCTTCGCAGCGACCCGGCCCAAGGGGAGCCGGGGAGGCGCCGGCCTCTCAGGTGCGAGGGGAGCCGGAGCCCGTCCCCGCGGGAGCCGCCACGCGCGTTTTGCCGCGCCGGACCCGCGGCGTGAACCGCACGGGAACGCCCGCTAAACTCGGCAGAAAGCGGCACGCTTTTGTAGGAGGTGTGCTGTACGTCTGAAGAGCACCCTTTTCTGTTGCTAACTCTCATAAATTGCTAAGGCGAATTGCTAAGTTAGGAAAACTCGTCGGGAAAACTTGACTTGGAGGAGCGCGTAGGAAAACAGGTGCCTTCTAAGTCCAGCATCACTTTGGTAATGTCATGCATGTAGTAAGGCGGGAGCTGCTTTAATTTGGAGCGTGCATAAAGTGAGTGGCATCACTCTCCAGTAGCAGCTTGGGACTGGAACCAGCTCGGCTACCGAGTACAGCACTTCAGAATAACTTCTAACAGCCTTAAAGCTGATGGTGGTGCTCGCTGCACCTTTTAACTCTCTGTTGCCTTACAAGATTGTGTTTGACGTTTGGATCAGTTATTCTTTAGTTACGTGAAGCGGGTTTAAAAGACAAGACAAATTAATATAGCTGCATACCTAAAAAGNCCATATTTAAAAAAAACAAACAAAGGCAGATTTTCATCTTGTCAGGAACAGTGGCCAGTGGAAGACCTTGCTCTCTACATGTGAAATGTTCACATTCCTACAGCCAGTCAGAATCATTGCAGTGTGGTTAGGGTTTCACACCAGGTGCCTAAGACATTATTAACTATCTTGAAAAGTGCCAAGTAACAGTGGAACAGTGTTTGCATTTGCAGTTATAGTGGTTAACTACGACTGGAGAACAGCCTTGGGAGGTATCAGAAAGCTTGTGTGACATGGAAGCAGAATTAAAGGAAAGAAAAGGTCTTTTATTTTGAGCTTGTTCCCTCCTGTAGCACTAATCTCTTTTCTCCATGCCTCCTTCTCTAAGGGCTTCTCATCAAGTCTCTTAGCTCCCATATGAAGAAGTAGCCTTCATGTTTTCATGCAGATCTCCAAACAGTGGTTTTGCCACTGTCTGAAGCTGTAGCTGATGCCATGTTTTCATTTTCATAGGAGGGTGAGTAGCTCCCTTCTAAAAAATACTGAAATCAGGCTGGGTAGAGAATTTCTGGTCTGACTCATGAGAGAACTCAGTTTAGCCCAGTGGGTCTGCGTGCTTGTGCTCAGAGGCATGCCCGAGTCCTCACTCTCACTGCAGGGATTGAAACCAGCTGCTTGTGCCTTTCAGCTTCAGCAGTCCTTTTTCTGTTCATTTGTTTTCAAGTCTGCCTTTCCAGGGAGAGGAACAAAAAGCTGACATTCTTCTAAAAATTAAATGCAAAATCCTCATGGATCTTCTTTTTTTTTTTTTTTCTTTTTCCTTTCAAAGAAACAATTGTCTCTGTAAGGTCTAAGAGCTGTCTCTCTCTGCCAAGTCTACTAAGGATGTAAAATGAGTTTTCATGACCCCATTGCTCTCCTGCTAGCCACTTTTACTAGCGTGTTGTTTATGTTAAAGGACGTATCTGGTTACGTGCTGTGTGTACATGCTCGTCACTGAAAATGTCCCAAGAGAGAATGGGATCCAGTTGAATTCCAGTTGCATTTGTAGAATGCAACTACCAGATCACTCTGAGTGTTCATTTAAATACACAAATTTTTAAAAATTGCAATCAATGTTTTTTTTGTGAGGTTAGACATTTGCCAGTGCTTAGTCCTTACTTTTAGAATATTTCTTGTGCTTTTTTAACTGACTGACTCTAGCAGAGATTAATCAGTCACACAGGAATTTATATTAAATCAGCCAATAGACCTAGAAGAACTGGACAAAATGCATGGCTAGGTTTTGTGTGGTCAAAGGCGTTGTGCCTGTGAAGATGCAGCTGTGTTCTATGAATGGTTATTACTTGCAAAAAACTGTTGTACAGAGTAGTGAGTTGCATTTCAGTTTCTTTGTTCTTCATGCACTAAACATGATGAAATACACAGCCTTTTGCCTTTGCTATCTGGGTCGCTGGTTTCAGTGGGAGCGTTGGTTGTCCCAGGATGCTGTGAATCTGAACTGAATGAAAGAGAAGCCCTTCAACCAGATCCATCTGAGATACGTATTTCTTAATTGTTTGATCAGCATATTACAAATGCACACATATCAAGGGCTTGATTATTTTTGCATTTTATCCTGAAAACTCTACATTGAGTTATGTGATCCTCAGACCAAATAGAACTTTAAGCTGTGATCTGTGTTTCAGTGGTTCCAGGAGATGAAGGCAAAAAACCCCTCATTTTTCTGTGTTGCAAATGACATTAGTGGCTAGATGAATGGGTACTCTGGGATGAGCAGTGGAAGCAGCACAAACCAGGCTCTAATATAAGGGCACAGGGTTTCCAATATAGCTGTATGCAGGTCTGTGTGCCCATCGGATTGTCCTTTGAGTTCTCCTCAATCTCCTCCTGCTTGCAGAGTATGAAAACACAAAGGAAAAGGTAATCAACATGGATTCACCAAGGGGAAATCCTGTTTGACCAATCTGACAGCCTTCTATGATGGTATAACTGGCCATCTAGATGAGGGGAGAGCAGCAGATGTCAACTACCTTGATATCAGAAAGGCTTTTGATACCATCTCCCACAATATCCTCATCAGAAAACTCAGGCAGTGTGGCTTTGGATGAGTTGATGGTGAGGTGGATCGAGAGCTGACTGAATGACAGAGCCCAGAGGGTGCTGATCAATGGCACAGAATCCAGTTGGAGTCTTGTGGCCAGTGGGGTTCCAGAGGAGTGGGTTCTGGGACCAGTCTTATCCAACACCTTCATCAACGACCTGACTGAGGGGACAGAGTGTACCCTCAGCAAGTTCTCTGATGACACCAAACTGTTGCCCTCTCTAGAGATTTTCAAAACCTGTCTGGACTCGTTCCTGTGTGACCTGCTCTAGATGGACCTGCTTTAGCAGGGGGGTTGGACTAGATGATCTCTAAAGGTCCCTTCCAACCCTACCATTCTGTGATTCTGTGAAACTCTGGGCTGTTAAGATGCCCCGTCACCTTAGTTGGTGACAATGGCTTTGAGGTTGTGCTGGGTAGAAAAGACTCATCTTCAAACGTCCACAATTTCTTGGCCTGGGAAACTGAACTTAGTGGTACAACCATGGGCTTGAATCTCATCATGACTGTCATGTGCCTTTGCTGCCAGCCCAATACTGGGGCTCTTCTCTGATGGCAGCTCTACAGTGTTGTGCTGGTGTGTCGAAAAACATGGCTAACTACCGAGTGGCAGTAGTGTACAATAGCTAAATACGCCCTGATATTTAAATAATACTTGTGCATAGTCATTCATCAGATTTTACTGGAAGGGTGTAATATATGAACTTTAATAGCAGTGGGCTGAAATAGATTATCAAGAAACCTAGCAGAACCGTTGATTGGATTTGGAGACATGCTAGATTTAGAAACACTGAGGAAAACCTACTTGTTTTTTTCAGTTAGAGAGCATGGTAGCTGACATACATAAGAGCATAAAGTTAGACTCTTTTCTGATGCATTGGACAAAAATTAAAAATAAAAACTTGAAACAGCTTTCACTATGCCTTCAGGGTTTGATTGTATTTTGTTGTTTTGGTTTTTTTTTTTTTTTTTTGTCAGACTTGACTTTCTTTTTTTTATCCGTGCCAGAGGGAAAGATCTTATTTAGGTAATAGATCTTCTGAGAAGTTAGTGAAGTGAGAAGGAGGTTATGAACACTTATTTCTTACCTGGCTTTTTATCATTTTAATTGATGCCCTGCAAATAGCACCAAAATGGGGTTTAGCTTAAGTACACTGGAAATTGTCTGAAATTTTTGGTCCTGAATCCTCGGTCTAATTAAAATGTGAATGCAAGCATATGCTTTTATTAAAGCAAAAAACAGATTGAAAAGCTTTTTGTTGAGGTGCACCCTTGGAGAATAATTGTAGAGATCTACCTGGCAATAATTGAGTACATAAATTTTAGATTTTTTTTTTTGTTAGTAACTTACCAATAATTCCTTTATTTAAAAGCTACTGAAAGATGCTCAGTTACAACAGAATCTGTTTGATATTTTGATTGAATCATAGTTTAAAGCTAGTCCACCCCACTGCCATGGGCAGAGACATCTTTCACTAGATCAAGTTGTGCAAGATATCCCTGTCAATACCAAGGTGGGTGGACTAAATCATATTTAAAGATGATCTTCTTATGGTTCATTTTTGTTTTCATATTATTTGTTCTAGATGGGACAACATGGGTTCATTTTAAAGTATCTGTATGGAAATAGCAGAGTTTACAGCTTCAATCTGTGTTCTTCTTTGATTGTTATTATGTTTAAACTACTGTTGAAAATCACTTGTTTTTCAGTTTTTGATCTTCTTCCATATTCTAACAAGAGAGTGGTAATGAACTTCTTGCAACAAGCATTTGGCGATCCTATGCTGAATGAAGTGTATTTGCTCTCAACGTTCAAACTACAGCCGAAGAGCACAGCCACCATATTTGGCTTATATTCATCAACTGACAACAGCAAGTATTTTGAATTTACAGTAATGGGAAGGATGAATAAAGGTGAGTTGTTTGGTGTATGCATGGGAAAACTAGCATTGAATCCTTAGTTACTAGAGCATCACAGATGAGTGTTAAGAATTGTGTGCTTAACTGTTGTGCTTGAGTCATTCCTGTTGCATACTTTCACCACGTAGTGCCCGCCTCACAAGATAAAAAGCATTGATTGCATCCCCTCTCCCCTTCTTTCTTTTCTCTGGCTGGATGCTGCTCTTTCCTGGCCAGGAGAAGCTGACCTGGCAATCAGCTGGTATCTGTGATCTGCCGGCTGGCTCTGAGCAATGCTGAGAAAGAGGGAAACAAAAAGAGTATGGAGAAGGCACTCAATTTGGTTTTCTTTTTCTTTTTTTTTTTTTTTCCTTTTCCTTTTTCCCCTTGGGACAGTCACTGGTTCTTATTACTCAGGAATGTGAGGGATACACGCACATGCCACCTCATGCATATGAAAGGCAGGTTCTTGTTCTGCTGACCCCTGAGGTCAGATGTGACTATGCAAGACAGACATTCCTAGCACTTACAGGATCTTTTGGCTGAATTAAAGTGTTTGTTCCCCATTTATTGCAAGTAGTCAATCAGGAATCAGAGTAGGAATTTAATCCAACTTTTAGAAATGGAGAGCTTTTGATGCTCTCTAGACCAGATGTAGGATATTTTGCAATTTTAAGGTACAGAAAAGAAAAACGGTAGAATGATGCAAATTATTGTTGCTCCCTTGACTTCACCACTGCTATGACAATTTGTCTCTGAAAATGTTATAACTGGACACATGAGTACTATACACTGAGAAGCTCTGCTGGGAAATTTTAGTTTACATATAGAAAAACTATTATATATGATGAAGGAAAGGACTGCTTTAGCTTGGGAAGCGTAGAAGAGTGAGTTAGAGAAAACTTGGTAGTTTTATCTGATCTACCAAAATCCCTCTGATGTCAGGAAATAAGAACTTTTTCTGGGGGGGAGGAGGTATTGGGGGTGGATAAGACATGGTCACACAGCCTCATCAGTAGGTGTCATCCAATTCCTAACACCGACTTACCTAATTGCTAGATAACTGATAGGTCACACATACTCCCTCTCACACAATAATGTGTGTAAAGTTATATATAGGAGTGCATATGTGTACACACAAATATGTCTGTATGCATACAGTTTCAAAGATATCACCTTTTTCGTTTGATTTTCAAGAATACCTGCATGCCTGATGGTTACTGAAGAGGCTTTCTGGTGGAAGGTTACGTGTCTGCTTTTGATTTTGTCCTCAATATGTTAGTGTTTTATTTGAGAAGTGTCTGTGACAGGATGGTGATGCATAGATAGGCAGCATGAAAAAACTTGTCCTATCAGTGACCGGTGTTGAGTAGATGGAGGACATCTGTAACTTACCTGTTTTAAAGGACCCATCAGAGGGAGGGTTTTCACAGCAAAGCTGTTCCATGGGGCTCTTTCTGCTTTAGTGTACCTTGAAGTTTAAGGCATATGGCAACGTGTGAGTGGTAGGCAGTGTTTTCACACGTGATTTCTCTGAAGTGTCAAGTGTGCCATATGGCTACTTCATCCAGTATGTTAAGCCACGTCCAGGAGATTGTCGCGTGAGCTGAAAGTATGGAGTGTGGGGGCAGTCTGTGATGCTCTCAAGGCTGGAGATCACTTAAGTGATGGGCTGACATTGGCGTCTTAGCAAAATGCAGTGTCTAAATAACTACAGTTTTGGAAGGATGCGTACCTGCATAGTGCTTCCTCTTCATGGTATTTCCACTTATGTACCCCAATCTGATCTAGGTAGTCCAAAGCAAGCCTCAGTGAACTTTTAAAGTGCCGCATTTGAGAGTTGTGTTCCAAATGGATTGTCCATGTTCTGGTTTTCTTGTGATATACCTGATGGTAAAATGTTCACTTAAAAACGACATCTAAATGTTTTTAAAGCACAGATGTGGGTTACTGCTCCCACAGATGTGGGAGACTGCTCAACTTACTTCGGTTATAACAATGTGCTTTATGGAGGCAAACGATTCCATTAGGGAACACGCAGTAGTAAGTGCATTAAATCACACAAAATCATGCAAGTGGCCATAAGCTAACAGGTCAGTGAAGCAGTTCCTATATACTGGCAGGATTAGTAGTTTAATTGAAAGTCTGGTTCTTAAACAGTACAGATGAGCCACTTACTCTCGTGAATATCAGTGCAGCGAACACCTAAACCAGGGATTTAGATGAGTTAAATCTTACGGAGGGGGGGGCTGTCCTCTGGCAAAATCTCTGTTCGAAAGCCTTCTCTGGTTTACCAGATGGATATTTGGCTTTGGCTGAGGAAATAATACTTGATCCTTCTTCCAAGCCAGACTGCTTTTTGCCCTGAAACTATTCTGGCAGGGTCTGTCATGGGTCCTGTCACCATCTCCTCTTTCTTTCTCTAGCTTACTGCTGTGCTTGGTCACTCTGAATGCAGGGCCCATATCCAAAGAGCTTGTTTTCATATGACTAGGTGTGCATACTATTCACATAAGTAAAATGTCTGCAACGTACTATGTCTTGCCAGATCTTTGAGTTTGCCAAGAAATGCTACCTTTTAGCAAGTTACTGGTGACCTCATGCACCTTTACGGAAATCTGGGCTCTGGCAGTGTTTTGACATAGACAGCAGTGAAAACATTCCTGATATTAACCACAGCTGCCGAGACTTTAGCAGTAGCGTAGACTTTAAAGATGAAGACATTCCCTGTGTTGTCCATGCTGGTATAAACCTGGATTCTTTTAAATCATTAGACTGAACAATTAGAAAAATGATAGAAAGCATGTACGCATTAACTCAGGTCGCCAACAAACAAGAGGTATCAAAGAAGGTACGTTAGTAATGGAGAGATAGGAAGTTAACCTGTTAAATATAAATTGGATGAGTTTAGTAGGTTTTATTAGCTCTGAAGCTAATAACAGTTTTTCTCTCTACTATATCTATAATTTTTGTTGATCAGATGTTAATGTAGTATTTTCTTGAAGGTCAATATATTTGTGAGCTCTCCCTTGATGCAACAGTAACAGCACTCTGTGAACTTCAAACAGAAGTTCACAAGAGCCAGCACATAACTGTTGATGTACCTGGTTTCTGTTCAGCTTGACTCCTCAATTCAGGTGTTACTGTGAGGAAATAAGACACATGCTGGGTGGAGATCAGTGGGATCTCCAAAAAAAGTTGTGTCTAATGTTACAGAGTAGTTATACATCGTCTAGATGTACTCAGCTCTTTGCTTCTGCAGGTATTTATTCAGAGAGCCAGGAAGATATTTTGTGGAGAGAACTAGCTATAGCTGATCTAAGAGATTTAGCTTGCAGATCCTAGCTTACCAATGCAATTTCCGTAGGAAAGACACATTTTTTTTCAATATTACACAGCGTGTAAGAGGGGTTTTTGCCTGCTGTTGTGATGCCGGTGGTGTATTTTACTTCATAAGACAAGAATATGTTGATATGAATTATCAAGTAAGTCATCCATGAACGCCTTAAAAAACATTTGAGAGGAAGGTTAGTGTTCGTTGCGTTATATTTTGTTTTACAGAGAAATGCAGGTGATTGACTTGGAATTGCTTCCTTTGGTTTCGTCAATTATGTGTTTGACTACGCTGTCCTTGACTTCACTGAGTGCAGCTTGCATCCCTGAAACTCATTTTTCTGCTACAAAGTATTTCTAGGTCTGTCAGATACATACTTGCCAAAGTGCTGACTGCAGGCTCTGACCACACTCTTTACCTTCCCCGGTTGTATTTTAGCACATTATGCTGTGTATGGCGATGTTGGTTAAGCTGGTTAGAAAGGCCTGGACATAGCAGGGGAAAACACTATGCAGGCAGCAATGCTTTACAAAGGGGGAGTTGTGAAAGGCTCTTAGTAATCCTTCTCAGAGCATCAATGTCCCGTTTGTTATTACCATTTATATCTGCATATGGGGTGCATTTACAAAAGTTGACATGTGGAAAAATTCCAGAGCAATGGCAGATTTCCACAGGATCTTCTCTGATCAGCCTTGGCTTATCTGTTACCCTCTGATAGTCCTCCTGTGTATTTTGTACCAGTGGCACTGCGCTATCTGAAGAGTGACGGGAGGTTGAATTCAGTCATCTTTAGCAACGTTCAGCTAGCTGATGGGAAACCCCATGCTGTCATCTTGTTGCTGAGTGGCCTGCAGCAGAGATCAAGCACAATAGAGTTGTATCTGGACTGCCTGCAAGTAGGTGCCATTCAGGACCTGCCAAAAGCGTTTTCAGCACTGTCTCAGACGTCGGCAGCGGTAGAGGTGCGCACTTTCCAGGAGAAACCACAGGTAAGCAGGAAAACTGGGAGCAGAGATCACTTAGAGGGATCACCAGGGATCCTCTCGATCACTGAGTGCAGACGTCAGCCTTTACAGCAGCCAGCCTCTGTACAGTGGTGCTTCAGTAGTACTTGGGCATTAGCTTGGGCAAGAAATGCAAATAGAAGTTCTCTATGGAACAGATGAAATCTTAGCTTCACTAAACCCAGTAATAGTTATACTATTTGTTTTAAAGAAAATGTTTAGCTTTTTAAAAAAAAAAATTACTCTCCCACACATCAGTCTACATGTTTCTTGGTGACCGGCCTTCTTTGCAAGGACATAGCTGATGCAGTAAGGGCAGTTCTTTGTCAGTTTCTTTCACCTGTTCAGTATGAGTTGTCATCTTCGTGGTAAGACTGGAAAGGCGAAAGAAGTAGGGAACTCAACTTGGTGTGAGAGCACAACCCCCATGTGTTTGACTACAAAAGCTTTTCTTCCTCTGTCTGACAACCCACGGGACGGCATAACTTCCTGCCATCTCTGTATCAGCAGTTGGAGGCAAACAGTATCTTCCACAGGCACCTTCTGTCAGCGTTAATGCAAAATATGCAATGTTCCCTGAGCATTAATGCAGAATACGTATTATAATGCTCAAAGGCATTCTGCTCCCAAGGTTGCCCTTTTGCTTTGTTTCATTTTATGCTTGAAAATGAGCCCATTTATATGGAGAATCACTAAGGTGCTTGCATTCCTGACAGGAATGTAAACCTGTTTCTGGGGCCAGGTGGAGAGGGAGAAAGACTGCTTTGGATTCCATTCAACTACAAAAAAGTCATTCCTGTATGCTGCAGATATAAAAACATGTGATCTTCCTGGTATGTGAGATCCCATGAATTGGAATGGTAAAAAAAGTTCAAAGTAAAACCACAGCTATGTGAAAATCTGCAAAGATTGGGGATTTTATTACAGTTGAGATGATGATGGGTGGTCCTGGAGGGGGTGGTGTGGGAGCCCTGTGTGCTTAGTAAATGGACAAGTTGTCTAAAAAATTAACTTACTTTGTCTGATATTTCACTTTTTTTTCCATTGTCATGTCAGAATTGTGAGCTGTGTTTTTCTTGTGAGTCCAGGATACACTAGATGAGCTGAAGCTGGTAACTGGAGGAACACTTGCCGAAGTGGGGAACCTGCAGGATTGTTTTCTTCAACAAAATGAACCAGTTCTTCAGTATACTGGTAAGGCCTGCAACCAAGAGTTAAAATTGCTCCTTATAATACCAATGCAAAAAGCTAATGTGATGAATGTTAAAGATGTGGAGAAGCTTTAGAAGCAAGTAATACTAATTGCTTGATTGAATTACATGTCATGATAATGTCCTATAAATGTTTTAGAAATAGCTCAGTTTAGAGAATAAACAGTCACTACAGCTGGTAATAGGCAATGAGTTGTTGTGCTAGTGAGAGAGGAGTCTGTAATGATTAAAAAAGGCTTTTTAAGCTAACTTGAAAGATGAGCTTTCATGGCCATAGTTTGTTTGTGTCAGCTTACTAAAATGTTATGAGTATTCAAATTGCAGACAGAAAGCAGTCATAAATGTCACACACTGCTACAGTCTTTATGAAAATAGGTCGGTGGATAGAGTAGCAAGACCTGCCAATGTACTTATCCACGTGGCCAGCGTTCATCTCTTGTTGAATAGTGCAGTGTCCCAGAAAGGGCAGAAACGAGACATGAGGAAGGACATGGGAGACTGCAGTGTGGTTGTGCTATGGCTGCAGAGCCTGCAGGTCCATAAGGGAAAGACCATTGCAAGTAGCCACAAGTCCTGCTGCAAGTTACATGAGGCTTTTGGCACCTGCTGGACTGCAGCCTGCTCCAAAAGCAACTCCTTTTTTCTGTCTGTGCTGAGCGTTGTGGAGACTGAGCCGTGAACAGGGAGAAAGGAAGGAGCTGAGGCTACTGGGATTCCTGCAAGTCCCCCGGGGCTAAGTCCAATTCACTGTGATGGGTGAAGATGCTCTCTAATCTGTTGGCACAGCAAACCTGGGCTGAACTACCTCATCTGTATCCCTTCCTAATTTCTATTGATCTGCTTTTCTGCTGCAATTGTGTGAGAGAGGAATGGTTTTACCCCGTGGGTGCAATATGTTAATATATGACAACCATGGGGGCAAATAACTGAGTTCAAGATTTGAAATGGGATCCACGAGAAGTTCTCTCTCACACCGTTGCCTGTACCCCTTGCCAAACCCAATGCTGCAGCACTGGTAGATAACATTAATGTAGGCATCAGCAGTGTGCAGTGGTAACAGAATCTGGTTTGCTTTTTAGCTATATAAATCTTTAGTTGTCCATGCTTCTGTTTTCTGCTCTATCGCCTATATACACCTACGCCAAAAAAATGCAGTTTTATCAAAAGTGTCTCTTTCCCTAAAACAACAGGCATTTGTACATAGAAAGGAAGGGTAATTTAATGCTTCCTCTTGGGAAAACTCACAGCTCTATGAGCAAGGTTTACAGCTTGCAAACTTGCAGCTTTCTGGTTGGTAACTTTTTGCTGATTGATAGTACAAATGGTGGTAGTGCAGAGATACTACCTCTTCCTTTGCCTGGCTGAGCCTCTCACATTCGGGTGCTTGTAACACTTAAGTGCAACTAGTATATTAATAACAATACTAAACCAACTCACACGAATATATTCAAAGTCTACACAGTCAAATCCAGTACAGGAAAAGGTGCAAGTGTTCCAATAGCAGTTTTAACTCAGCTGCCTTGCACTTAGTATATGCTTCACAATGCCCTTTTACAGGAGCAATGTGTCAGATAACCACAATTTTGCCTTCAGACAGAGAAAGCTGGAATGCAAATACCTGTATGCAGGGTGAGATCTACATATCTTGGTGCAAGCACGTGTTTTCATATTAATTGTAAAATCCTTGGGAAAGCTTTAAACCTAAATCACTGTACATGGCTTTGACTGGCTTTGACTGTGTGCCTCCGACAGCAGCGTTCCCTCCATATTCAGTATGTGAGGCTGAGGCACCTAGGCAGTATAGATGAGATTATGATGATCAGACAGAGGTTGAGCATGTATATTTGAATCTTCCTGTCTGAGTAGAAAAATGTAGTACAAGTTCCACTGGGTTTGGTGTGTGAGATTAGCGTACTGCATGTAATCATCATCACAAAATCATTCAGGTCAGAAGGGATCCTTAGAGGTCATCTAGTTCATGTAGGGTGCCTGAATCTGGCATAGTGTGAAAGAATGAGCTGTGTTGCACCAAACTAAAGCTTCTTTTAATCTAGATACTGTTAGAGACAGAATGCCAATATAACCCAAGGGCAAGAGTATGTGAATGTTACAGTGTGGTTTTCACTGAATGCTGCGTGCCTGTTGTCCAGCAGTTCATGGTATACAGAGCTCTTGACTCAGAGGTGGGGTCTTTGTGTTCTGTACTCAGTATATGTTTCCTTCCATGAATCTGTCCTGTCAATTTTGAATGCATGATCAAGAACATTTCTTGGCAAGAAATTTATCATATGCCTGAGGAGATATCTCCTTCAGTTTACTTTGAACCTGCTTCTTCGTAACTCCATATGCTACTCATGTATGCAACTCCTTTGTCAAAGGATTATAGGCTGACAGGAAACTTTTCTCTTGTCAGCCATCATCTGTACTTTAATCATGGCTAGATCTCTGGCTAAGTAACCGTAGTCTCTTTGAGTGACACTTCAGGACTCTGACTTTGCCATATGGGCACAAGTGAGGTGTTTGAGCCAGTACTGCTTGCTAGAGAGCCAGAAGAAGTATCTATGAGACATTTCAGTGGCCTGCGATTGCACAAGCTAGTGTTTGTGCACTTGCCTTGCCTGGGCTAATTAGCAGTGCAACAAAGCTAGTCTTCTGCTCTAGATCCAAGGCTTTGTGCTGGAATGTGTTGCCCAGAGAGGCTGTGAATGCCCTGCCATTGAAAGGCTGGACGGGGCTTTGGGCAACCTGACCTAGTGAAAGATGTCCCTGCCTATGGCAGATGGGTTGGACTAGATGATTTTTAAAGGTCTCTTCCAACCCAAACCATGCTGTGGTTCTATTCTGCAAGATCCCGTGAAGAGAAAGACAGGAATAACTTTCTGACATGACTTCAGGCTTACAGAGGGTAAGCATGTCAAAGGACTTCAGTTCCTGTTGGACAGTAACTCATCAGATCTGTTCTCTGAATTTAATTACTGCTGTGAAAGCCGTTCTGTTACTTGGGTTGGTATTGACTCTGGGTATTGAGCTTGGGGCTATCTGAACTGGAAGCTACATCAGTAAGTGGAGTAGGGATGAGAAGGACTACATGGTAGGGCCAGATAACTGTATAGCTTCAAGCTGTAACTTTTGCTTACCTTGCTCACTCCTGGGAAAAGCCAATCAATAACATAATGTGGACCAATGGCTCCTTGAAAAGCCTCTTTGAGTTCTTACCACTGATCACCAGCCATCTGCTGCAGGTAGGGCATGCCATAGGACTTGTCTTTAAATGAAAGAGGAAAAAAAATATGGAAAATCATCTGTTTCTGCTGTGCTGTCTAAGTTTGCAAACAAGACATGACAGTATAACCTGTTCAGTCCACCTTAAAGTCTAACAGTCTGCAAAACTTAACTGTACAGAATAGATCTGGTTTTGATTTAGATGCTAACCAATAAACAGCATCTGAAATCTTGAGATTTTTTTTGCAGATCTCAGTCAATAATTCCTAAACCATTCTTTGTTTAAAAAAACTCAAACAAAACAAGAACAGACACCAGCATCTGTCCCAACAGCCTGCATGCCAGATTCCACTATGAGATTCTGAAATACTCATCAAGTCCTGCCACCTTCTTCCCAAATAAAGATAGGACAAGGTTGGGACTAGAACAAAGTTCTGGAACAGGTGATTCTTGAGTCTTTAAAATTTTCAGTGTTTTGATGAGAAAAACTGCAGTGAAGAAAATGTAGTATATGAGGAGTTGGATGATTCCTACTATAATATTTGGAAACAGCCATGCTTTGAAGTACAAAACAATGAGGTAAATGATAAGAAAAGCATTTATCATGTAAGCTTTCAACACACACAAAAGTAACCCATGAATAAACCTCCCTGAAGCCATTTGCCATAATATCAAAATATCCTACCTGCTTAGAATGTAAAAGACCATATGTTTAAGAAATTTGTTTTGACATAGAGACTTGGAGGAGTAAACAAATTGCTTCAAGAGAGAGCTTGAAACTCTGAAGTGAGCTACAAGCAGGAACTACTACAAGCTACTGTATTAAACATGCTATATACTTCACCACCACTTTGTCAAAATGAAAGTTTTGTTTAACAGATAAGAGTCTTGTGAACGTCTTGAGTAGGTTCTGGTCCTTCCATATGTCTTGTTTTGGTCTTAGAGGTCTTATGTCTCAAATGTGTTATCACAAAAACACAATATTGAAATTCTGACGTTTCACTTAGGGTTGTTAGTCTGAGGCCTGGGAGGAATCAATAACGCTGGTGGCATTAGTTACCGCTGTTGTTAGGTCTTACCAGAGAGCCTTGACACTGAAGTAATGGTAGAAAAGTCACAGACTACCTTTCTCTGTGTGGAGAGGTTTCTGCTTTGCCCGTGTCTGTCGTATACAATGAAGTTGACAGAAAAGCCTTGAGTTCGTGCAAATTCACTGTATAAAAAATTGAAGCTAGATACTGTGATTACTGTAAGGATTCATATAGGAACAATGTCTGCCCTCATCAGCTCTTCGTGGTGTTTCTGTCTTGTATCTCAGAAATCACCATGCTGAATGAAGGGGAATTATGTGCAGTGTGCACTCTTTTTGGTTGCTGTTTCCCTGCAGGTGATTTTAACAGACAGCTGATGGGTCAGATGATGCAGATGAACCAAATATTGGGAGACGTGAAAGACCTTCTCAGACAACAGGTACTATATAAAGGCTTCAGTGTGAAATATGCCAAGCTTGCCACTTCTGACAGAGTCAGGGCATAACTCACATAACTCTTGGGTAAAGCTTGTTGCCTTAGAGGCAGATCACAGTGGATAAGAAATAACCATAAAGGTCATGGTACTCTGGGCTTGCTATGGAGGATCACTGAATGTGGGAGTGTAGGGGACTTGTTTATTCAGAGCCAGAAAATCTGGTGTCTTGAGAGGAACTAGAGTATCTGTCCTAGCCCACGGTTAGAGGTAGGTCTGTTGCACTGAGATGAAACTGCATTTGCTCCACTTGCTGGTGGGTGTCAGAAATGAAATTGCTGGTGATACATGCCTTCAGTTAAGGATGTCATCCTTAAAGATCCTGTTGATGGAGGCTGAGCTGAAGTACAACCATTATCATTGTCATGAATTATATGGAGTATGAAGAACATCTCATTTCAAGAGAGTACCTATGTTGCATGGCATGAGTGTTATCTTGGGGAAAAAATGTATTGCTGCTTCTGGCAGCCAGGTACAAACCAGAGCTGCCTACATTCAAATAATGTTTATTTTTCTATATCTTCAAGGTTAAAGAAACAACTTTTCTGAGAAATACTATAGCTGAGTGCCAAGCATGTGGTAAGTATTCCTGTTATTGCCTGTAAAAAGCAACTGGATGAGATACACAGTAATTTTAAAACTAATATTGATTGCATCAGCTTTAAGTGGTTTCTAAGAAGTAAGTTTTTAAAAATACTGTGTACAAAGTTCTAGATGTACTGAACACAAATTTAAAATAGGTTTTCATTAGAGTAAAAGCTTTCAGTTTCCCTAGACCTGACAATCACTTACTGAGGGATAAAAACCTCTCTAAACCAAGCAGTACCACTCACCCTGTGCTGTCAGTTGTCACTCTGCCGCAAAACTGTACCACATGTCCCTGGAGAGGGAGGCGTTGCCTGCCTGGTGTCTCATGCATAGTCTTAGTAGATGGACTAGGGAGGAATCACATTGTGCTGTAGCTGGTACTGTCAGTCTAAGGAACCTGTCCTCCTGAAAGTCATCTGGTCCTGAGTAGGCAGTCGCTGGTTAACAGCAGGAAGACCCAAATGGTGGTTTCCATCTTTTTGTGAAACTGAAGAAACAAATGCTTTCCCCAATGCCACTGCATGGCCCTCCTACACAGTGGACAATCGGGACGCACATGCACTCAAACTGGGTGGGGAAAAAGGCCTTAAGCTCATTACACTGTTCAGCTGATTTCTTCTCCCAGATTGTCAGCCTCATAAATACTCAAGTTGGTCTTCAGTCAGTTTAACCTTTATGTGAAAGTGCCAAAGAAAAAGTCTTTAAATCCTGCATGCATCAATACCAATTTCAGCATCTCTTTGACACTGTCTCCCACAGCACCCTGACAGCAAAACTGAGAAACTGTGGGCTGGATGATCAGGTAGTGAGGTGGATTGTTAACTGATTGAAGGAAAGAAGGCAGAGAGTTGTGATCGATGGGACAGGGTCTAGTTGGAGGCCTGTGTCTAGTGGCGTCCCTCAGGTGTCAGTGCTGGGACCGGTACTGTTCAATATATTCGTTAATGGCCTTGATGAGGGAACAGAGGCCACTGTCAACAAGTTTGCTGATGATACTAAACTGGGAGGAGTGGCTGACACACCAGAAGGCTGTGCTGCCATTCAATCAGACCTGGATAGGCTGGAGGGTCAGGTGAGGAGAAATCTAATGAAATTCAACAAGGACAAGTGCAGAGTCTTGCATCTGGGAAAGGATAACCCCATGCACCGGTACAGCTTGGGGAATGAACTGTGACCTCATTAATGTTTACAAATATGTGAAGGGCAAGTGTCAGGAGGATGGAGCCAGGCTGTTCTCAGTGATGTCCAATGATAGGACAAGGGGCAAGAGCTATAAGCTGGAAGATAAGAGGTTCCAAAGAAACACAAGGAAGAATTTCTTCCCTGTAAGAAAAGTGATGGAGCACTGGAACAGGCTGCCCAGATGGGTTGTAGAGTCTTCTTTAGAGACATTGAAAACCCACCTGGATGAGTTCTTGTATGACATACTCTAGGTGTTCCTGCTCTGGTAGGGAGGTTGGACTAGATGATCTTTCAAGGTCTTTCTGAATCTTTAAGATGCTGTGATCCACCAGAGTCTCAGAAAACCTTTCTTTTCCCCAGGGCTGATCTTTGTGTGCCAAAGCCAGCCCACTTGCATGTTCTGGTGTGTGTTAGTGGGCTGCCAGATGCTGCTTCTTTATTACCCTTATGTGTAGACTGTCAGATATGCTCTTGTGAAACCATGGCACTATTTTTCTTACAAAATAGTAGTGTCACTGATGTAGCCAAGGAAATACCTTATACCATCACATTTGAGTCCCTGCGGCCTCCTGAGGTCACCATCTTTCAGAGTTTCCTCTGCTGGCCAGCTGGCACTAACCTAGCAGAAGGGTTCCCATGTGTAGCCAAAAGCATCATGTGGACCTCACAAAATAGCCTTAATTTTCCCTGTTTGGGGACATAACAAACTTCTGTGCTATTCCCAGCATGAAGTCTATTCATCCACAGCACAGCTGATAAAAGTGCAGTGCAGAAACACAAGGCCCCTGTTGCACAGCATCTCGGGGATCTCTTCAGAGCGCTTGCCAAATGAAAGCCATGATGGATGTCTCTTTCAATTGCTGAAACTGTTGTTCTTTCTGCGTTAAAGGTTTGGGAACTGTGAATTTTCCAACTCAGCTTCCTAGGCGCAGTAAACCCAAATGTGAAGTTAATTCCTGCTTCAGGGGAGTCAGGTGCATGGAGACAGCAGAGGGGTTTCAGTGTGGCCCCTGCCCTGAAGGGCTCACAGGAAATGGAGTTACCTGCTCAGATATCGATGAGGTAAAATAGTGACTTTCACTCAATTAAAAAAAATAAAAAGAAAAAAAAGAAAGGGGGTGGGGACTAAAAAGCAAATGTTTCATACATATCAATGGTTGGCTAATGCTTGTTGCCTTCAGCATTTGCTGACTGCTTGCACAGTGAATGTTAATTCATTCTGGTTCGATTCTGCCTCACTATTTTGCTGTTGCTGCAATCTTAGGAGGTTATGTTTGTGAAAACTTGAAGTACACTGGTGAGTTGAGAAATCACTTAAAGGAGTTAATGGCTTAAAAAAAAATCTCAAAAACAACCAGAAAACCCTTTGATGCAGTTTGTCTGTTCCGCAAGAGGATTCAGTAGCTTCTGTTACAGTCTGCAGAAGCACTTTTTGTCAATATGGGCTTTGTTTCTTTAAATTGTAGTGCTCATGAACCAGCCTTGGATACCAAAATCTTCTCCTCAACGTATACTGGAGCCATGTTGTCAACCTTACCATAAAAGTCTATGAAAGAAAATAAACATTTGTTGCTACTGTTCTATTTGCTTCTTGATGATCCTGTTGAAAGCTGATAATGTTGACTTAATTATTTTTTTCTGTGCTATATGTTAGAAATTCAGAGCTTGCTTGTATTGAGGACTGAGCTAATAAATTTAAAATGTCTGAAATGATTAAATAAAACCTGTGTTAATTGGGAATTGACACTGTGAACACGAACAACAAAACCACTTACAGTTTCACCACAGTTTTTTGTGTGTAACGACCTTTGCCATTACTCTTTAATGAAGGCATGAAAAATGGAGCTGAAGCTCTGACACATGAATGCAAGAGGTGAAGCTGAGACAGCTGTGATGCACGCTAACCACAGAGAGAGAGAGAGGCTCAAGCCAGCCTAGGTGGAGCCCTAGTATGGATAGGTTCTGCCTCCTGAGCCACAACCAGGCTGAGACAAAACCTGGCAGTGGTCTCCTCTGCCTTTTTCAGGGTTGGAGCAGCGCTACCCACAGCAGCAGCAGTGGAAAAACAAACCAAGACTAACATAGTGGCTCAGCATTAACAAGGTTTTCTGTGAGCATCCAGGCTCTAACACTGGAGATTGACATGCTTCCTTGTTCCTGCCACCACTCCACACGGCAGATCTGATCTCATGTTAGGGAAAAATGAGGAAATTTTGCCAAAATGATGTCAAAGAGACACAGCCTTTCTTATATGAGGTCTCTACGTAGACACTGCCACTGAAATGCTACCTTAGGCTAGTACATTTTTTTTTTTAAACCAGTAAATACCTCCTTGATTTTCACTTATGGTTATGTGGGGGAAAGGAAGAGATAATAAATGATAATATCTCTCTATTGTCCTGTCAGAGGAGATGTATCATATGATTTGTTTTCCTGAATTAGCTGAGGCTAAGAAGGCATGGTGTTTGGGGGTGGGTTTTTTTGAAAGTTCTTTAGGAAAGTTCTTTCTGGGAGAGCACTTTTCTACTGAATAAACTATTTCTGTACTTACTAGCTGGCATTTGTGTGCAAATTCTCATAAAGACAAATCTAGAAGCTTCCGTACTAAGAGCTGCCATCATCTTTTCTGAGGGTGTTAGCACCTCTGCAGTGTGCTCCTTTATTCATTACTCGTTTGAAGAAAATACTTTCATGTGCTGATGTCCTGCATCAGGGGAGCTGCAGCTCTTTCTGTGTACAGTGTAATTTGAGTGCCCTCTGCTGCCTGCAATAAAAAATCCACAGCAAATCAGGAGCACAAAATGTCTGTCCTAGGTTTCATGTTTTCTTTATGCTAGCTGTTGACCCACTTCTAACAAATCTTTAAATCAAACAACTTTTTTTCTTCTCTTGTGTATGTGTTGTTACATTTGTCATGGTTGGATATCTGTCTTCTGGCTTGTTTTCCCTCCATCTCAAGCATGTTTTTCTGTTACCAATGAAGGAGGGGGAAAAGGCATACTTTTTAAACCCTTTTCTATTTCCTTCTCATGTTTCTCATTTATTGTTGTCTTTAAGCCATATGCAGCATAATGGCATGTTGATGTTTTTGGAACTCTTACAAGTATTACCTAATGTCTAGTGTTGATGTTGGAGTGGCAGCGATGCAGGATGTGGTTCCCAAACTGGCACCCATAAGGCCAATGAAATGGGTCACAGCTGTTCTGTAAATCCTCGTGAGGCAGTGATGTGGATGGTGCCTTCAGGGCATGGATGGATGCTGTGGGCATGTGGTATTTTGGGAGAAGTGCCAAAGGTTGTCTGTGGGCCTCCAATTTAAAAATGTGCGGG
Organism: Urocolius indicus; assembly: GCA_013401255.1. Lineage (NCBI taxonomy): Eukaryota > Metazoa > Chordata > Aves > Coliiformes > Coliidae > Urocolius > Urocolius indicus. The sequence goes on along the minus strand of WBNH01009929.1, from coordinate 68,524 downwards.
TGCCACCGACACATCCTTGCTCCTCCAGCTCATGTTTGGTTTACTTCTGACTATGCAGTTTGCCCAAATATAAATGAAGGGAAAGGCTCCTGCCACTTGTGTGTGTACAAAACACAACTGCAGGACCTTTTGGTGGGCTGAAATTAGCACAGCTTTCCTGATATAATGGTCTGGATCCAAGCCTCCAAGGCAGTTGAACTTGTCCAGCAAAAGGAAGGATTTGAGATTAGAGCTTAGGGCAAGCTGTAATGGAAGATTGCAAATGTTGCTTCAATTGCAGAGATAGCTGAAGACCTGCTAGGGTCAGAAATACCTCTAGAGACTGCTTTCTTCTGTAAGCCAGCTCTGAACAGAAGACATGCAGAGGTGGCATGATGTAGCATTGCCTTTGACCGAGAGGTCTGTGCGCAGAGTGGGAGTTTGGATGTTACTGAAACACAAACACGTGCTTGACTTGTTTTTCTCTTTGCAGTGTCGGTACAGCCCTTGCTTCCCTGGAGTGCGATGTGTGAACACTGCTCCAGGCTTCCGATGTGAGACTTGTCCCCCAGGGTACACAGGACAAACTGTGCAAGGCGTAGGAATCAGCTATGCCAAGAGCAATAAGCAGGTGAGCGCTGGGCTCCTTGTGGGCGGCAGCTGCCATCTCAACGTGCTGGGGGGTTACATCATTGCTTCTGTCCTGCGTGTTATTGATATTTCAGTCATTCTGTAGTTGCCTTGTGCAGTCAGGCAGAGCTCAGAGTGTTTCTGTCAGAAGACCCCAACATGCTGTCTGGACGTCCATTGGAAAGTTGACCTATGACTATGGCTGTGCAATTCTGAGAGTGGTTTCAGGAGACGCTGTGACTCTATTATAGACTTAGACTTTTGTGCCTTTTCTTCAAACTTAGATCTCAGTTTGACATTATTTTTATTTACATGTTTATTTGTTTTACTTGTAGGTCTGCTTAGATATTGATGAATGTCAGAATGGTGGACTAGGACTCTGCGTTCCAAATTCCCATTGCATAAACACTTTGGTAAGCAACTTTTCATTTGTGGCTTTAAAAACCTGTTTGTTTTCAAATTCCATGAAACCCAGAATGTATTTATGTCTCTGATTGAAGAGCTGAATGCTACAATTTGTTTGTTAGCTTCATCTAAATTGAGGAATCCTTTCCTCTTTTCCCGACTGATAACAGAAAAATCAATACTCAATTTGTCATTAACATTTCCACCTGAGCTGTATCCCTATCACTTTCCCTCGAGGACAGCAGGAACTGGAGACTGCAGACTGCAGACTGTCCACTTACATGTTTATGAGTATGCTATTGCAAGTAACCTCCCTTGAAAGATTCCCTTCACCTCTTCTCACGTGGGAACTGCTGCAGCAAGCTGATCCCCTGGGTGCTCTTTCTATAGAAGTTATGTCTTTGTTCCGTTAGGATAATTATAGACTACCAGGCATCTCTCTAAATTAAGTATAGAGAGGAAGAGAGCTGCAATTGGTACAGCAGTGTGAATACCCGTAGACATTAAATCCAAGGGTGCAAGCATAGCAGAAGTAGAAATGGTCTGAAGGATGTAAGGATCCAATAGAAGGGGTGTACAAGCATTTTAATGCCATGAATCAAGTTGATCTTTTCACTTAGAATTAGAGAATCAAAATAATTTAGGCTGAGAAGGATCTTTCAGATCACAAAGTTCAACCTAACCCTGCCAAGTCCACCACTAAACCATGGTCCTAAGCCCCATATCTGCATGTCTAAATACCTCCAGGGATGGTGATTCAACCACTTTCCCGGGTGGCCCATTCTTGGGCTTGGTAACATTTTCAATGAAGAAATGTTTCCTAATATCCAATCTAAGTCAAGGCTCAGCTTGAGGCCATTTCCTGCTGTTCTGTCACTTGTTAGTTGGGAAAAGAGAACAACATGCACCTCGGCACAAGCTCTTTTTAGGTAGTTGTAGGGAGTGTAAANCCAAGTCCACCACTAAACCATGGTCCTAAGCCCCATATCTGCATGTCTAAATACCTCCAGGGATGGTGATTCAACCACTTTCCCGGGTGGCCCATTCTTGGGCTTGGTAACATTTTCAATGAAGAAATGTTTCCTAATATCCAATCTAAGTCAAGGCTCAGCTTGAGGCCATTTCCTGCTGTTCTGTCACTTGTTAGTTGGGAAAAGAGAACAACATGCACCTCGGCACAAGCTCTTTTTAGGTAGTTGTAGGGAGTGTAAAGTCTTTCCTCAGCCTCCTTTTCTCCAGGCTAAACAACTCCAGCTCCCTCAGCTGTTCCTCATAAGACCCATTCTCTAGACCCTTCCCCAGCTCTGTTGCCTGACTCTGGACATGCCCAAAATTGAAAGCAGTATTTGATGTGTGGCCACACCAGTGGCAAGTACAGGGACACAATCACTTCCCTGCTCCCGCTGGCCACACTGTTTCTGATATAAGCCACTGTTTCTGCCATTGGCAGTCTTGGCCAACTGGGCACACTGCTGGCTTATGTTCAGAGTGGTGTTGACCAACACTCTCAGGTCCTTTTCCACCAGGCAGCTATTGCATGGGATTGTTGTGACCCAGGTGCAGGAGCAGGCACTTAGCCTTGCTGAAACTCATAACACTGGCCTTGGCCCACCACTTCAGCCTGTCCAGGTCCCTCTGTAGAGCCGTGCTGCCCTCAAACAGATCTATGCTTCCTATTGTCTGCAAAGTGGCTGAGTGGTACACTCAGTCATCTTATCCAGATCACTGATAAAGATGAACAGGCCCCAGCACTGAGTCCTGAGGCACACCACTGGTGACTGGCCACCAATTGGATTTAACTCCGTTCACCACCACTCTCTGGGCCTGGCCATCCATCCAGTTTCCCTCCCAACAAAGGGTATGCCTCTACATGCTATAGGCAGGCAAGTTCTCCAAGAGGATGCTGTGGAAAACATTGTCAAAGGCTTTGCTAAAGTCTAGGTAGACCACATCCACAGCTTTCCCTCATCCACTAAGCAGATCATGTTGTCATAGAAGGAGACTGAGTTGGCCAGGCAGAACCTGCCTTTCATAAACCCATTCAGACTGGGCGTAATTGTCCTGTATGTGCCACTTATGCCGCTTATGCACAAAACAGGCTTTCTCAATAACAAGGAAAGTGTTAAAAGTGTCTTGCAGGTATGAAGATGGTCCTTTTTGTAGCTAAGTATTGTTGAGACTAGCCAGTAGTGTTCCAGGTGGTGTGTTTTCCTGTGGATAACTTTGTTTTTCTAGGACTGCTTCCAGCAGGTTTCTCCTTTTTTTCTTCTTTTTTTTTTTTTTCCCTCAAGATATCTAGTATATTTCCATCAAACGTATCTGATTGCATAACTAGACGTGACTAGTCCGCTTCAGGAGGCAGTCCGGCCGTGTTTGCAGAGGACAGGAAGTGACCTGCCATCTGTCAGAACAGAGCGGTGTGGGGTTTTTTTACACCAGGAACAGTTTGGTCTGGAAGTGCTGCCTTAAAGGCTATTTCAGCTGGGAAGAGACGACAAAAATAATGCCTGGCTGGGTAGTAAATATATCTGTTATGGTGGACTGGGATTGGGACTGCACTAGAGCCACAACAAGCCCCATCAGTGCTACAGGCTTGGGGAGGAGTGGCTGGAAAGCTGCCAGGCAGAGAGGGACCTGGCAGTGTTGGTTGACAGTGGCTGAACATGAGCCAGCAGTGTGCCCAGGTGGCCAAGAAGGCCAATATCATCCTGGCCTGTACCAGGAACAGTGTTGTCAGCAGGAGCAGGGAGATGATCATTCCCCTGTACTCTTCTTTGGTGAGGCTGTACCTTGAATACTGTGTCCAGTTTTGGGCCCCGCTCTACAAGGACATTGAGGTGCTGGAGAGGATCCAGAGGCTGGCTACCAAGATAGTAAAGGATTTGGAGAATGTCTCCTATGAAGAACACCTGAGGGATCTGGGGCTGTTTAGCCTGGAGAAAAGAAAGCTCAGGGGAGACCTTATTGCTGTCTACAGCTACCTGAAAGGAAGTTGTAGTGGAGGGGGGGGGGTGGTCTGTTCTCCCTAATAACAAGCAACAGAACAAGAAGAATTGGCCTCAAGTTGCACCAGGGGAGGTTCAGGCTGGGTATGAGGAGGAATTTCTTTACTGAAAGGGTTGTCAGGCATTGGAACAGGCTTCCCAGGGAGGTGGTGGAGTCACCGTCCCTGGAGGTGTTTAAGAGATGGGTGGATGCTACACTTAGAGAAATGGTCTCGTGGTTGATAGGGCTGGGACAAAGGCTGGACTTGGTGATCTTAAATGTCTGCTCTACACTAATGTAAGAGCACCCAATCTGATTAAGCAGATGCTGCTTAGAATTTTACCCAAAGTTCTGGCCACCTGGAAGCAGCGCAGGGACAAGGCATCATGAAGAAGCTTTTGCTGCTACATGAATTTTCTCTGGCTTAACAAAAGACTGGTTTAAACAGGTGAGAATCGAGCATGTTTTCCAGTGTGCACTGTGGGAAACAAACCTGAATTTCACGTACAAAATGAAGTTTGTCTACAGTGCAAGAGGCCTCAGCGGATGAAAAACTGCAATTGCACAGCATAAGCAGTGTTACATGAATTCTGCTCACGTGCATGCTTTAAAAGAAAAGGAAAGCCTATTAAAAGACTGGCTCATAACTCTTTTTTACAGGGATCTTACCACTGTGGCCAGTGCAAACCAGGATATACAGGAGACCAAGCCAGGGGATGCCAGGCTGAGAGGAGCTGCAGAAGTCGAGCCCTCAACCCATGCAGTGTCCATGCTCGTTGTGTTGAGGAGAGGAGAGGAGAAGTGACATGTATTGTGAGTTCATAAATACATTCGTTTGTACAGTGAAAAAAAATAGCCTTTTTTAGGCTGGAACTGGAAAAGTCTTTGTCATTTTATACAGCTGGGTGTTTTAACTGCATTTTAGCACACTGGTTCAGACCAGCTACAGAAATAACCAGGTTGAGTCTATTTTGCAATTGTTTTCTTCTTGCAGCATTTCTGTAAGGCAGCCATACTCATGTGTAGGTAAACTGTGCTGTGCTTTCCATCCATGTGCTTTCCATCCAGAGGAGCACCAAAGGGACATATGGACTTCCGTTGTAGAAGTCTAACTGAAGTATATTACTTAGTTTTTTCAGCTTGCAAGGGGACACAAGAGACTAATCCTGTGTCCTAAGTTTGGATAGAGTCTATGCTTTTGCTGGCACTTGCTTTGGTCTCATTTTTAAGTACATTTGTTTCAAAGAATAAGAATCTAGGATGTTTTAAGTCCATGCTGCAATGGGAAGATTCCTAGATATCTATGTTGGGCAAGTCTTCATTTCAAGGGGAGGCCAGAGATGGACAGGCAGTTCTATGGATGTATCTTCACTTACAACACAAATGAGGCATTGGTTTGAAACAGTACGAATTTGATTGGATAGAAAACATGTGTGTGCATCTGCATGCACATTTCCTGACTAATTAACAATGCGGTTTTCTCTCAAAACTCCTGCAGTTGCAGATGTATTGTTGAGACTGAATAAAACACAGTCATCCCATCCAACCATGGGCCCTTTGCTGAGCTGCTAGGTGCGTTTTATTCCTAGGTGCTTGTTTTCGTTTTCTCCACCTGCATGTGAGCAACCAGAACTGATTCCTAACTGGTGTCTAAAAGAAATATATAGCAATATATAGCAACATTAGGTATTGGAGGCACACATTTCATTTAATATCAAGCCTTAGGTCTTTCTAGCTGTGCTCAGATACAGAGAGCTTGAAACAAAGGTTTTCTTTACACAGCGAGAGGTGCTAAAGTTCACCTCATTGAACTTCAGTGTCTATGTGTGCTTTCTGTGTGTTGATGTTCTCAAGATTGACGTGAGATTTCCCTCTTGAGTATTGCTACAGTGACTCTAACCTTTTGGTAGTACTACCGTGATGTTTTATTGATAGTGTGGCATCGGCTGGGCTGGCGATGGTTATATTTGTGGAAAAGATGTGGACATCGACGGCTACCCTAACGAACAACTCGCATGCTCTGCTGAAAACTGCAGAAAGGTAAGAAATCCTTTCTTAACCCTCTAATAACTCAGACCATGAACGGGTGAAGAGAAAGAGTGGAAGAAGCATGACTAGATGTATTAACCTTCTTTCAAGTTATTGAATTCTTCTGGATAAGTTGCATTTCATTTGAATAGTTGATTAATTAAAACAATAATAGAAAATGCCATTAAAAATATGAAGGCATCCAGATTACCCACAGAAGACCAGACATCTCCTGTTTTGTCTTTTTTTTTTTTCTTTAGGACAATTGCAGATTTGTCCCAAACTCTGGACAAGAAGATGCCGACGGTGATGGGGTTGGAGATGCCTGTGATGAGGATGCAGATGGAGATGGCATTCCCAATGAACAGGTATGGGGCTCTGGGAAAACAGCAATATTTCATATTAGCGCAATAGACAATTACTTTGAAATCTGTCTTGCTACTATTTTCCAGAGATTATCCCATACCCATCACACATCAGCTACCTAAATCCTGTCTTTCATATAATGCTTGCTATTAGAAGACCTAAAAAAACCCAGGCTGTCTCACCCAACCTTAAATCCCAACAGTGTAGGCTCCATCATTATAATTGCATTAGCATCTTTATTTTTAAAGACCAGGGTAACCTGACATCATGTTCTATGAGGGACCTAAAAACCCACATAAAATTAATGGATGTCTTGCCAATAATTTGGAAAAGCTTTGAATCAGTTCTGAAACCAAAAATGCCTTCCATGGGGGTACACCACTGCAGAATTTATCAGGAGATAAATTCAGACCATAAGAGCTCTTTTGCGTTCACCCCGTATGCTGACATGACCACTGTTGTTCTGTGTGAAGATTCTTCTGTGGTATTGCTTAGTGCACTTCCAAGTAAGACAACAAGAACACTCTGTCCAGAATATGTATGTCCATATGGAGCTAGGGCAGACTGGCAGTCACAGATGGTCTGTCTCAGGCTGTTTTGCCACGGAGGCCAAGTACAAATTCTGGTAGCTTGAAGCAACTGTTTTTGTCAAGGTTCTATAAGTAAAGATGTGAATTCCTTCTTCAACTGTAAATCTATATGCAGGTTCAGCACCTTTGCAATCAAGCAACTTTTATATCGTTGTTAAGCTCTGTTCTGCCTCTGTGTTTACAAGAGGATGAGGTCATAGGTGTGCTATGTCCCATCAGACAGGAAATTTTACACTACCGTGTAGTAAAGTTTTCTCCGTATGGATCCTGGTGGTCTTACAAGAGTCAATAGCAGCCTGGTTGACAAAAAAGATTTGTACCTTTTTGCATCAAAAAGTCCTGTTTATACATTTTTTGAGTTTTGGTTTGAGCTTCTACCAGAAGGGGGCAACGGACCTTCATGGAGAGCATCTACAAACCCTGTCAGGTCTCTGAGCTGCAGCTTTTGAGGAGGACATCGTAAGAAGGCCAGATCACCAAAACAGATTACTCAACATAGGCACACCCAAAAAGAGACTCAGAAGTCAAAGTTATGAACAAAGCCATATGATACTGGGTGTTTATGTTTAGGGTTCCCATGATGTGGTTCAAAGCAGAGCCTTGAGGGAGCCAGTGAAATCTGATTCTGAGCTAATATTCATGGAAAATACCAAACTGCTCACTGTAATCATATTTTGTGAAAGTAGAAATAAATGCCAGGGTTATATGAATCCATTAAAGTGCAAATTAAAGATGTGGGGCCTGGTTCATGACTGATTTGGATCTGTGTCTCTTGCAGGATAACTGTGTCTTGGCTCCCAATGTTAACCAGAGAAATGGTGACCAAGATATCTTTGGAGATGCTTGTGACAACTGCCGCCACATCCTAAATAATGACCAGCGGGACACAGATGGTGATGGGAAAGGAGATGCTTGTGATGATGACATGGATGGAGATGGTTGGTAATTCTTCACTTCCAGCTTCTTTAATGTTATGGAAACTTGCCCAGAACGTGCCACGTGTCAGGAGATTTCCTGTTACCAGCAACTAGGTGTCATGGAACACATCGTCTTGCTTCATGAAGCCTGTGTTTTGAATGCTTTCAATTTAGATTAGTATATATCTTATCTATTCTATTCTATTCATTATCCATATTAGTATCTATCTATCTTAGTATCTATCTATCTGGAAGAAGATAAACCAAGCCATGTTTAATATATAAGTTAAGGTCATTGGTCATTCAGTAATTCCTTAAATGTGCAAACACATCCCAGAGTACCCAGCTGCTGCCTATCCCAGATTACCAAGAGCTACATAATGTATTCTTTTCATTGCTGTAGGAGGTTCGAAAAAAGCAAAAAAAAAAAAATCACACCCCTTCAAATGTAAAAGCAAAGGTGAAGCATCCCATCTTGTAAGCTGTGGTACAGGCACAGGACAGGATGAATCGTGTGTAATTGATGAAACACATGTGATAGTGTTTAAAGCTGTTCTTAAAGATGTTTCTATAAGAAAGATTTGCTGTGCAGGCTTAATAATGTCATTGCAAGATTAAGTAGCTGCTGAAAATGAAGAGCATCTTTACTGTTCTTGATGTTTGTTGTCCAGTTGTCCAAACAAATAGGGGAATAGTTTTTAACTAACATCCAATGTACTTTTTGCTAGGTATTAAGAACCTTTTGGATAATTGTCAGAGGATCCCCAACCAAGATCAAGAGGATGAGGATAATGATGGTGTTGGTGATGCCTGTGACAGTTGCCCTACAGTCAGCAACCCAAACCAGGTTAGCAGGCAAGAAGGAAAAAAACATCCTTGTTTAGGCAGAGGGACTGATGAGGTCCAAAAAGATGCAAGAAAAGGATGCAATACATGCAGACACAGCATTTCTTTTCTAACAGCAGGAAAGTTTTACAGAGTTTCAAACTGTCCTGACATGGGAAAGGGAGAACCACCAGATGTATTCTCATAGCTTGGGATATTGTTTGCATCTCTGCCCTACCATTATCTTCTGCTTTCATGCTCTGAAACGTGCTCCAGAGTCTCACAAAGTGCCAGACTCCACACAGGGATGTGATTTAGTTACACTTGGTATTTATTTAATTAGGACAAAATCCTGGTGTCCTTATTAAGCAAAGCTTTCACTGCTCCTAGGTGAGAAGTCAGTGAGACTTCATATGTTTTGAATTCTGACTAACCCCATTGTGACTAACGAAGAATGATGGAAACTTCAGAGAAATATGGTAGATTCAACCTTGCTTAGAAATTAGGTTTACTTGTTTCCAGGACTAGAGGAGTCTTGCTTAAACTGCTCCAAACAAGTTTAATCTTGTTTATTCATTGTCTGGTGTTTGTTTCTTTAATAAACCTGACTTTCAGTTAGATGGATGATGCAAACAAGAAAATATGTCTTGTAAAACAGAAAATAGGGTTTCCCTGCTTTTATTTTAATAGTATTTTATTTGATTGTGAATTTGCTTAATATTACCATTTTAATACATGCGTTCAGCAACTGATACTGGAATGTTGTCCATTTTTTTTTGCAGTCAGATATTGACAACGACCTGGTTGGAGATTCCTGCGACACCAATCAGGACAGGTATGCTTTGTTGTGGCTTGTAACAGCGGCAGAGAAGTGAAAGAGGCTAGTCTTGAGCTGAAGCATGCTACTGATTCCTGAAAGGCTGTAATCACTCAGACTAGCCTGTATTTCATTTCAGTACCTCCCCAAAGAGATATTATTTCAAAAACAATGACATCATTTCCTACAAAATCATTTCATGATTTATCAGCCTTGTTGGTTCACCTCTCTGTAGCAGAACAGTTGCGGAGCCCTTCACCTTTAGCCCCATGTTCACACAGATTTCCCTTGAGTAGCCATGGAAGTAAAACCTAGAGCACTGCTTAGAGCTTCTTAGTGAGGCAAAGCCTTTGTCCTTTATTTTTCATTCCTCTTTGCTTTCTTTTTCTCTTCAGCAGAAATTTCAGTTACGGGCTGTATGTTTTTCTGTAAGAACTGAATGCTTGAGTGATAGAGTTTTATTAGCAAGGGTAAAACATTTGAAGATAAACCCTTTTGCTTTAACACAGAAAAAAATGGGAAGGCATTTCTATGGATTTCACACGCCCTGAGTATGACAAACTGCTTGTCTGGAAGCAGCTTCTGCACAAATATCTTTGGGGTGGCAAGTCCTTGCCTGTGCTCCTCACTTAAAGCGAGAAAAAAGGGAAGTGACGAGTTCTCTGCTGGCACAGCATTTCACCAGCCACAGGGGCTGTTTCACCAGTCTGCAGGGGCTAACCCCAGGGGCTGTTGGTGGGTGCTGCTGTCAGGAACCATAAGCCCAGGGAGCCCACTTGACCAGCTCTGCAGAAGCTCCGCCAGCCTTTGGCCAGTAGCAGCCAAGGGCTCCACCTGTGAGATAGTTTATTCTTAAGTAGATAGGGCCTTGTTGGGGTTTTTTTTTTCCTGTTTTAAAAAATGACATGTTTTCAATTTGTTTTGGGTTTTTTTCCCCTCAAACCTTGCTAATGTGTATGAGGCATTCCCTGGTGGAAGTACTGTAGTTCTGCTTGAACTTAACTTTGCAATAGATACACGTGTGTGGTCCTCCTTGCATTTTATCTAAAGAATGTGCATTCATGAGTTGCTCTGACCTAAAATTAAAGCACCTTTTTTTAAGCAGGAAGAGATAGGTATATGCATAGCTATAAGCTGCAGCACTGCCTTAATTGGGCTGCAAGTCACATCTGCTCTTTCAGCGCTAACGCAAAAAGCCACTGAGAGGAAACATGCCTGCTCATTGCCAGAAACCATTTTGTTTATGCTGTGTGTACAAAACATGCCTGACTTCAAGCCATTGTTTTGTGCTTAACTGTTAGCGTGGAGAAACAACATAGCCACCCCATAGCTTCCCAGACCCTTTTCTGTCCCCATTCCTGGTGGCTCTTCACTGTAACCAGCTGATGTAGCTGTGGTCTGGAGGGGTTCTTGGGATCTTCTGGCTTTCTCCCCTCTTTCTTACTGCACAGCTCCTCTGAGGGACCATAATGTAACAACACTTGCTATGCAGGAGGGTGAAAGCCATGCTTGGTTTTAAGCAAGTCAGATTTCAGGTGTTCATGCAGAGTCTCCCATAGATTTTCATTCACACTGCATGTTTGTGAGCACCAAGGTACTTGTGGACAAGTGTGACACGAGACACCAGCCATCGAGCTCTTGCTGTCTCCTGGTGCCTTTTGACTGGTGACACTGCACTCACACACCAGTTAGGAGCGGATGTTTTCTGGGACCTTGGGCTCTGGTGTCTCTTCCCACTCCATGCAGGGCTTCTCCATGTAAGGCTTCTTTCTCTTTTCCTTTCTTGAGTATTTTTATAGCTCCAGGCTCAATCTTCATCCTCCTGCCACCGTATCATACAGTCTGTTCCTTGTCTCCAGGCTGCTCAGCCACCTGGGTGACACAAGGCTGCCCCGCTGATCAGTTTCCAGGTCCAGGGAGGCCTCTTGAGCATTTTGCCCCCAGGAGCCTATGGTGTTCCCTACACAGAGGCAGGGACTGATTGTGGCATGCTGTTTCTGTTTGTCTGTTCTCCTAGTGATGGCGATGGGCACCAGGACAGCACAGACAATTGCCCCACCGTCATTAACAGTTCCCAGCTGGACACTGATAAGGATGGGCTTGGTGATGAGTGTGATGAGGATGATGATAATGATGGCATTCCTGACCTCTTGCCCCCAGGCCCTGACAACTGCAGGCTGGTTGCCAACCCAGGGCAGGAAGATGATAACGGTAAGATGAGCCTTCAGGAGCCATTTTGATGCTCAGGCACAGTACCTTTCCCCAGGCATTACACGTGTGCACCAGGATCAGACACAGTCACCGTGAGGACATACACTCATTCTAGGAGTAACCCAAACTGTGACAAGTGGGCCTTTTGTCTGAGGCAGAGGTCCTCAAGTCCCCTCCCAGGTCGCTGCGGCCATCAGGGCTGAGACTCCACCTGCTTTCTCAGACACCCTGATCTGGTGGCTCATGCAGGTGTGGCTACTTGCTGCACCATAAATCTGCTTTCACTTCTCTGATACATTCAGGTGATGGAGTTGGGGATATCTGCGAGTCCGATTTTGACCAGGATACGGTGATTGATCGGATTGATGTGTGCCCTGAGAATGCAGAGATCACGTTGACAGACTTCAGGGCCTATCAGACAGTAGTGCTGGACCCAGAGGGGGATGCGCAGATTGATCCCAACTGGGTAGTTCTGAACCAGGTAAAAATACTTCTGATCTTTCTTACTTGTCTGAGAAAGATCATTTGAAAAACACAGCAAAATTGTCTTTCTGATTGCTGGGCCTCTAGCAAACAAGTGAACAGTGGAAGCTATTGGCTGGCTGACTATTTCACAGGAGTTATAATTAAGAAACTTTTGGTTTAGCATATGCTAGCAGAAAGCTTAATGCTTCTAATAATCCAGGCTGGTTAACTTATTCTGGGTGGATTTCACCGCTGCCGAGGAGGCGAACACAAGACTTTTGTGTCATCCTGTTGAGATATTTCTGTAGCAAAGTTTTACAAGTCCTCTCAGAATCTGAAAGTCCGACCTGCTGCATAGCACAGTATTGACTCCAAGATGGAGTCCAATAACTGTTACTCACACTAAAAATTTCAGCCTCCAGGAGACTAATGTGTTCTGCGTCACAAGGAGTGTGCCATTTACTCCCAGTGCCAAAGTCTCTGCCAAGCCAGCTGGGACACATACACCTTCCTTAACCCAGTCCTAGCAGTCAGCTTAACCCTGAACTCCATGGCCGAACTGTATGAGCTTAAGCCCAGGAAAAGCTCTTTTTCCCCCTATCTTTTTTCTCCACCATCTACCATAGACAGAGTGGGTATTAGAGGGAGGCCAGAGGAGGCTGCCAGCCTTAGCCAGCCCAGCTCACCACGTGCACTAACCACCCTGAATTTACCCTTACAGGGCATGGAAATCGTTCAGACTATGAACAGCGACCCCGGCCTTGCTGTTGGTATGTACTGTCTTCTGAAATTCAGGTTTCACAACAAGAAACTTACAGCAGGTGCACACATTTTCTGCAGACGTGTTTCTAACCTGTGTGTATCCTCAGGTTACACAGCTTTCAACGGCGTTGACTTTGAGGGCACTTTCCATGTGAACACAGTGACAGATGATGATTATGCTGGCTTTATTTTTGGTTATCAAGACAGCTCTAGCTTTTATGTGGTGATGTGGAAACAGACTGAACAGACATACTGGCAAGCAACTCCCTTCAGAGCTGTTGCAGAGCCTGGCATTCAGCTAAAGGTACTGTCCTGGTTTGTTGCTGGGCCACAGTGGTCACCACAGCTTGGCTGTGCCATCCTGCTGTGTGTTGCCCTCGTGCTGCCATGGGCTCGGCCATCATGCCATGCATTGGCCAAGCCCTCGACTACTTGTCAGGTGCGCTGCCCAACCGCTGCCCTCTCACTGCAACCATTGTCAGAACTGCTGAGTCAGGCGTCTGCCACACAGCCCTTTAAATAGCACCATTTTTAAACAGCTTCATCTCCAGTCTTGCCCCTGCTGATTGGTTGGAGTGTTTAGTCTCTGCTCTCATTGTGCTCTGACTCTAAGTGGTCAAATTTCCCCTTTCTCCTTGCTGCACGTACTTGGTTGTTTTGCATGCAAGCAGTGGCTGAGGTTAGGCCAGAGAAGTCAGGGGCTTGTGAGCAGGAGGGAGGCTGCTTGCACTATAAAGACTTAGCTGGAAGCGAATGTCACTGGAAGTCACATTTCTCTGTGGTCAGCATTGGAAAATTGTATTTCTGCAGGCTGTGAAGTCCAAGACAGGCCCTGGTGAGCACCTCCGCAACTCCCTCTGGCACACAGGGGACACCATTGATCAGGTTAGGCTGCTCTGGAAGGACCCTCGAAATGTGGGGTGGAAAGACAAAGTCTCCTACCGCTGGTTCTTACAGCACAGACCCCAGATCGGTTATATCAGGTAAGAGAGGAAAGGACAGACAAGGTGAGTACAGACACATGTCTGCCTAAACCATTTCTCAACATCTAATTCAGATAATCATAGAGTTGTAAAATGGTCAGTGTTGGAAGACAACTCTAGAGATCATCCAATCTAACCTCCTGCAGAAGCAGGTCCACCGAGATCAGGTCACACAGGAATGTGTCCAGACAGGTTTTGAAAACCTCCAGAGAAGGAGACTCTACTCTCTCCCTGGGCAGCCCGTGCCAGGGCTCCCTCACCCTCACAGTGAAATAGTTTTCCCTTATGTTTAAGTGGAACATTTTTTGTTCCAGCTTCATACCATTACCCTTCGTCCTGTCACTGGAGACAACAGAAAAAAATGTCACCCCATCCTCTTAACATGCACCTTTTCAATACTTGCAGGTATTAATGAGATCCCCGCTCAGCCTCCTCCAGACTAAACAGCCCCAGTTCCCACAGCCTTTCCTTGTGTGAAAGATGTTCCAGTCCTCTGATCATCTTGGTGGCCCTGTGCTGGACCCTCTCCAGCAGTTCTCTGTCCCTCTTGAGCTGAGGAGCCCAGAACTGGACACAGGACTCCAGATGAGGCCTCACCAGGGCAGAGTAGAGAGGGAGCAGAACCTCCCTCAACCTGCTGGCCACACTCTTGTTGATGGATCACAGAATACCATTGGCCTTCTTGGCCATGAGGGCACATTGCTGGCTCACAGTCAGATGCTTTCTCTGCATCCTCCATCACCAGGACACCCAAGGAAGGTGTCCTTTCATCAAAAGGTTCCCATTCTCCTTAATCTTCCTTTTGCTGCTTGATGTTCTTGAAGAAGCCTTTCTTGATTTCCTTTACTTCCCTTGCCAAGTTTAACTCCAAAAGTGCTTTGGCCTTCCCAGTTGCATCCCTACATGCTCTGGCAACATTCCTATACTCTTCCCAAGCAACCAGGCCCCTTTTCCACCTTTCCTAGACTTCTTTCTTCTCCTTGAATCACTCCAGTAGCTCCTTGTTAGTACACACAAGCCTCTTGCCTCCTTTTCCTGATTTTCTACTTGTGGAGACACTCTGATCTTGAGCTTGAAGGAAGTGGTGTTTGAAGACTGGCCAGCTTTCTTGGGCACTTCTGCCATCTGGAATCCTATCCCATGAGATCCCTCCAAGCATGTCTTCGAAGAGGCCCAAGTCAGCTCACCTGAAGTCCAGGCTCATAGTCCTGCTTGGTGCCCTGCTTCTTCCACACAGGATCTTTAACTCCACCATCTCATGGTCACTGCAGCTGAGGTTGCCTCCAACCTTCACATCCTCAACTAGACCTTTTTTTTTTTTGTCAGCACAAGGTCCAGCAGCACATCCTTCCTTGTTGGCTCCTTGACCACTTGTGACAGAAACTTGTCATCAGCATTCTGTAGGAACCTCTTGGTCTGTGTGTGCTTGGCTCTGTGGCTTTGCCAGCAAATAGCAGGGTGGGTGAGTATCAGCCACACTACTCTGCCCCTTAACTCTCACCCATAAAAATTATTATCTGAGAATTTATAATATATCTGTACTTTGCACTGATGGAGCCTTAAAATAGGTTAGACTTTTGAAATTCAGCCTGCAATTTTTTCCTAGGAAAGACAGCTCTGAGCTTAAGCCTGGTATTGTACCATCAGCTGTGTGACTGTGCCCTACCCTTTTCCAGCTTTAATACCTTGTTTTCCAAGCTACTGCTGGCCACTGATCTGAAAAACAATACATTTCAACGTTTCTTAATTTTGATCCTTTGGAATATTTTTGTTGGAATTGCGATAGCTCATTTACATGTTCTGGAATAACAGCTTTTGTAAAAGTTGTCCACTTAAAGGCTGTGATCCTAACTAAGATCAGCAATTATCCTGAAGTGATAAATTTGAGATTACATAGCACATACACCAAAAGTTTGTCAAAGCTATGTGATGCCTGTCACCTATTTTTATTTGGGGAAAAAAAAAACCCCACCAAACTTCACAACATGCAGATCAGCAGGAATTACACTTGTAGATCAAGGCTGATGTTAAAGGGTGCAAAAAAATAACCTGCCCTGGCATCACCAGCTCAGGTTTTGCAGTCTCATAATAGGACAGAAATAAGTCAGATGTTCTTCAAAAATGTCACCACCTTCGGACGAGATGCAGCATGGGATAATTATTCAGCTTTTCTGGTGCAGAGCATCATCTTCAGCAGTAACTGGAGTGAGTCTGACTGTTAGCTGAAAGGGATTAAGAACATTTATGCTGTCAGTGTGTCCCAGCCACAGGGCAGTAGTGAATAGATCTTGGGTGGCAGCTTTTGTTTAGACCAAGCTGCTCGTGAAAGCTGCTTCAAGGGCAAGCATGAGCCCGGGGCTGTGCTCTCTCTAGGCAGCCTCATGAGTTCCCCCTGCAACTGGGAAAGAAAGCAGAGTCACAACATCCTTCAAGAAGGAGAGGCGTCCAGGCCCAGAGCGCAGCCCCGCCAGCGCTCTGCCTCTGTGGTCCACCCCGGCCCGGTGCCACGGACCGGAATGTCTCCTGCAGAGGTTTTCCAAGGCTTCAGGGCAGCCTCGGAAAATGCCACCCCAGCCAGCCTCCCACGGCAACTTGAAAGACAACAAGTTCTATTCACTGTACAGATACTTTTGAGCTTCCTCAGCAAATCAGGAAATAAGCTCAAGGAACATAACAAGAATTGAGGGCTGGTTTGGGTGGGTTTTTTTTCTTATTCTATACAAAGACGCGGGACTTTTGTTTCCCGTCACCACTTAATGTTTTCTTGCATGTCAGAAGAGGGCCCTCCAGGCTGGTCACCCTGGAAGCGGTTTTCCCAATACGTTTTGGAGCCGGCAGCGCTGCGGCCGCTCAGCTGGCGGCGCCAGGGAGCTGCGGGGAGCCCGCTCGGGGTGGGGGTTTGCTCCTGGCCCCCTTTCTAACAGGAAGATGCCAGGTCATCAAAAACTGTTCCTGGAACTAATCCTAGTCACATTTTTAAAGAAATCTCGCGGTCAAGTTTAAGATTCCAAACAGTTTGTTTGAAACTTTGTCTGTTTACAAAAAAAAAAAAAAACCCAAAAAAAAAAAAACCAAAAGAGTTGAGCTCCAAACCATGTGAGACAGTATCCATCTGGCCCCTCTGCACCAACGCGCTCTGCCTCTCCCCTTCTCCTCTAACCATCACCAGCGGAAATTTTCAAGAGTTAAAGCTCTCAGCCTGACTGATTACAGGAAAAAAAAAAAAAAAAACCACGTTCCAAGGGTCTTGCAGGATGTGTAAGAAACCGGTCACCACCAGAACACCCTCACGTTGCTCCAGCCTGCGGAGGACTGCCCTCCCCCAGCCTCAAATGCTTTTTCTCTCCCGGGCTAGATGGGAGGATAGCGTGTCCAAGGCCACAGCCACCATGGATAATGACATTCCCAATGTGAATGTTACAGCCTTGGCAATGACCTTAACAGAGCTTCTGTTTGCTTTCATGAAGGGCGAGATTTTATGAAGGCTCGGACCTGGTGGCAGACTCTGGTGTAACTATAGACACCACGATGCGTGGAGGACGGCTTGGAGTTTTCTGCTTCTCTCAGGAAAATATTATTTGGTCCAACCTGAAGTACCGCTGCAATGGTAATGTTGCTCTTACATCGTTTTAGCTAACGATTTGCAAGTGGCCACACAGGACTGCTCATGTCACGGCCAGGTTAAGCCATTTTGCATCCTCTCCTTTCCTTTTTATGTACAAGCTATTCATTCACAGCTGTGAAATGCCTCCCCTGACACCAGCGGCACACTGCAGCCCCGCCAGATGGGAACTGACACCTCACAACCATTCCTCCCAGAACAGCAGCACTGCTGCAGGGGTTGTGCCAACTAAGAAGTGCAGCTGTCATCACAGAATTAGAAACATTACTTCAAGCCAGCTAACCGTGAGGGAGGGCTGCACATGCACCATACTTTGGGGACATGGTGTATGTGAGGTGCCTCCAGCTCTGAATGCAAGGTGACGTGAATCTGGAGAGCCACCCAGACCAGTCACCAGATGTCAGTGTCACTCAAGTACTTGCTGGCTGCTCCTGTCTGTGGGAGGGCAATACAGTAAGATGGCTTTCCTTTGGGAGGAATCCTTCCCAAACCCTGTAGGTGTGTGTTGGCAGGTTCCTCTTGGGGCCAGAGCTTCACAGCCTAGCCCTGAGCCCTCACTGTGTGCAGTGTCTCAGGCCTGACTGTGCCAGGGCATCAGGGCATTTCTGCCGCGGTGCCAGTTCAGCCAGACTGATGTGGTGTTGGAGGGGCTGCTCCCCTCCTCTCAGCATCAACGCCAACCTTAGGAAAATCAGTTACTAGCCAAGTTGGAATAACTTCCCTGTCTGTTTTCTATGGGGCCAAGAAGCCCAGCCCAGTTCTGCATGACCAGACCCTGGCTCCGTAACACGTGCCAGTAATGAACTCTGGTTCTGGGCTGCTTAGTGCACTTCAGCGGGTAACTTAGAGGTCATGGTTGAACAGGGGAACTTCTAGACAGTGGCACTTACCATAAAAAATTACTGGATAAGAATCTCAAATGGTCCGTGGCTTCCCACAGCACACATTTCAAAGCTGCTGCTGGAGTTCGTAGGTACTTTCCTGGCAGTGAGCAGGCAGCAGCTTTGCTGCAGGCACTGCGGTAAGTCAGTGACACCCACCCAAAGGAGTCACCAGTCCCCAGGTGTCCCTCCTTTCATTGCAGACAAGTTCCTACTTTTGCAGAAAAAGCTTTAAAAGAGTTTTCAAGGCTCAGAAAAAAAACACCAAAGGCTTCAACTCTTTTTTTTCTTTATACTTGTGTGCATTTATATAATAGTTACTTCCTTTTTTGAGTTTAACGTTACCTGTCGTGTCTCAGGGTGGAAAGAGTCAGAGTAAAGTTGAAGTCACACTGCTGAACTTCATTGCTGTGGCTCCATCTTTGACTGCAGCTTTAGCTCTATGTCTAGCTCCGTGGCTCTGCAGATAAAATATTCTCGGGTCTGGCAAGGGCACGCTGCAAGCTCAATGGTTCAAATAGAGCTGTAGCTCTGCCACTGACCCATCTCCAGCTCCCTTCACCACTTCTGAAGTTTTTCTGCCAGTTGCTTCTGGCCCTTGGGTTACTGTTTCTGTCCCTTCTTGTGGTGTGGGAAACCATCACAGAGAAGTTGAATTGGGATACATGAGAAATAGAGATGCTGACACTACAAACGTGTCTGGGGTGCAGAGCAAGACAACCACTTCTTCTGCCTTTCTGTCCAGCCTTTATTAATTTAAAAAAATATAAGAATGGGAGAGACAAAGCCTTTGGGTAGAAATGTAATTTGAAAATGGACAGGACTCAGTTATGGGCTGGCACTGAGCACTTGCTGTCATGTTAAAAGCACTCTGCTTTTCAGTGGTGTACAGCTAAAAGTGAAAACGTTCCCAGTTTGTTCCTAACGTGTAAGCACGTATTACCTGAAAAAAAAGGAGTAGGTGCATAACTCATGAATGTAACTTTAGTCTCTTCTGGCAAAATCGATTAAATTAGTCTTTTGCATATTTTCCTGTTTTCAGACACCATCCCAGAGGACTTTCAAGAATTTCAAGCTCAGCAATTTGGTGTTGGGGATATTTAAGGAGGAAAAGCAAACTAACATTGCTATTGCAAACAATAAAACAGTATCTTTTACATCCTTATATGATTGTTGTTGTAAAAGTGCACACCGCTGCTTGTTCTCATTGATGTAACTATGTCAGACTCTTTTTTTTTTTGTATAAAAGTGAAAATAAAAAGGAGACAAAGTAGCCTGGGGCTTCACGGTTTTTTTTCAAATTTACCTTAAAATAAAATGGAGTAACACTTGCTTGAAAGATTCTTAAGAAAAGGTTGAATCTGTTGCCGTATTGGAGTCAGTATCACACGGGGTGAGGAAAAAGGCACAGTTTTCTTCATCTGGAATGGGTCAGAAACAATAGGTTGCATCTGGGCATGAAGTGGTTGGGATATGTCTGTCTGCCCAAGCCAAGGGCTTCTTACTATTTTTCCACCCCAGCTGGGAAAAAGTTTTATCTCCTTTAGAGCAGTTTAACTCATTTGGAGACTCTGTTACTTTTGGCAGACCTCCTCTAAGAACTCTTATTAGACCTCCTTGCCCTCCTACTCCCAGAAAACTATGAACAACAATATCATATCCTGTAAAAAGGTGACAGCAGGGCATTGCAGTCACATTTTGTGACTTACATGTGACTAAAAAAACCAAACCAAGCAAACAAACAAAACAAACAAACAAAAAAGAGATAAGGAGATCATGGCAGAATATCTGCAGAGACAAAGTAATCCCAGCTTTCACATATGCCAAGCCAGGCTTTGACTGCATGTCCCCGCTCAGAGCCCAGTTCTCTCAGCAGGTACTGACAAGTTTAAAAACACAAAACACTGCACTAGGCGTTAGTAACCATTAGGAAAGGACGGGAAAACAAAAAAAATTGTATCACAGTGCACCCTGCAATTCAAAGTATAGAAGGGTTTTGGACACTACCTGCATTTCGACTAGGTTGTTTGTCGGGATAGAGCTAGGAAAGGGAAGGAGAAGCTCCAAAGACAGCTGAGAAGGGTGTTGCAGCCTACAGGATAATCACTTTGGAAAGGATAACAGGAAACGGTACTTCATGCTGTGGGGAGGGGGAGGGAGGAAATACACAGAGGAGGAACGCAGTGCGGGTTTTAAAAAATCAGAAGTAGCCCATAGGAAAACAAACAGCTGTGGCTCTTTCCCAGCACAAGAATACAGGGGAAATGCTGAGCTAAGTTGTCAGGTGAGAGCAGCAAACCAAAAATAAGTTTCCTGTTCTCAGAACTATAACAACACCCTTAAGGTTTACAGTGCTATCAAAGCCTTTGGCTACAGGAAGTTTTCACTGCAGGTTTATCACCATTGCCAAGGCTTTGGCATTCCAGGGTCCCAGAGCCAAGAGCATTCCTGTGTCACAGAGCTTCATAATCAAAAGTCCTCCAGCTTCAGTCCTCTTTTCCTGCGGGATTCACCAAACCCAACTTCACCCACCCACCAGGTATCTAACAGAGGACTGAAGGGCTAGTTACTTTGGAGCAACACAGACCGTATTGACAAATTACACTTAGATGATAAGAATCCCCCTGTTTTTTCTAGGTGAACGAAGGCTGTAACAGCAGTATCGTTCTTTTAGGAATGAGAAGACAAGACCACGTGCATTTGCGCTTCACTGGATGGAGCCCCTTCTCCAGGCAGAACTGTTCTCACTGAACAGTTTGGTCCCAGCCAAGGGCAGAAGGCAGCTCCTTGTACCTCATATGCACACACTGCAGGTGCAGCACTGCAGTGCATGCAGCACGCTACCTCCTCTTACAGCAGGGGCAACGCACCTGGACACCCTGCCCTCCAATAGCCTGCACCACCTCATGCAACACAGCACACACCTGCTCACACAGAAGAAGTGACAGTAGTCTGTCTCCAAACCCCAGCCTGCCTCACAGCTTGCCCCTAGCCCTCCTGCCAGCAGCTCTCCTCCTGCCCTAAACCCCGGCCTGCCTCTCAACCTGCCCCTTCCTCCTGCACCAAATCTACCAAACCAGTCTGCCTCCTCCTGTGCCTCCAGCCCTGCAGCCCTTCTTCTACAGCAGTGGCTGGCAGGCAGCATCCTAGCCATTTGCACTCATTTGCCCATTTCCAGGCTTTCTTGCAGTCTATGCCACAGCCATTGGCCACTGGAAGGTATACGAGATACTGGCTCTGCCTCATGCTGTTAACTGCGTGAAGCTGTGAGCTTCTAACCTCCACTAACCAACAGAAAACTTGTTCCACTGGTAGCCTCAGAAATCAGTCTCATCTGACAGATAGAGCTTTGTTTCAGAAGGTGCTGTTGGGACCTTACTACGGGATGCCAGCGCACACTACGTCCATTGTGTTGAGACACCAACTGCTGGGTAGGTTGCAAGGTCAAGGGCAGCAAAGTCCAGCTGCTGCAGACAATGATTTGATCCAAGGTCACAGTCTGGTCTTGGGAAAGCTCGTGCCCTTTATGTTACCGTCAGAGCCTGTGCAGTGCCTTCATGCAAGCATTGAAAGAAGCTCCTCTCACCACCACTGCTCTCTAGACTGCTGTGCAACACAGCCATAGCTCTACATGTGGCCCTTGGCAAGCAGAGATGCTGCAATCCCTTTGAAACCGAATGTGCAGTTCCTCCATGCCGCCACTGCCTTCGAAGCCACCGCACTCAGCTGGAGCAGCAGCTGCAACAGCTCTGGAGTTCAGAGTCCTGGGGCTCCAGCACCACAGTCTAATATCTCACCAAAAGTTAACTCTTTCCTGGGTGCTCCAAACACCACGACAAATACATTTCAGATGCTTCCCCTCCCAACAGGCCATCTCTTGGTTTGAAACACATGAGAGCAGATCTGCCAGGACGCAGGTGAGTGGGTTTAGAGGGAAGGTGGGCAGAGCAGTGGGAGGCCGCTCAGCAAAGGCCTCCCTTGGCTGAGCCTTGCACCTCATTCAAAACACACAGGCTCAGAGCCATAGGCCCCAGAGCTCTCTGGCGCACAAACAATGTCAGCTACCCTCTGACCCTTTGAAACTTGGTCAGCAGCTTCTCTTAGCCACAAGGAACCCGTGTCCTGGTGGTCAACTCCACAGCACAGGTGCCACCAGGACCAGCAGGCAGGCTGCAGCTGGCACACACTGAAGCCAGAATCCTCAGCGGAACATAGATGGTGATGTAGGAATATTACAGTGAGAAGCAAGGGACCAGGACTTTGCAGCACCCTTCCTTGTGCAGATCTGGGTGTTAAAGTCAGCAGCTGCCCACCCCACTGTCTGGGCAAACGAGAAAGAGAAATCGGAGATCTTTGTTTTAAACAACGACATGGGCTTCAGTACCGTAGACTTGGCCTGGAAAACACTTTGTTTGCTGTGTCAGAGGCATGTGACAGAGCTCAGGGAGCCGGGCTGTACAGAGCACATGCCACGGACAAATCCATGCAACCTGCCACCCTCCAAGACCATGCTCTGCAGGAGCATGAAGACAACACAGGCAGTGAAGCCGGGTCTTGTTCCATAGGACAGTGGGGTTTTCGTTAAACAATGTCCAAACATAGCGAACCCCTTTATTTTTACTGGCTCAGTAATCGCTTAGCTCATGTATTTACATGTTTTTAAAGTTTCTCCCGAAATGAGTTTGCTTTCATATATCACAACAATTCACTTCAAATGTAAGAAAAACTTTATTGGTCCATTAAACATTAAAACTATAACAATACATTCACTCAGTATACAAAAAGAAGTATCCATAAAAACCATTAACATGCTTTAAAAAGGCAAAGCTGTTCACTATTTTACAATTAAGATCTTAAAATTCAGAAAACTTTACCAATCCTTAAAAGGTGAAGTGTTACAGCTACTACAGATCACAACACTTGCAAGAAATGTTAAATAAACCACCAAACCTCCACTTCACTGGGCTACATCTTAATAAAATAAAACCACACATGCATACCGAAAAGTTCCTTGAAGATATCGAGAACCTTGAGTACGACTAATTAAAATCCCCTCACCATTAAGAAAAAGTGTTTACATTTTGACAACTTTGCATTCGGTTTTCATACACGAGACTGAACACCACTCCTCAGCAGCAAACAAAAAGCAGACAGTGAACTCACGTGTTCCTAGGAAGCGTTTGCTCAGCTTGTCTATGACAAGCTGAAATTCTCTTTGCTTTAAGTTCGCACGGCTGTCCAACGACACCTAAGCACCTGGGTGTGTATCAGTCAGAGGAAAAATAAAGCTACAATAGGAGTAACAAGATTATTATTTCCCCAAGGCTTTCCAAAGCTTCTCCTGGGCTTCACGCTGAGGCTTCTTTGGCAAAAGAGTGGCCACGGCGCTGCCCCCCAACAGCTCTCTGCTGAGCAAAAGCCCAGGAAGCTTTAAGCTGCCAGAGCAGTTTCAAAGCTGATGACTGTGGCTCTGAAAAAGTCTGCGCAAATGGCTGCACGTTACGGCACTGGGTGCCAATGAAGAGCGGCAAATGGAGGGAAGCCCATAAATAACATTATTGAACAGGTGTAGAATGAGTTTGAAACCAGGTCTGAGAAAAAAAACCAAACCAAACCAGGATCTGAGGCCTACTTGAAACCTACAGAGTTTCTTCAGGCATTGCCAAGTAGCATCATGCGAGTCTCTACTTTAGACTCTGCGCCGCTTGTCTGCGCCCCTGGCCCTGAGGCACTTGGCATTCTGCCATCGGGACACTGAAAGCGTGGAGGCACACCAGTTCCCAAGCTACGTATCCTGTTACAAGGACAAAAAGCCAAAGTTTTCTAAGTACTTGACCCCTGGCATTCCCTTGTACAGTCATGTGAAACGCTCAGTTCAAACTACGGTTTACAAAACTGGAAACACGAAATAAAATGTCATGGCGCCGATTACGTGTTTTCCTCCCACAAGAAGGCGTAGGCCAACTTCAGAAAAACAAAGCAGCAGGTTTCACAGAGGAAAACTGATCCATGCAATGAACTGTGACCCTTGACTCTGCTTCAACACTGCAGGTTGTCCTGCTGTAAAAAAAAGAAAGGATCGACAAGACCTGGCAAAGAAGTCTTTGCTAGTTTCTAGCACCAGAGACATCCCACCTGACAGGGAGCAGAATGGTAGCAAAGCAGACTGATACATTTAAAAAACAGATCCAAGGAGAAAAAGGCAAAATAAACAAGGAGATAACAGCCTGCAAGCAAAAGACATTGCTTCTAAAGCCCAGAAGAAAAGATGGGAGCAAAATTTCAGCTGCAGATCTGCAGCTAAATCTGTAGCTGCTCATCAAGCCACACAAAAGTGTTAAAAGAATAAGCTTTTGTCATGATTAAGAAACAGGAGCTCAACTAAAATTTCTCAACTAAAATGCGACCTGATCTAGGTGGACCTGCTTCCACAGGGAGGGTTGGACTAGGTGATCACTAAAGGTCCCTTCCAACCCTACCATTCTATGATTCTATGACTTTTTCACAAGTGCAATGATTGCTTCACTGACTGCAATGCTCTAGCCCAGAAACAGCTGCACCAGTGGCCGAGGGAGCAGTTGCATGTGCAAAGCCCATAGTCTCAAAGCGCTAGATTTGTAAAAAAGGTGCTAAAATGTGAAATAAATAAATAAATAGACATGCAGTGTTTACGATTCTGAGGGGATCAGCGCTGCCTCTGGACTACACCTACATCAGCAACACCGAGTTACCCGTTTCAGACAAAAGCAGCTCATCTCAGCCAGGAGTGACCGCATTCGTTGGGCAAGGACCTCATGGAAATGCTTGAAGGACAGAGCTGAGAGTATCGCTAACAGGTGACAACTCTGATGTGTGCGCACAGTGGAGTTCCTCACTTGGCATCCAGCTGCAAGGGCTGCCAGCGCGCTTTGAGGAACTAGGTGGTAAACAGCAACCAAGCACATCTCTCTGCTTTCCACACATTCTTGATAAGGTTTTATGGTCTCTCTTGTTGGTCCAGCTACTTGGATTCAGAGACTTGCTCTCTTGAGTCTGCCCCACTGACTGTACCCAAACAAGAACCAGTCACAACGGTGGCTCTCAGCTGCCTTGGTGAGAAAACTGAAACTGTTGCCGTCTCAGAACGTAGTGCAGGAGTGAGGTTCCAGATAACTCTTCGTATAATAGCAAATTTGAAAAAAGTAGGAAAGCACCAGTGAGACTGTTTCACCATTCCAGCAGAACCAACTTCAGCCAACGGTCTGCTCCTTCAGGAGACCATTACATGAGAGTATTAGTTCACTCTGCAGTTTAACTAGAGGAAACTGTACAGGACACGTTCGCTGATTTTCCTGTCTTTGTAACAACAGCTTCCTCACTTCATAGCCCAAAAATACTAGGAGCCAGAAATGCTGCACCGCTCACTTATGTCCGGGAACAAATTCAGTGATCAGTCACTCAACAGACAATCGTGGCACAAGGCAGGACAGACACCGCAACAACTGCCACGAGCAGAGCAGCAACTTGCACCTTCAGGTATAGGGAGAGAAACGTAACTCTTGGCAGTTTAAATGCAAATGTAACCAACAACTACTCATTTATGTACAAAAGTGTCAGGCTATTTGTGAGTTTTCCCGGTTCATCTTCCACAGCACAGAAATTCTGAACCAGTCTTATCCCCAGAGGTTTGTCAAGCACAGATTATTTGGTCTTCCACGTACACCACGGGTCTCACTGTCTTGTACACGCCAGTGTAAGGTACAAGACAGCAGCACCCAGTCACAGGCTCAGCTCAGATCTCCCAGGCCCAGTGCCACATGAACTATTAGCTATCACAGCAGTAGGTATGAAGGCACTTCTTAAAAAAAGGTTTAAAAGCCCATTTGTGTGAACTGTTTGGAGAGTCTGTGAGCTGGGTGTTTGAACCCCTGACCCTAGCCGAGGATTCCGTGAAGTGGCTGCACATGGAAGTTCACAGTACAGATTTTACAGGAAAGCTGAGGCTGTTTGCCTGGCCAGCAGGAAGCCGTGCCTCAGCGAGGGACTACAGGCTTTGCACATCTCAGTGCCACCAGTGACTGATTCCTTAGAAAGGCCTGGAGATCCGTAGCTGGATCTGAGGCTGCAGCATGGCCACACATGTCCTCCAAGTTACTTTCAGTGTCTTTTTCCCACAACATTTGCTCAGAAACAGATAGACAAAGCAGTGTAGTGAGGCACTGCCCCAGTCCCACCCTACATACACCTGCAGATACAGACACTTAAGGCCAACAGTTGGTGGACAGGAAGGATGAAGGAGCAACTCGTCGAGGAGAGTGCTGTGTGAGAAGAATGGACTTGTGCCTTGCTGTGGACCTTCCTCTTATAACCCTGTTTCCTCTGCGCAAAGCCTATTTCCTTAAATACGAACTATAAAAGAATGAGCACAAGGAGGTGCAGGAAGTCCTTATGCAGGCAGATACTGCCTACATAAGATAAGTGTTCTCCTAAAAAAGTAAGAACATCCATTGGCCATGATATGTGTCACAATCGTCCGCATTTGTCACTGACGTGCCTACTCACAGAACCAGAGAACAGTTGTCATTCCCTGCCTTATAACTTCACAGAGTGTGTGTGCCTTCTCCTGTGGAGCTCCTTGACCTGATTAGATTGCTCTGTTGTAAAAAAAAAGTTGCTCATTAAAAAAAAAAAAGGTTTGGTTTCTCATAGTACAATATGTATGGCATCAGAGGCAACTCCTGGAGCCTCTGTAGCATTCACCAGATGAGGAGCAAGAGCCTGGACGTATCTCAGATGCAGCCCACAGCTCTGGCACGGGATCAAGATTGTTTGTCAGAATAGCTGCTGTGAGTTAGATGGGACAACTGTTAGTCATCATTGCGCAGTCCATAATCTTTATCTTAAGAGATGAGACAGATAAAGGCTTCTAGATTGAGGGTGCATTATCAGCAGCCTTTTTCTGCTGCAGAAGGATCTGTGTGGCTGGAGTAGAGACGTAGGGAGGCATATCGATGCGTCCCCACGCTAGCAGAGATCTCGGCAAGATCAGAAGCTCCCAGGAGAAGTGAAAGGAAAGAAAAACCTGTCTCTCCCTCCATAGCAATCTGTTGCTTTTCTAACTTGATGTGAAAGCTAAGCCTGAACTGCTTTTCTTCTCCCAGGTGTAAACAAAGAGAACCACAGCAAGAGAGTCACCTCTGGACAGGTTCCTCCTTCCTTCAGATCGCACATATTTTGAGGTTCCTCATCACTGGGTTAGGTGGTGTAAGCCTACAGGATGGCAGACCTGTAGATTTGGTTTGAGGTAAGAGCGCATAGGGTTAGGGAGATCACACCCCTTAGCAAGCTCCAAGCAGAACAGAAGCCCTAAGATACCACAGCAACAAGGCAGCTCAATTGGTAATGAAAACAAGAGCAGAACTGAGATCTGTTACCTTAGGATTACTCACCAGGTGTGCATTACCCATCAGTTATTGCAACAGAACAAATAAGGCATGCAAAAGTTTTGGCCATCTCATTGGCCTCCAGGTTGTGCTTTATCTGTCTTGCAGAAAGTGTCAGGTCAAGATTTAAGGCTCAATCCTATTTCAAAAAACCAGAGCTGCTCAGTTAGTTGATATTGTTTATATCCCACATATTTCACATTGTATGTGGATATATATAGACAGAGAAAAGACAGAACTTCTGAGACTAGTATAAGTCATAAATTCATCCCACTGGAATGTATCTAACTATACTGGGTTCAACCTTACTCAGCATTCAGGGCATCTGAGCTGTTGTTCTCCCACCAAACCATCTGCTTAGAGCAAATAAAAGTGACGTGGTAGGGTTTAATATTGTCAAGTCAGTAATTTGTAGTAAGGCAGCTGCTGTTACATTTGTACTTCTGGTTTTGTTTTTCTGACTGCTTATCCCACTGCTTGGAATAGGAATTCTACAAAAAGCAATTTAGTCTCCGTTATGGGATTAGTTGGCTAAGTCCCACCCCAACAGCAAAAATAACATCATCACAGAAGTATAAAAATACAGAGCTGGAAAGAATATTTTCCAACCAACACGCAGGCAGAAAAGGAAGATGACTCACTATACTCTTTTTCTGACCATCAATGCATTTAAAATATTATAACATCAGTATTGGAAACAGAACTGAAGACCTTAGAAGATCTTTAGACACAAGTTGAAACAGAAGGATAGAAAAGTAAATGAGTACTCCACTTTTAAATTTAACAGCAACTGGCTGTGCTCCTGTAAGTAGCATTTTCTTAACAACAAACACTCTTAATAAAGAATGTACCGTATTATAAATCCCCATGCAGTACACACAATGTGAAGTTTGAGTGAACTGGCAAAGCAAACTGAGACAAAACTCACAATTTAAGAACTTATGTGTAGGACCGTCCTTCTCTTAACAAATGGACCAGATCTGAATTGCATAAAATACTCAGGTGCCTTTGAAAGTTTTAATAGAATAAATACTCTGTTACGATTGGTACATTCCTTTCTCAATCTAGGTACACAATAACTTAATATATTTAATATCTGGATAAACAATTTTTAGTAGATGCTTTGGCAGTCAAATTCTTATATATTGTCTATTTCTACAGAAGTATTCAGTTGTGTTTTCAGAAAAAAAAAATACCTGTACTGCTTAAAAGAATTGTATGCTGTACAAAACAGCAGTCCAGCTCATCTCTGCAAACTGTAATAGACATAGTTAATAAAAGACTATAAAAAGGAATGCATATTCACTAGAAGATATCCAACATTCACAGGAAGGAAGAAGATACATCTGCACCATGATTTTTTATTTTCTTGCCAATGAAGCCAGAGAAGGATTCTCAGTTATTTGAAAAGCATTCCACTTATTCCAGTTTATGTGTCAACTGTGTTCTCTACACTCCATACAACAGCATTACACTTTTGGAACAGGTTTGTTCCCTTGGGTGATGTTTGTTCATGACAATTTAAAAAGGTAAAAAAAGTCTTCAATCATTTGTTTAGCCTAACTGGTATATTATGGTAAGTGGACAGTAGGTGCTTCCTCATTATAAAATGACTGTTGTGTTTTATTTGCAACAGTAAAAAAAAAATCCAAGAGTGAAGAGGAAAAACACAGAAAGGCTTTCTGAGTGTTCACACCGAGAACTCTCTAGTTGGGCAACAGAGTGGAGCAATAAGAGTCCATAAGTACAGACCAACACAAAACCAACAGGAGACCATCTTAATCCAGAAGATCGACCAGGTTCCGGTGAAGAATTTTTCAATCTGAGCACTTTCATAGCTGTTAAGGAAAAAAAGGAAGAAAGAAAAAAAAAAAAAAGAAAGAAGAAAAAATAAACTCACTATTCATATCTCAGAGTGTAGCATCCTTTGTTTTTTCCAAGCGGGTCACAGACTCCAACTAGGTTAACTTCACAGCTGGGGAGATCAGCCCTTTATAGAGTAAGATCTTGCTCAAGAATCACACAGCAAAGACTTGCAACATCTGTTACAGCTTCTTACTTAAGGAGAGGAGACAGACTAAGGGCACAAGCTCCTGTTCAGATCTCCTCTCTCAATACAGAGACATAGTCATTTTGCAGCTTTAAAGAAACACACTTACTGGAACCAGTGAGTTACTGTCATCATCACATAGAGCGAAGCCAAGAAGAAAATGAAGTGGAAGTAAGCGTAACTGTACACCGTGCCTTTCTTCTCATCATAAAGCACAATCTGGCCTCCTCTCTTCTCCGTGTGCTCCTTCGCATCAGCTGTAAGCAAAGGGAAACAAAAAAGCTTTTGCAATTTGAAGGAGAAGTGAAACCAGCAGCTGGCTTCACAGCAAAGTATCTGTGGTGTGATACAGAGCAATACTCAAACATTTCTTTATCCTCAGGGCATGGGCCTAAACCTTTAGTAAAAAAAACTTGGACTGTTACTGAAATCCTGCCTTGCATCAGCTTCCTAGTGAGTTTTTGAGCACTTAGGCCACTTAAATAGCTCTACCTTTGTGATATTCTTCTGGTAAACCCAAGCTGATAATCCTGATTGTACCAGGTCTGCAAATAGGACACTCCCTTCCTAACTCACTCCTGATCTACTGTCCCTACAGAGCTGCTGAGCCAAAAATCCATCAGTCAGTCACACCCACAAGCACACAAATAGCAGACATTACTCTTTGTAATGTGGCAATAATGAAACGCCCTTTAAGGAATTATTAACTAGGCTGTTGTTTTAAAGGGGTATTGTTACATCTTTTGCTTCCTTCCTTGGCCTAACATTGAGCACCTCAAATGCTACAGAAAGATAAAAGGACCATTCTGTCTTGGAGCTGTGTCCTTACTCTCTTGGCTTTGGTATTTTTTGAAAGCCACAAAAGTGAAGTAAATTGTGCAGCAAAATGTATTTACCGTCTCCATCAGGCACACAGCAAAAGCAGCAACGAGCTACCTGTGGAACAGACAACAGGAAGGGTAAGAGTCTGTGCTACAGCAAAACAGCAAAGCAGTTGGTGAAGGAAGGTCTGTTATGTCTACGTTACAGACACTAATTTAGAAAAGTCTGGTTTGTATTTCCAACCAGCACGAAACCAGGTGGTTTGTCACAGCAGCTTCTATGCTTTGGAAAAACCTACTCAGTAAGATTCAGAGCAAACCAACCATTCTTTACAAATTACTCTACTCATCTTACATAACTCAAGGTCAAACCCTGGTACATATAGTTATGATAAAATGGTGGAAAAGCTACAGTAACAAAGTGGTTGCACATTAGTAGTTCAGAGGGGACTTACTTCTTCAGACTTCCATGTAAGCACTTCTTAAGCTAAAAAAAAAAAAATCTTTACTAAAGGTACAAGAAACTTCTAAATCCCTGCTGCAATGGGCTGGAAATTGCAACTGCACAGGCGTTAAGTCAAAAATGTACTTATCTTTGCAAGATTTTGCTGAAGTGGAGCCAGGATGAGTACAAGCAGAGTAAGTAAAAGCAGAAAGCTGGGTGTACTGCTTTATTTAAACAAAAAAAAAAAGGAAAGCTGAAATTGACACATTGTGTTGAGTGATAATGTAAATGGGAAAGGGTACTGACCATGCAATAAATAGCTAAGTACATGCATTTCCTGCACCAGACCACAATACAAGTTGGCACTTTCAGAACAAATAACACTTGTGATGCAGTATAGATAAAACCCTGCTCTGTGATTTATTTTAGTTGTGTTCTGATTAAGACCAAATGAACTCTGTTAGGAAAAATTCTCTAACTATTATATCAATCAGCCTTTACAGTATGAAAGTGTATTAGCCTTGTTAATGTATATTAGTTCACAACATACACTGAAACATAATGAGGTAGTGGAGTTCTACTTAAGACTTTGATATTACTTATGCTTAAGAAAAGCAAACTAAAGGGCAGCCCAGCCCTGGAAATAAGGATTTTGCTTTTTGGAAGCTTACAACTGTTCAGGAAGGATAAAAGATACCTCCGGGCAACCAAGATAATGTCAGCATCCTAGCTCCTCTACCACATCTTTGAAATCCTTCCAACATCAGACAAGTAACTATTGCAAGACTGACTCCAGAGGCATCTAGATCAATAGTCAAGCAGCAAGAACACTGCTGAAATATAGTTGTTTTGGAAAGTTTTACTACGACTAGTAATTGTTAGCGTGGACATTTATGATTAGTCGACTCATGCTATATCAAAGTGCCTGAAGGGTGTAAGGATTCTCTGTAAAACCACATTTGGGATGCTCCAGATTGGCTGGGACACTTCATGGATGTGAATAAGCATTTACCCTTGTAATTCTGTACTTTGCATTTCAGCTTTTTCCTTGGTTGGCATGGCCTGTTGCAAGTTTTCCCAATAGCTCTCAAAATCAGATAGCAAGCCTTTAAGGTAAAGAATCTAACAGAAACACAAAAAGGCAGTTTTTATCCTGTGCATCCATGATTTCATGTACTCACTCAGTTCATAAACTCGTGAAAACCCAAAAAAGCTCATTCTTTTTGGAAAGATTGGCTGACAGTTTAAATAAACCCCTTATTCCGTATCTGTTTCTCCTGCTGTGCCAAGCCTCACCTACTGCACCAGCCAGAGCTGCCCTTGGGCCACATTCACATTCTGAAGCAAGAGCTGAGTTGCTTCAAAACTTTTAATCAGTTGCAATTAAGTCCTTGCACAAAGTGACGAACTTAGCAACGCTGGCCCATGTACTGCCAGCCCCTTGTAACACACTGTATTCAGCACAGATGCCAACAGACTCTGTGCACCACAAGCAACTGCAGAGCTACGTTTATGCTCATGGAGACAAAGGCCCTTTGCCACAGGGAAGGCAAGTGGAGTGCAATTAGTTGCCCTTCACCAGCCACTCCTTTATATTTATGTTCCACGGCCCTTGTACTGCTCTTTAAAACCAAACGTTCTGGAAGTAATCCTGTTAGAAAGCACTGAAGTGGGAGAGCCAGCCCTTGCTGCTGAGGGGCCGTGTGGAGCCCACCCGCTGAACGGCCTGCCCCACCACAGGCCTCTGCAACACACCTCCTATGGCAGAACGCTGCCCAAGGATGGCAGCTGGGCACCAAGGGCAGCTGCCAATTCCCTCAGCCTTGGCCTGCTCCCCCTCAGCACAGGGCAGGCCGGGCCACCGCTCAGAGCTGGATGCCAAGCCTTGCTGGCAGGCTGGATGCCAGTGAGGGACAGGGCTGCCACACACTGGGTACTAAGCCCCTTGGTACAGGCACTCTGTCCAGTTCCACTGTCCAGCCAGCTGAGGGAAGCTCCTCAGCATTGACACACTCCCACAGTGGAACATATTTTGACTGCCAGCTACTTCAAATACCTACTGCCTCAGCAGATACATATGCATTTTTTGATTCTTGCAAACACCCCGATTAAAGACTCAAGAAACAGAAGTTAAAACTGCAGATGCAAGTAACATCAGTGTAGAGAGATGTTAGGGATGGAAATTCATCCTCCAAACACACACATACATTTGATGAGTGACACTAGTAAGCCTAAGTAAATGGTAACTGTTACTTAGCAAAACCACTCGGATTTCAGTGTTCCCAGGATAAGAAAGCCAAAGAAATGGGCAGACAGAGTGAAGAAACCTGTACTGCTGAAACAGGAACAATAAATAAACAGTAAGAGCTGCAAAGGGCCGATGTGGGCAAGTGTTCTGACAAGACCATACCCAGAGGCACACAGCATGTATGCTACTAACAAGGTTTTGTTTTCACCTAATTACAGATTACTTAGCCATAAAAACAACAGCAAGAAAAGCAAATGAGGAAGTCTGCACAGAAATCCTGGGGCAAAAAGCAAGAACTCACTTCCGTTTCAGGTGTTGCATATATTCCCCTCAGTGCCTCTGAACTTGCACGTGTTGTTGAGGTCAAACTAGGAACAAAAAGAAGATAGGGTCAAAACTATAGGCCCAACAGGGTTATTTTTCAACACCACAGCAAACACAAATCATCTGTCCCCATGTCTAAACTACACGTTGGCTCAGATATAGCATCAAGCATGTGAAAAGTTTGCCCTGCCCAAGTATAAACCACTTTGACACAGACACGGGCCAGCTCAGGCATAATCATCAGCTTAAAACTAGGTCACCACTGAAAGGTAGTGAATGCATCGCCATCACAGAGCAGCAAATAGCTAAGCTCTGCAATTTGCAATTCAGAAGAGATCTCCCCTGCTGCGCACAATCAATGCTTTTATATTAACTTCAGATATCACTTTGGCTCAACATTTGTGTAAAGGCTTTGCCAGCAAAGTAACAGGTCATCGGCAGTAGTCAGTTTTCACAAGTAAATTACTGATTACTATCGTTCAGTTGTACCAGTTGCTGGAATCACTTTCTAGCATGACTATAGTTGTCCAGGGGCAGTTCTTTCTAGTTACTTCAGATTAGAAACATTTCTTATCCATGCTTTCAGGATGTGTAATGCAAATTTTCCAATACCACCAGGGAGATGCATGTTAATTCTTTGCTGTGGAGCCTTAGTAAGCAACACTTTGAAACATTCTCCCTGAAGGTCTTCTTCCCTCCCCAACTGCACCTCCCCTGAGGGCTACACAAAGGGTGTCTCCACTGGCAAAACACCTACCTGAGGTACTGGAAATACTGTTCCAATGTGAACTAGATCCATTATACATGATATCAGTATATTTTATATCAGAATTTAATGGAACACATATGCATACTTCATAGCAGAAGATTAGGTATGCTACCTCTTCAGAAAGTCTCTTGTTTTTACTACAAAATTATGAAGGAGTTTCAGTACGTGAATTTGAAGTGGACTGATTCAGAGGCAGAACCTGCTCAAAAACCTGCAGCAGACAGACAGCACTGTCTCACCGGCAGCGCCTCCCCTCCCTATCCTGGAGCATGACTTAATTTATTGATGCCTGCTGCAATAACACAAGGTGAGCATTGAAACTATATGGGCACAAACGGATCTTTTTAGAGCTGGAGATCACTGTGATATCCTGATGGCATCATTACTTGTTCAAAGGAAGTCCTAAAGCCCACACCCCCGACAGTTTTGTTTATTTTACAAGACCTCAAGGAACAGCTGTAGCCTCTACCAGGAGGCTACAAAATTTCAGATGGCTTTTTTAGATGGACATAATGGCATAGAGTTTTTCTCATAGAAAGCATAAGCACTGAATCAGAGCCCCCTAAGATTGAGACCATAGATAGCTGGAAATCTTTTGCTTCCACCTCTAATTGCTCTATTCAATTTTAATGAAGTAGATTTGTTTCAGAAGTTGTATCATCTTTTTGAACACTTCTGGCTAAAATATCTAACCATTCTGAAATTGAGGAGAATATGAACCTTCTAGCTCAGTTCCACTTTTCCCTGTAACTTTGCCTGAGGCCTGCTAAAAGATTTTGTTAGTTGAACCATGACATTGTACTTACAGTGAGGTAACTGTAAACCCCCAGACTTACCAAGAATATAAAATGCAGCCAAACAAAATGGTAGTACCCAGGCCGGTAACCAGGTTCTCGTCTCTGTGCAGGCCTTGACTAAATTCAGGGACACAGATTGTGATGTTTTGATTGTTTTCATCCAGGACTTCACCAAACAAAACAAATGAACAGTTAGCAAAGCTCATTTCACTGCATTTCAAAGTACTCTTCAGACTGAAGACTTTCAGCAAAATACTTTCATGACTTCAGACATTGGGCAGGTACATTTCAGTTGTTTCCAACTATCTTTCAAAAATATTATACAGAAATAAATCCTGTAAATCTGACCCATCAGACTCTATTTTTGGCAAAACACAAACGCAACTTAATAGGGTATCCTACCACTCTATGATACTGACATTTCTTGTTTGACCAGAGCAGACAAACAAGGAAAAAGACTGTTTGGTGATCTAAGAAATAAGAAGTTGATACCAACGCTTTACCCAAGACTACAGAGACATGCAAGACAGAAAGAGTATAGCCTTGAGATCATAAATTTCTTTGACAGCAAGGGTGCCCTGTGGAAAACTATGAAATTCAAATTCCGTGAAAAAGGGTGGTATGTGCTTGCTCTGTTTGATATACAGAAGAAAAAAGGAGATGCATCACTTACAGGCAAGATTTGATCTTAACATCTAAGCAAATACCACACTTCTAGGTCCCTGAAATGAAACCAGTTCAGCCCTTGCTGTTCCAAGATGCATCTTGCATTTTGGTATCTGCTCCAAAGCGAGAGATCACAGCTGCACCTCATCTCAGATCATAAGCTTTTTGAGCCAATGCTGTTTTAATGCCAACTGTGTTCCCATCTCTTCTTTGCTTTCAGCAGCCATGCTGACTTCCTATTGGGATAGCACAACTGTTTGCAGGGGCAGAGGGCAACGCAGTAACGGCTACACTCAGGTTGAAACCAAAGTTGATTCCCTGACCTGCTGGGGGAGGATTGTGCGTGGCCTTGCAGGGCTGCATAAACAGCTTTATCAGCACACAGCAGGGACAGCAGAGTGCAAAGGTGGGATGACAGGCCTAGATGGAACACCTTGGCCACAGATGCACTGAATCCCCCACCTGTGTCCATCAGGGATGCTTCTGCAATGAGGCGCCTAAGTCTGGCACCAAAAGCTGTGATAAGCCACAGGTTCAATAGGCATTGTCTTTAGAAGGAATAGGCAATCAGAAGGTATTTGCAATTCTGCTTTTTGGGTGTTACTTGGAGCTCGCATGTTCCTTCAGGCCCAGTTTGCAAGGTGGCTGATTTGCAAGATGGCCAATTTGAAAGTCTTTCTTTGACGAAACAGTCAACAGTAGATAAGTTCATGGCAAATCTGGATGACAGGGCATGGGACATCTTAGTAAGTCCCAGCACTCCATACATTCTCCAGCATATGCCACTGTAAAAGCTGCAGGGGCCACTATGAGAGTTCTTATCACAGACGGTAGAAAGGAGCATCTCCGAGACCACATGAAAACCACATGAGTTCACTGGCCTGGGAAGACAATCTGATGCAGGAAGTCTGAGAGAGTGTGCTTAATGCATACTCTTGATAAATGCAACAAATTCACTTACAATACATACAAGAATAAATTACAGCATTCATTTAACTGCTGAAGGCTTTGATTGTCACAAGCATGAAACAACACAAGGGCAATGATTTAATACCATACATCACTTTCTCCCCTTTTTCTTTTTTTTTTTTCTTTTTTTTTTTTTTTTTTTTGTGTGTGTGTGTGTGACAGAGAAGAGATTCATTCTTTCCAATTTCTTCTTGGGAGGTGGTCTGTAAAAACTTCTCCTTCCTGCCAATGGACTGATTTTCCTCTAGTTATTGCTGTTTCAACTAGTCAATACTAAGTTGAGCAATAATAAAGAAGGAGGTTTTAGCATTACTGATTTGAAACAGAAAAATTTTCTTTAAGTGAAAACAATCCTCCCTGTCCAAACAAGTTAATCTGATGGTTACCTGGGAAAATGAAACTGTTTTGAGTTGTGCTTGTAAAATCTTGCTTGCTTTTTGTTGCATAAAGAACTCAAAAACCTCGCTCTTGCTTGCAATGCTTATGGTTAGAAGGCAAGTGTAGTGCAGCAACTTGTGAAGAACAGCATCATCTCAAACAAGTGCAATGTAACTCCAAGTTCTTTCTCAGAATGTTTCCTCCCAAAAGAGAAGACGAGTAGTACTCAAGATTTTGCTCCATTAGTCCACAGCTAAGGCTACTTAGCATACCAATTCCAGGGGAAAATGAGTGATTTTAGTATCCACTCTGATGGCCAGCACCTACTAACTAGTGGAGGACCTAGGAAACTTTTGGATGGAGCTGACCACTCAGTTTCTTCCAGAGGTATCCAATTTGTTCTAACTCCTTTCCCATCGGGTGATCAAACACATTATGTAGTTAGTCAAGTCCTATTGTACAAGAGCATGCACTTGCCACACATCGAATGCTCTGATGCAACAGATCTAAGATAAGAATTTAAGGTACATGGAGAGCAACAACGGCATAGTATCTCTGCTGCACAGATTTATTTTTAGTATCTCTTCTATATAGATCAGATCAGACCAAACCCAGCACTCATATATCCCAGATTTTGTAAATTCAGGTTTACTACATTCTTGCATGGCATGTCTAAAAGAGTTACATGCAGCATTAGATAACTTACTAGTTTCCGGTGGCTTACTGGATAGTGCCGAGAAAGTGAGGTACATGACATAGCAGCTGATAACTCCTGACTGCAGTAAACCAGAATGGGGCTGGCCTTTACAAGGAAGAGGAAAGTAAGTGATTTTTGCAGACATTTTAACAAACTGAAAAAGAAATTAATATCCTTAAAAGAACAGCATGTGAGTATCTTTCAGAAGACAAGAGTATCTTTTATGTTTTACTTAAAGCAGTTCATGAGTCTTTGAGGCAGTTCAGATACATTTCCACTGGTATGTGAAGTGAAGAGTCTGCCCTTAGTTCTCATGGTCCTTTTAGAATGGCATTAAAGATTCCCACATAAGCTAAGAATCAGCCCTCTGCTATCACCAAAAGCACCAGCTTTTTCCAAAAGCTATTGACAAGCTGTCATGATAGTTTTATTTGCCCATAAAATTTGCTTTGGAGTCACTCAAATGACTATTGCCCAATCCAATGTAGGCAAGATAGTAACAGCACCCATGAAATGACCAAAGTATGAAATAATGCTACCAGCCTCTCCAAGTCTACACTTCGCAGATGGAAAATCAAAAGCAGTCAAAAGTATACGGTAAAACAGTGGTGAACGGGTTTGATAGCTGTTATCTCAACTGCTACCACTACAGGAGTTGTGTAAGCTCCACAACACATTATCAGTCTTCAGCACACGAGCCCTCTTGACAGTATGACTGCCTGATGGCACATCCAAAATGTCCCACACTTCTGGGTAGTCCTAGAAGCTAAGCTGATGACCAGTAACAGCACTTCATAGATAGATAAAGGCACAGGGGCAAAAGCAGAACAAGTTCTGGACTATCACGAGACTTTCTGCCCAGAATATGGCTCGAGCCTCCAGGCACATAACTGTGGCAGCAGCACCAACCCAGGAGAAGACGAAATCAGTAGACTCACGATTCTGGACACAGGGCGATATGGCCACCAGTGACACAAAGAGGCACAGGCCACCATTGACACCAATCAGGACCTTGTTGTATGTGCAGCCCTCTGAGCGTGTATAGAAAAGAGCCATGAGGACCAGGGCTGCCACAGCAACGGAGTACAACACGAGAGTGACCAAGGCAAGCAAACCGCTCCACATCTGTTTGTGGTTTGCACCTGCAGTCCTGTGGAGAAAGAGACAAGCGCCTTACCTTTGTCTTCTCTTCCCCTAAAAAACTAAATTCTAACAGCCAAATAGCCTATATCCTCAAACACAAAGACAGTGCTACTTTCCTTAAGCATGTGTACATCACTACACCAACACAGGCCCTTGCAAGGTTCCTCCCACAAAACAGAGGAAAGCATTCCTTAGCATTAGTGTTTATCTTCTGTATTACCATGTTCAGCTGTTTCTGTAATTACAACCCAGTAGTGACTCCTAGAACCCCTAATGACAGCTGAGTACTTGGGGGTTTCCTAATCAGCAACGCCAAGTGCCCCAGCCTCAGACAGCTAGCAGGGCTCTTCACACAAGGACAGTAAAGGCATATTGTTCAGCAAAGGGTCTCTCTTCTTCTCCTTGTGCCACCTTGATACCTTTACTACCGTTTTGCTCAAGAAGCCTCCTCTCCATTTAGGTCTATCCCACAAGTTGCCCTCAGTTAAACCATGGTCCATCTTGTTTTCCCCTCTTCACCTGCCAAACAGCTCTTGCAAAGATCAATGTGGTTTTTTTTTCAGGAGTAGTAACTAAAACAGCTGTTTTGGCACAAAGGATGGGTTTTGAAGGAATTTTGAAGGGTTTGGTGGAGGGGGGTGAGTGTTGTTTTGTGAAAGCATGACTTATTCTAAAAGAACATCTAATGTAGCAAGTGCTGAAGTAAAAGGCTGCTGCTAAAAATCTTTCATCAATAGAAAAGCAGCTACAGTAATTAGCAGTAAAAATACCTGTTGTATAAGGAGATCTCACCCCTTCCTCCCTGAAAACAGGCTTCTAGCAGGACCCAAAACTTTGCTAAAACTCCTTCTTATCAGTCAGCGTGCTAACTAAAACAAGAGAGGACTACAAAGGCAAATGTAGGAAGAAATGAGAGACAGAAGAGGTGGCGGTAGAGGCAAGAGTTCCTCTCTATATGTGAGGAGACAATTCAAATATTTTAAACTGATGAGAGGCTAAGGGCTAGGAAGGCAAGAGCAAATATGCTTAAGCTAGAAATGAAATCAATGCCATAATGAGGTATACATGGGCTGATAATGGAATTTTGCATATTTAGACAAAAGCAAATAAGAGGAAGAGAAAACTGCAGTTCTCATGTGAGAAAAACCAAAAACAGCTGATGCACATTGAGACAAAAAAGCAGGATTTACCAGTTTACATCACTGAACACACCTTCACAGTTACATTTTTCAACTACACTTTTATTCTCTTGCACCATTCTGTTTCTTAGCAGATATATTTTCATATAAAATATAAACCAAAGTAAAGTACAAGGTTTTTGCATCCCAGTACACTACTACATATTGGAAGCTGAGCAATTCAGGTTAAGAATATATCAGCAGAGTAGAAGCGAGTGAGGAGGGAACATCTCCACTGTGGAAGAAGTGGATGAAGCAAAGATGAACAGCTCTAAATACTGACATTAAAGCATCTTCTTTCAGAAATTATATCCATACTACCTTTAAATTATTTGTTACAAGAAATTTGTTCAGGATTCCACCAGAATTCTATGTAAATAACTACTTGCCCAACACATACCAATTTTTATTCCACTTGTGTGCGAACTCAACAAGCAGGATGAGCTGAATGGCAATGAAAAGGAAACCTCCTGTTGCTCCTACGTAGCGCCAGGCTGCAAGGCAGAGAGGCAAAAAAATAGGTCAAACTACAGTCGCCTTTCCCTTGAAATAAAATGGAATTATTGTCTATGCAGTGAAGCCATTACGTGGCTTGAATATGTGAAGCCCACAGAGGTAGCTGGAGAAGAGAAATTTCATCTGAAAAAGCCAGCTCAGCTAACTTGAGATTAGCTCTCTGATGAATTCAGATTGCAACCTGCTACACTTTCAAAATAAGCCTGTTAGGATATTTAGCATGCCTCCCTAACCTAGGGCATTTCTGTGGAAGACTGAGTTACTATATTCAGACAGAAAAATACTGAAACCTTTATTTGTGACTGGTGGGAGGGAGGTGGTGTGAAGGTATTTCACAGAAACCTAAACCCTGAAATTGCAAAGTATCAGAATCCAGCACTGAAAAGAACAGTTTACTCCCTTCTAGATTCCAGTACCACAGAAAAACAAAGGTGGAGCTTATCTGTTTAGAAATGCTGTCTTGAGCCACTCCCAAGGAGACAGGAACACTTGGTAGTCATCAACTAGTTTTAAGATGGGTTATTTGACTTCTTAACCATTGACCTACATAGAAAGTATTAGGGTAGCTGTGTGGATACTTGATACAACAAATCTCTTATGTGCAAACATCAGAAGTCTCTGAGGAAAACGCAGATACCTAATTAAACCTTCAGTTGTATATACAGCTTGTGCTGCTGTACAGTGCATAGCCTATAAACGATGTGTGTAGCTGATTTCATTGAAGAAGATCAAGGAAGTGCGTTAGCAAAGTCGAGCAATATCCTACCATTGTGTTTTCCTTTTGAAAAAAGCTTGTATAAGTGAAGTGGAAGAAGAGAACAGTCAGGGCACATTACCCTTAGCAGATGGTGTAGAGATTATTTTTTTATTTTCACTGCACCATAAGCTCATTGTTTGAAAGCAAGCAAAAATGCCATTTGTCTGTTTTTGCTGAAAGTGTTGTATGCACTTGACAAATACATTGTTCTTCAACAAACAAAAAACTTAGGAGGCTTGCATGTAAAAAATGTCCATAAAAAGCAGGCAGAGAACAAGGTGTACAGATGCATTTGGGAGAAGCAGAGTGGCAAAAAGCAGACCACCAATGCAGTGTGTAACTAAAGAGCCAGGCTCTCAGGATCTCCCATTGCCACAGGCAGGACACTGCAAGATGCTTCATGGATCCGTCATACATAAGGTTAGCATGGCCAGTGTGGATTTAACACTACATTCCACACAAACCTAGCAAGACATTGAATTACAGCCATGAGGAGTTTACTTGAAGTGACTTTTACCCCAGGTCCCCAGAGCACTGTGCTCACAGTATGTCTGCCCATTCTGTTCTCTTCCCCCATGGTACTCCTTTCTTTTCCCCTTTCAAACATTCTGGCTAAATGAGGCTGGTGTTAAAAATACAAATAACCAAGCTAGTCTCAGTGGAAGCAGGCAGCAGGCACAACTGCTCCTTCCCATTACTGATCTCAAGCCTTTTCACCTGTTCACACTCAGCAGTTTAAAGGCTTGCAAGTATCTGGCAAGCTGAAGAGCACAAACTCACCTCAGTATCATGGGATTTTTGCTCCTAGACCACAAGAGGCCTGTGAGAAGACTCCCCTCCAGAGCTAACACTTAAGCATTAGGCTTAGTACCAGCATGCCTGTGCAGTGCCAAGGCCTCTTTCAAAAACAGAAATACTTCAGGCACTGCACCACAACATGCCTCAGGAAGCCTGATTTTACCCTTCTGCATCCACATTACCAGTTTGAAATCTAACAACATCCCAAATTCTTTTGCGGCACCACAGGGTTCCA
The DNA here is from genome assembly GCA_013401255.1 of Urocolius indicus. NCBI lineage: Eukaryota > Metazoa > Chordata > Aves > Coliiformes > Coliidae > Urocolius > Urocolius indicus. Next base: position 25,845 of record WBNH01009929.1, on the reverse strand, counting down.
GGCAGCAAACCCCAGCAGCCAGCAGGTTGCCATGTCCCCTGAGCACTGAGGCTTCTCCCCTGTGCTGCACGGGCCTCCAGCTGCGAACAGCTCCCTGCACACACTAGAACAGCACATGGCACGCCACTACTCTGGACACTCTCGTGTGCACCATTACAGCCCCCTGCCTCTCAAAGAATTGGCGAAACAGCACCACAGTGTTATTTTTGCCCATCTATTTGTCCTGCTCAGGGTCAGAAAACACCATGCTCTTTATCTCTACATTCACACAAAGACCATGCACTCTTGTGCATGCAGAGCTCCTGAAAAACAGCTCTAAATCCTCCTTTTGCACCTGGACTATATGGGCTTTACTTGAAGAAATATGGTAATATTCATTTTGATCAGACTTTTAGGATTTATAATCACTCACAAAGTAGTACAGAATGAAGCAGCATAACAAAACAAGGACGTACCATTGAGGAAAGTGTCTTGATCGGGAATGAAGAATGCCCCTGAGCACATTGCTGCCAGAAGTACAAGCTTAATGAACCAGAAGCTGGATGAGAGGAAGAAAAAAAACCCACCTGGTTATAACAGGAATTAGAGGTCTTCAAATCACGTACCATGAGAAATCTCTAAAGCCTAACAAGAGCAAAAACAGCCTTTGATGACTGACTGCCACTTTAGTTAGTTTTCACTTGACTGTATTATTTCTGAAAAAATCAGGAAAATCAGTTTGTTTGTTTGGTTTTTTTTTGCCTAGTACTACACTTAACTGAAAATCAGGTTAAACACAAACCTGTAACGAGATGCATGAATTAAACAATCAAATACTCACCCATTATGAACGTATGCTCGGCAGCTTCTGCTGCTGTCAATTTTAATGGTGAACAAACAGAAGAAAAAGAAGAAACAGGCCATTCCAAAACAGACTTTGTACACTGCAGAGTATCCCACCAACTTCTCGCACATCTCACCTGCCTGAATACCCTTGCACATCTCCTTGTAGAAGGGAATCTGGAAAGCACAATATGATACAAGCCATTAGACAGGACCCAGGGCTCCTTGTAACCCAGCATGCCTATGTCTATGCATCACTGACTTTTCACTGGCTTCATTTAACTCCTATCACTCTTGATACCCCTCAGCCTCCGTTTAAGGAACATACAGGAAAAGTACAATACAAGGGACTGGAGCATTCCAGCTCCTTCACTTTAATTCCTTACGGATACTTTGGGGTACAAATCCACTTACCTTTCTACCAACTGGGTTGGTTTAAGCCATTCCTGCCTCATATTGCTTATCCCTTCAGCCCAGGGACCCTCTCCCTTCTTCCCACCTGGTTTACAGAAAATACTTTGCCTCAGTAACGCAGTTTACATGAGCTGTACCGGTGTTTTGACCAGCCAGAGGGGCATGAGGGGGGCAGGAAGCTCTGGCTCAGTGGAAACAAAGGCTGAAGCATGCCCAAGTGGCACAGGGCTGACGACAAGTGCCCTCCTCTCCATCACAGCCTCTGAAAGGGAGTTGTGCCAGCTGACCTGATTTTGTTTCATATTAACAGAGAGCCAGGAAAATTCCACCTTTCTCTTGACTCATTAAATATTTGCCTTTGAGGCCTTGCTGTAACCAGGAGGAGAAAGCAAACAGCTGCACATTTTGGCTTAAGTTTCACCAGGCAGACATGATGCTGCTCAAAAAAGCAGGTCTATGTGGCCAGGACCCACTTCTGTGGGGTGCCTCTGTGCAGACACTGTGCCTTGCAGCCAGGGAGCCATTCAGCTGCCCAGAAATACAACCATTTAATTAGGAAACGACTGCTCACTTCAAAGAAAGGCCTCTCTGTACAGTCACAGCCCTCAGCTGAGGCTGGCGAGACCAGTCAAGCAACACAGCAAACCCTGTGGAGCTGATCGCTGCTACCTGCACAGGTAACCGGAGGAGAGAGAAGACAGTGTGTGCCAGGGCAAAACATGCACAAATAAATACCTCAGGCAAAAGATACGGGAACCAGGCTTCAAAAAGCATTAAGACAGGCCAGACTTGGCTTAGGGAAAATGTAGGAAAATTGGGGGCAACACTGTCCTTGAATATGTCAAAGAAACTAGCAGAGACAGGAGTCTCTCCTTTCAACAGGCAGGTCAGTAAGCAAAACCACAACAGGGAAAGAGTAAACAGGTGAGTGCAAGTGATCAGGCAGAGTTCTCAGATGGGTAGAAAGCTATCTGAGATGCAGGAGAAAAGGGATAAACACATAAACTACTGGCTTCCAGCCACCAGGCTCTGAAAGCCTGCTTCTCTCAGCTGAGTAGGCAACTTCCCATCCCATGCCAGCAACCCAAACCAGTCAGGAGCTCAACAACTTTCCTAGCAGTTTCCCCAAAAGATCAAATATTTCAGCAGCTCACAGCAACACTGAGTTGCTGTGCTAAGGGTAGCAAACCTAACTACGGTACTAAGCTGATCTTAGGTGGGCTATAACCAGCCAAGGAGATGAAAAGCAGGTCTCAACACAGTTGCATGGTATTACAAGAACAGATTCAAGCTGAGTCACTCTGAGATGCTCCTTCAGAAGTAGGTCAGAGATGAGTAGCCACTGTGTAAGAAGCTGGACCATAAATGAGTAGCTGCAGCTAATTCACATCCAAGAGATTTTAGAGAGCTCCTGAGAAATTGTCTGGAGCATCAGCGATGCCTTCCCTGGGTCTTGAAACATCAGACTAGGTAATTGTGCCAGCATTTGAAGTAACCAAATGGACAGACTGGAATAACTAAGAGACCTGTGAATGCCACAGTGATGCCAGGGCAAGACAAAAGGCCACAGCAATGCCAGAGAAAGCAACTGAGCTATCACTTAATGCTTTCCAATTCTTTGCTTATAAAAACCATCTGTCAGCAGGTACAAAAAGATTGAACTAACAGTATTTCTGAGAAAATTAGGTATTTGTTTGACATGGAACACACTACTGACCAAAGAGACAGATTTCTGTCAGATCTATATGTGGTATCCAGCAGCATTTTGCTTATGAGACTTATAGAACAAAACAAAAAAATACCATGGAACTTGATTAATAGATCAGCTAATTAAAAGCAGGTGTCTGGGTAATTCTAAATGGGCATCATCTTTAGTTGCATAGGTTTCTACAGGGATTTTAACAGGATTTTTTTACTACAGACATTCTTTTCCCCATTTAGCAGTTATTTCCTGACAGATCTGGCTGAGAGAAAATGGATGGCTTCACAATAACAATAGCTCAGTTTGTGCCTGCACAAGAAACAAAGAGCTTAGCCGTCATGTAGTATTCACAACACTATGCAGTACTAAGTTACGGCCACAGGAATAGCTCTGTGGGACTGAACACCCTTTTTAGAGATTTGTGATCCTGAAGGAGTAAAAAAAGAATAAAACCAAACTCTTGGGGACCCAGGCAGATAATAAACATCAGCACAGTGCTGGGGACAAAGGGGTTGATGTAATGAAACGGGCATGTTTTTGTGGAAGGATGGTCTATCACTGGGAATAATTTACCAAGGCTTATGTGACTCCACTGAAAATTAATTTTTTTACATATATTTTTTTTACTTATCTGTTTCTCTGAAATAACGTTCAGCTGCTGATCTCCCTGCCCAGCCTGTGTGATTTACTGGGTAGTTTTGCCAGCTGGTAACATTCATGGATTAGTTATATGCCAAGTTTGACATAGTGAATTATCTGCTTTTATACCTCTAAAAGCAACATAAGCTAAATTCTTTGGTCTCTGAGTAGGGTACAAAGCATTCTTGCTGCAGAAACTCAGATAACATAACCGCCTTGGCTGCTGTGCAAGCAATGATGTTATCACGGCAAAGGTGGCAGCCTTCCAAGTGCAGCAAAACCCTTTGAGATGACAGCAACATCTACAGAAACAGGGACAGGCTGCCCTGAACTTGCTTCCCCCTCACTGGGAGCTGCTGGTGCCTGATAAAAATGTAGTGCAAGAAGCAAGCCTACACACTAATCACATTGAGGCTTCAGCTGGCCAGGGTTTAGCCACCTCTGAGTTGTGGTAGCAGAGGGCTATGATGGTGGCTTCTTTAAACAGAGAGCTGCCAGAAGCTTCCCCTGTAGCTGACAGGACCACTGCCAGTCAATTCTAAGATGGATCTACCACTAACCAACACCTGGCCAAGCAGTGATTTAGGTAATACCTCTGCGAATAACATATTTGAGTTGGGAAGAAGTTGCTGTGCAGTTGCCAAATGGCAGCAGCTGCAGCAGAGGAGTGAGAATGTGAAAACATCTCTGTAGACACCAAAGACAGTGGAGAAGGAGGAGGAGGAAGATGCTTATGCCCTGAAAGAAAAGACTCCACTGTGACCTGTGGTGAGGACCATGATGAGCCAACTGTGCCCCTGCAGTCCATGGAGGCAACCAGGGAGCAGAGACCCACTCGCAGCCTGTGGAGGAGCCCACACCAGAGCGGGTGGATGCTTGAAGAAGGCTTTGACTCCATGGGAAGCTCCCCCTGGAGCAAGTTCCTGGCAGGACCTGGAAACCCTTGGAGAGAGGAGCCCACCCTGCCAGAGCAGGTTTGCTGTCAGGACTTGTGATCCCATGAGGGACTCAGGCTGGAGAAGTTGGTACCTGAAGTGCTGTTCTCCTGGTGAGTGACCCACGTTGGGACAGAGTGTGAGAAGCTGCCCCCATGGGAGGCCCCATGCTGGAGCAGTTTGTATGCAGAACTGCAGCCCATGGGAAGGACCCAGGCTGGAGAAGTTCATGAAGGATTGTGTCCCATGGGAGGGATCCCACACTGTATCAGTGTGAAATGTGAGGAGGCCTGCCCCTGAGAAGAAGTATCAGCAAAATCCATCTGTAATGAACTGACCATAATCTCCATTCCCCATCCCCTACAGTGCTGGGGGGGAAGGAAGGGGAGTCCTGGGAAGACGGAGGGGTGGGGGGAGGTGTTTCAAGATTTGGTTTTATTTCTCATTTTCCCTTCTCTGTTGTGATTGTTCATTAATAAATCAAACCATTTCTCCCCAAGTTGAGCCTGTTTTACCCGTGATGCTAATTGCTGAGTGATCTCCCTGTCCTTACCTTGACTCACAAACCTCTTGTTATATTTCTCTCTCTCCTGTCCAGTTTAGGAGGCAGAGTGATAGAATGACTTGGTGGACATCTGGCACCCAGCCAGGGCTAAACTAGGGCATCTAGACTTAAAAACCTAATTTCTGGTATTAAATTTGGATCTTAACAGTTAAGGGCTAAGATACAAATCTGTCTGGGGAAACAAGCCTAGGAGCATGCTCAATTACATAGAACTGAAATGCTCCGATGTAGCTGACCTGGTTTTTACTGGCATTTAGTCCCCTGAAAACATCTTCATTTTTTCTTTCATTATGTACAAAAGACATCAATATTTTCAGGGCGAAAACACTAGTTTTGAAACAGCTTTAACATCAAAAATTTAATAAAAAACAAATCAAAACACTATTTCAACAGACCAAAACAATCTCTCCCTTCTCTCAATTATCCTTTTGAAGCCTGTGAAATGCAAAGTTTTGCTTCAACAGATCATTTGGGAGTAAAGTTGTACCTGTTTAAAAAAAAAAAACCAAAACCAAAAACAGAACAGCTGGAAAAAAGACATAATAAGTGGATCAAAGCATAGAAGAACTTCTTCAAGCTAGGTCCTGCTTTGCATCACTTCGGAACAGAGCCAAGGCTCTAAACCATATTGTTAACTGCATATTGGCCTCTTCTGTCTTCCTATTCCCATCACTGAAGCTTTTGTGTCCTGACTAATGATCTACCGCATCTTTTGCCCTGATACAACCCTGCTCCTCTGAAATTGATTCTACACACTACCAGAAATATTTTTCTATTCAAAACCATCCACTCCTTCCTATTCCTTCACTGCCTCTTGCTTCTTCCCCAAAGATCAAACACAAGCGTCTTAGTTTCTTTGTACATTTTTCAGAACTTAATAATTTGGGCTTCTCTCCCCTGGTATCCCACAGGCACAGGAACAGTAACAGTTTAGGAGAGGAGGAAGAAGAGTGAAAGAAACAAAGAAAAGAAACATCTACCTCCCTGAGCTGTTCTTAAGATTCACCACAAAATGCAATGTCCTCCAAATGCTGCTGGTTTAGTTATGAACCAAAGTTTTGAAATCATAACTCCACAGGTACCGTGACCTCCCACTGACACATGGTTTTGTCTGCCTGACAGGTTTGAAAGGAGGATCTGGAAGCCGAGTTCCCTGGGACAATGCTTCATCTTCCCAGCCATGTTGCAAGATACCAAGCAGGACTCAAGCCTTGGGCTCGTACCTGCAGAGTCTGGCACCTCAGGAACTGAAAAGCTACCCTAAACAGAGCTTTAATAGGCAGAATGCACGACCAGAAGGGTAGATAAACACAAAACAACTGCAAACACTTTTTTAAAGAATCTGTGTAAAACGTCTCTAAGAGACGCACCTTTGCTGTTGGACCTAGTGGCTACAATAAATACTTTCAGAACAGCTTTAGACTTGGGAATTTATAGCAAACCAACCAAAAAAATTCCTCTCCCTGACAAGCAAGAGATTCCTTTCACGTAACATCAGCATAGGTATCTGAACTCGAAACTGGTAAAGCATACACACAGATCCGTGCTAAGATCACAGCTCCAGAAAGCACTGCACTGAAATTTAATATTTTAAAATTTTATTTTAATAAAAACCATAAAATATCTAAATTCTGCCTCCTCTCAAGAAAGGGAGTGTGAGGTCCAAGAAGCATCATGCAAAGTGTTTGCTTACAGTCTGGCTTCTGGAGCAATCGGTGCTACATGACTCAGACAAAAGCAAAAGTATCAGAATGTGCCCAGCCCTTTCAAAACACAGCTCATCATTGGGAAGCTGAGACTGGTTAGTCTGAATAAATATTTTGGAGGTGCACTCCATTACAACTGGACCGAATTAGTTTCAGGAGGTCTTTGAGCATTTAACAGTCCCAAACATAATTATTAAATTAGACAGCAGATAAAGAAAGCCTTTTTTCAGATGGTCCATTTCCCATTAAAAAACGTTAAATGCTCTAAATTAAGAGGACGATTATCTTTCCCCTTCACACTAACAGCTTCTCTTTGTGCCATTTCTTCCCACACTGAGCTTCCAAGACTATGAATTGGAAAAGAAATTTGGCAATACTGAAAAGCATGTTGTTGAAGGCTTCTTGAATCACTTTTCTGCTGGATAAAGAGCAAGCATTTTTTGTTAGGGGTACAAGCTGCATTAAAACCGCACTACTGGTGGAAAATGACTTTATGAAATTGGGATGTGAGCACACAATTCACCTCCCACACACTCGATTTCCTTTGGTTATTCACTTTATTGCCAAGCTAAGCATCTAGTAAGTCAAAGTAATTCCTGGCAAGCAATTTCAGCACGCACATGATGAAGAGGTTTTAAGTTGCGGCTCACCAGGCAAGCATCAAATCTCCAAGTGGGTGCTCTTATAGGATTGTCAGCAACTTCTGCTGGCCAGGGGTAAGAAGCAACTGGTTAAATGAGGAAACAGCCTTAACTCTGCATCCACAGGCACTCTCTTTTGGGAAAATAATACAGAACCAATTAGATGTCCACAGCAAGGGAAGTCTTCTGAACCTCCAGGGCAAGCATATGCACAACTCTAAAGCAGGCCTGATGCTGAGCTTGGTGCAGAAATTCAGTATTTAAGAATTAAGGAATCTTGCCATTGTTCCATCTACTTAAAGACAGGCTACTTTTCTTGCAGTTTGTAGAGGGTAAGAGACAGGATTTGTGCTACTGAGCTACTTAGCTACTTCTTAAGCTACTTGGGTATCTTAAGAAACCAAACCAAAGATGTGGTACAAGAAGTCTAGCGTGTGACCGCAAACATGAGCATTTAGCTCGGGAAAGTTACATTAAGACTCCAAAGGAAACCTGAGTTTAAAAATCTAGCTTTAGTTACAGCTTCTTTTATGCTTTTGAAGCTTTTTAATTAAGAAGGCAATTAGAAATGAACAACAGCTGCCGTGGTTAGAGGCCACATGAACATGATGACTCAACGCACACTGAAGAAATGCCCTTGTAAAGGATCCTGCAGAGCACTGTGCGCTGCAGTAGCCTGTCACCCAGCACCAACAACACAGAACTAAAATTATAAATGCAACACTTGAACAGTTATTTTCTAGTTTGCTGCCTCTGCCACTAAACAAGTTGCCAGACATTAACTAAATGTTGGACTGAACTGATTTGTTCTCCCATAACACGTTTCCTAACAGCTCAACAGCCTCTAGCAACACTACCTGTGCAGCAAAACCTGGGATGGGTTCACTGCAGTGGGTTTCTGCAACACAAAAGAGGAAGGCTGCTAGTCCTGTGATCCTTGACTCTTCCTGCTGTGAAATACACTTGATGAGGGAGCAATTAACAGGAAGAGGTTGAGCAGGGAAAATCACCCACCTCTTCTGAAGGAGCACCCCAATGCATAAAGAGCTGTGGAAGCAGCCCCAGTTCCTTCCAGGGGCAGCAGTGGGATCATCTCTCTTACTTACGTGCGTTTTCATTTCGTTAGCTACTGTTGTTGACATCATGATGCAACAGATGATAGTCACCAGAATGAAGTAAAGCGCATACATGAAGCGGGTGCTGGTTGACTGTTTTATTTTAGGGCAACATTTGCAGCACAAGGAACAGGCAGCAGTACCGCAGCAGCAGGCCAACTGAAAAGTAAGAAAAAAAAAATCAAGTCATTCCATCACTGCTTTTAGGTTTCTATTATAAAAGTCAGACAAGGAAGCTGGGAAACTTCCTGTAAACTCCAGAATTTCTTGAGTCCCTTCCTCTCAGCTAAGAGGTATTTAAGTGAAAGCAGACTGCCTTGCTTATCAAAAATCACTAGGTTTAAGCACATCAGTTTCTAGCTTTCCTACACTCTGAGGATAAGAGTGAAGAGGATGAGGTGGAACCACTCCTGATTTCTTTGCTATCTCTGTGCAACTTGCAGTCCTGACATGTTTCACTCAGCAGAACAGGCACTTGAACAGTAAGGCTCTACTTCCTGCAATGCACTCTCCCCTCTCTGTAGAGAAAACCCAAATCTGTACAAGAATGGCACAGTCTCCAAAACTGCTTGCTTTTAACATACAGACAAATCTATCTTGTTTCCAAGACAAACTGAAGGTTTTGTTTCAAAACAAGCTGTAAAGATCCATTTCAATTCAATGGAAATACATTGTCCTTTTTAAGATGACCCTCCCCCTACACATACAGGCCAAAAAAAAAGATGGGGTTTTCTTCTACAGAACTATTAATGCTACTAAAGATTTTGAGCAAAGTAAAGGAGGGAGGAAAAACTGTTTAAGCCACATTTGGGGACATTTGTGCTGAAGGCTTTATAGACAGACAACAGTTACAAAAAAAAAAAATCCCAACCCTGAAACAAACTCAAAGCAACAAACAAAAAACTCTACATTAACATTTCTAAACATTTTGGGCAGTAGAGAAAGAATCTGGAAATACTTGGGTTACTGCAAACAAAGCAAAAGATATCTGATCTCAAAGGACCTAAAACACAATGGCATCATCTTGCACTGAAGAAAGGCAGAGAAGGAATGCAACTTCACAGTTATTTAGACACAATTTGGGAAGACAAAAGTGGTGGTTCCACATGCAAGATGGCAAGGGGAAAAGCAGCCCACCTCGGCAATGCCACCAACTCATGCCTTAGCTGACACTATCTCCAATGTTTCAGTGTTAGTAGAGACAGAATTCCTCGTCTGTCTGTCTTTTCTACCTGCAAATGAGGATCCACCAAAATTAAAATCAAGCAGCAGAGCAAAAAGCACATAATTGCCTCATTCATCGGGAAATAAGGTACTGCATAAATCCTGAAAAGGATCTAGCACGATGCTTATATTTCCTTACTGTCAACAGTATCATTAACTGGATTCACCTTCTCTGCCTTCTACTTTTAGAAAAGTCCTATATAAAAATATAAGCCTTATTTATATACACAAGGTAGCACTGTCCTTGGCCAGGCCCCTCCTTGCAATAGGTGGCAGCTTTGTCTATGTCCCATGCTTAACCCAGGAGTCCATGACCACAGTGCTCTCCCAAAAGTGGATCCATTACCTAGTGTGCAACTCATCAACAACTACACGCTCACGAGAGACGTGCTTGGTGGTTTCCCACAAATCAAGCACACCCAACAGAACCTTACACACTAAAAACTGCACAGCTGGTAGTACTTCAAACCCATCTCTTGTACAGTTAATACAAATCAGATTGGTTAATAATTTACATAGAATGATAATATCACTTACACAATCATTTTACTGTCACAGAATCACAGAATGATGGGGCTCAGAAGGGACCTCTAGAAATCATCTAGTCCAACCACCCTGCTCAAGCAGGTCCACCTAGATCAGGTAACACACGAACGTATCCAGGTGGCTCCCAAAAACCTTAAGAGAAAGAGACTCTACACCCTCCCTGGGCAGCCTGTGCCAAGGCTCCCTCACCCTCACAGTGAAATAGCTTTTCCTTATGTTTAAAAGGAACTTTCTGTGTTCCAGCTTTTTTTTTTTTTTTTCCCCGATTACCTCTTGTCCTCTCACTGGACACAACAGAAAAAAAGTGATGCCCCAACCTCCTGACATCCACCATTTAGATATCTGTAAATATTAATGACATACCCTCACAATCTCCTCTTCTTCCTTCTCAGGGGAAGGGTCTTCACCTGAGCAGGGATCTTTTTGACCCATGGATGTGATTTTTAGTATTATAATGATGGTGGTTCAGTTAAGTATGTGGACCTTGAGTCCTCTTGCAAAGTGGGCAATATATACAAAACATCTTGCTATGTATCTCTTCAAAGCCTAATTGTTCCAGGATGTCCTTAGTTACAGAATGCTAACTGTGTTACAGAGGATTAAATGCAACATTTTGTACAAAGCTAACAGACCATTCTAAATTCCTCGGGTTAACCTCTCAACAACAGGCAGCATTTTTGGACATCAGCAGGCAGCAAGAAGCAAGGAACCTGTCTTCCAGGTCTCATTGACGTGCACCCACAGCAACCTCACCCCTGAGCACTTCCATTTTCGAGTGGCTCCCTCAGCGGTGGTACCTTGCTAGTGCTCAGGGCTTGAGTACACCAGGGACACTTCCTCTGTGTGTTTCCTCAGCCCTCAGAGGTGCCAAAGGGATGTCCAGAGGATCCTCCTGCTTTCTAGCAAGCACTCATACAAGATGGATGGCTTTTCTTAGCCCTTGCCAAGGGATGCAAAATGCGCAAGTGCCAAACTGGAGTCATCCAGGCAATCTTCACTGCCTTGTATGTGTCGTTGGGCACCAAGCTACCACACACTGTTTTCCTCCCAGAACACTTCCTCGTGCAGTGTCAATGACCATCTGACTTCCAGAAGGGGGGTTCCTGTCTATGTCTGCAGATATGCAGAACCAACAAAAGCCCACAGACTTCTCACAATCAGACTGGCTGATCAAAGAACTTAAAATCATTTTGAAGAAGTGTATTGGAAAGACTCATATCTTATAATTTCCTTGCCATGACTATCTTGCTTCAACACCCAAGCTAAGGTTTCCTGCCTTCAGCCCCGATTAAAGGGGGTACCGGATGGGCCCTTGCCTCCTTCAACAACAGTTCTTCAGTCTGCAGAAGACATAGAATGGGGACAGTCCAACCAGCTCCCACGCTGCCCTTTTCTCAGTTCACCACTGGATCTCATGCCAGAGGAGACTGGGGCCCTCAAAGCCCACAGCTGCTAAAACTGCTGCTGCGGCAAAACAGAAATCCTACCTAAAACACACAGAACTCCAGCTCTGAGGAATAAACAGAATGGGATCATGTTGGCACGAAAGCTGGAAATTTAAAGTACTATCTGCATAAGCACACAGGGCAAGTGTACTTTCAAAACAGAAGGTAACCAAATGTCAATTTTATTTCTTACATGTAGTGAAATTAAGTTACCTTTCACAGCACCAATACAAGTCCTAGAAATAAGGAAGCTACGGCAAGTTACCAATTCAGCAAATGGAATGGTAACGTTTCAAAACAAAATCATACCAGAAAATAATAACCCGTCTGCTTTGGAATTAGGGGGAAAGAACCAACAAAGCAACAACAACAACAGATTAAGACTAAAGGTCCTCTCAGTCTGTATCCAAGATGAACTTTGCTGGCCATACTCACCATAACGTTAAAAAAACTACAGTACAGAAGTAGAAAAGTTATGCAGCTTTGGCATTTGTATGAGGAATAACATTTTCCTAAGCCAGATGCTAAAGAGCTCTGCCAGTAAAACCTCCTGTACATCCAGCAACGTATCTCCTATTCCAGCCCTGGGTCCCTGGCACTGTTACTTAAAGCAGCAAATACTTGAATAGAATATACAGCTCATTTATGCATTTTCTATATTAGAGAAACTGTAATGATAGTTTCTAATATGGAGCACGTACCCTGTAAATTGGCGCTATTTGTGCAAAATGCACTCCTTTAAGCACTCAGAATAGCCATGCAAACCATACCACATTGGTTAGGTTATTCAGACACAGTCACAAATTTCATGGTTTGGGTTTTATTTGGTTTTAGTTGCTTTTTTTTCCCCCCTTTTTCAAACTGGTTATGTCTAACTGCATTCCAGAGTTGGTCACAATGAAATAGGTGTTATCTGAAAATAAATGAAATCTCTGTCTCAAAGACTAAGATGCTGGCCACAACCTACTGACCAGAGAGGTTTCAAAGATGTTATCTTCGTGTGACAGTCTTCCAAGCCCACACCTACAATGAGTTCTCTGTTAAAACTTTGCAGTCATCTATGCAGTCCCTCTGAGACCTACTCTCTGTGTGCCTACAGGCTCTACCACAGGCTTGGCGTACCTTGCTTGACCTCTGCCTTTCAGCCATAGTGAGGGTCTGCCCAGGGGCTCAGGACCCACCAGTGCAGAAGTGCATGCCATGCCGGCAACAAATTCCTCCACTGTTAAAAAAAAGTCAGCTGTGCAAAAAAAAAACAAACCAAAAAAACAAATAATACCACAAATCTTTCAGAGATTGAGCTTATCATTACACAAAAGCTCCTCCAAAGGACAGGTTCTGCAGAAGGCACTCTGGTTTTCAGGACAGAGACAATGCAGACAATCCAAGGTCTGTGACTGCAGCCAACAGGCAGGCTTTGAAAATCCTGGTCTGTAGCTACAGAGCTCCTTCAAGGTCCTGTGATCCTTCCAAACCCAGGGTCCTCAAGAGCCCAGCGCAACAGCATCCGAGACCCAGGCTCTTCTGGCATGACTTTGTCACACAAATCATGTCATGAATTTTGCTGCAGGTTCTAGCTTCAAGTCTTTCCCATCCAAAGGCTCTCAAAAGTCAGGCAGCAAGTACATCCACACTGACTCCTCCTCTAGCTTTACATCTCCCCACTGGTTGACCATCAGTCTGACAAGCACTACAAACATATTTATGCTTTCCACAAATACTCTGTGGTCCTTCTCGTGCTAGGCAACCATGATGCCAGGCCTCTACAATGTGGAGGACGCCAGGCCAGCTTGCCCGAGATGCCAAAACTGGAAAATCTAGAGCACTTGAAAACAGACCATGCCATGAGTTGAACTGTCTAGGTGATGGTTGACTCAATGAGTTCCACAATTGTCATTGTAGAAAGCTGCATGGGAGGTTTTTTTTTTTCTGTAATAAATATTCAAAGCATAGTTTCACAGACATTTCTTCTGGTAGCCAGGCTGACTTAACAAGCACTGGCTCACTCTAGTCTCCCAGCCTCTCTCTTCTGACAGCCACTCACTCACTCACTGCTATCCTGGCACCAGCACCTCAGTGGCCCTGACCATTGTTTCTATTGCTCAGAGTGACCAAAGCAATTGAAAAAATTAAAAAGAGGAAGGGAAGTTTTAACATTTCAAGGCTGGAGGGGAAGGCAGAGGTGAACGCTTCACAGGAGTTTCACATTCTCCGACCCTTCTGTGAACAGACATTTCAGCAGCATTTTCCTACCACCTCATTTGATTTAAGTACAGTAGGCTCCTGACAATGCAGAGGAACAATAATTTTTACAGCCACAAGATGAGAAGCAGAAGCAAGCAGACTCTATAACAGCCCTATTCTGTGCAAACCACTTTTCCAAGTACAGCAGGCAGGTCTGGACATGTTTGCACCCTCCCATCTTAAGCCAGATTGGGAAGTACCTATGCTTAACAAGGTTTGACAGGCTAACAAAGCAGGGTAAAAACAGGCTTACCAACTCACACACAAGCTATTGGCTCCCTGCAATGAATACCCCACAAACATATACTTAACATCTGCCACACATGCAAGTCCTCAATTTTGCAAGCTGTGATCCAATCTGATAAATCAGTGGAGTGAGGTATGATGGCAAGGTTAAGTACACACATAACTATTACATGCAAGACTGAGAAGTAAAGTAAACATGTCCTGCCTACTGCTTTTGTAGAGACAGTGACATTTTTAGAAGGTATTTTCCACAAATGTTTCCAAAAAAATTTCAAAGGCCTTAGAAAACATTTTACGTAGCCATTAAAGTGAGGACTTTCAGGATCACTGCCCAAAGTAGTCCATGGTATTTTTAAATTACACAAACCATAGGGGAGTATCAAGCTTATCATAACAAAGCACTCTTCCTTTTAGGAGACTTCAGCAGAAACTGTAAAAATCAAAGGCAAGAAGAATCAAAGGGAATTGGGGGTGGGGGGAGGGCGGTCAGGGAGCATACTTAAAATGAAAAGAAGACTTAGCAGCATTTTGTCTCTTCCATGCTGACTGCCTGGCCACAACTACGTGCCCTGAGGCCTGTCCATGGTACACAGGAATGTGCCTTGCTGAAGCTTCTTTTCATGGGGACCTACAGCAGCTTATTTTTTCATGCACTCACTGCTTGACTACCATCATTATCTGGGCCACAAGATTTGCAAATAATGCGGTCACTGAGCTGTTAACAGCAACAGCAGTCTGTCAAAAACACCCAAACATCCACTCTCACAGCTACAGCTAATGCAGAAGTTGTTGGAAGAGCAGCCAGCTCTGTATGAATAATGTCCTGGCACACCTGCTCTTGGACATTCAGTTTCAGGAAAAAGCATCTAGCAAGCCAACCATTTCATTTGAGAACAAGAGATGCCTGATGCCAGGTGTCCCGAGTCTCAGGAGCTGGGCTCACAGTATTACTGAAACCCTGATTCTTATGCATATACATTTTGCAAAGGTCTCTTCAACTGGTCACATGACAGTGTTTTGTCCCTGTGAAGCAAGTGAATTCAGCAAAGAGGCTTTATTTTTTCCTTTGTCTGACAACTGGCTTCTCACTGCATCTTCTTTAATATTCAGATTCACTACACGGCTTAAGCCAAGAGGATTTGTGACCAGCTAGTTCACCAACTGATGACCTATTTTTGGGAGCATACCTCATACTGCAAACTACGCAAAATTAAAACTGACATCAGAGAAAAGCCACGCCAGCCTAGATGCTGCTGCTTGAACACTGCTTTCCAGTGAGGCTTTCCTACCCGTTGTTTTCTAAAGCAAACGGATTGTGCCCTGTACCATGGGGCCAAACCGTCATACAGCACCAAGCATCTCAAAATATGCGTGAGAAAACAGCATCTAGGACAGCTACATCAAGAGCTAGAATACAGGTGAGCCACTGCCAAGCACCAACAGAGATGGTCCTAAGCTGAAATGAGGCTGATTAGCTTCTATCGCCATGCTCTTAGCATTACTAAGAAGTGACTCAGACCAACGTTAGAAAATAATGTCACTGCAAAATGCCTAAATGAAAGATTGCTTTTCTACTGGTGTTTTGGGAAAAATCAAGACAACTGTTTACTCTGACCTGAGCCTCACAGTATATCACAACACTCAGTTTCCCAGTCCTACAGCTATTTTCCATGAGCATAGACCATCTGGATTTGACAGCAGCATGAAGTGGTCTGTCTATCTGCCTCTCTGGCCACTTAACATCTGTAATTAAAAACAGTACTCACCCTCCCACCTTCTAATTTGTCTGCCACAGCTCCCAAGCATTGATTCTTCATATGGCTTTCTTCACTAGCTTAAGAGAGTCTTTCAATTACCTGGTCTTCCTCCTTGCTCATCAAAAAGAAGGAACCCAAACTGTTTACCCTCAGTATCATTTGAAGGCTTTTCCTCCCAGCACCCGGGTTGTGCTTTTTTTTTTCCTTTAAATTTTCCCAGTCCCTCCTACAAAATCACAGCTGCAGCATCATCAGCCCAGTTCAAATCATCAGACTGCGAACAGTACAGCAAGTCAACTTGCTCCTCTGTCCTGCAGCACCCAGCAGTGCAGGACCTGCCTGCCCACCATGCACACCGTGTGCAGGCAAACGGCTAGCTGGTTCTCCTTAAAAGGTGTATTTTATCTGCGCTGGGGTCATGCCACCATGGTTACGTGACCTTCAACAGCACTCTCCACTCCACCAGACCTTCCATCATGTCTCTGTGCTTTCATGAGCAATTCTAAATGTACTCTGAGGTCACTGATAAAAACAGGCCACTGTTTTTATCAGTGATCTATCCTGAAGCTTCTTTGCACTGATCCCTTGACAGTCTTCACTGAGAGCAACCTTCACAGGGTGACAGGTTCAAGTGTCCTATCATTTTGTAGTTATGTGTTTTTCACCTGTAGGTCATTCCAGCTCACGCTGCAGCCACTTCTCTGCCTTTCACAGCAGAGGAGCTGCCAATAGCAGCAGCTGGTACAACTGGAAGATGAAAGACAAGTCAGCAACACCAAAGTCTGACAAGTTGAGGCCATCACTTCACACAATGATATTTTACCCAGGTTAGCTCTGATGTGCAAGACCAGGACTTTAGAGGTCAAATTCCACACGCAGATGCAATATGGTGCTTTGCCAGGGACAGAGAACCAAGTGCAGGTCAGTAACTGCTCAAGTCCATGTACTGCAGGAGTGAAGAAGCAGTTAAAATTAAATTTCTTTATGTATTCACTTAAAAGCATATAAGTGGAACAGCTGCTTAGCTTTTGAATGATCTGACAGCTCTAAGCTGTGTCCTTAAAAGGTGGTTTCAGTACTGAGTTCAAGAGGCCTTTAAGGGTGGAGAAGACATTAACACTTTGTACAAAGTGACAAAAGCTAATAAATAGGTACAAAATATTAACTATTTCTCACCAAATCGTGTGAAAAGTAAAGAAATTTTTAAAATCTCTACCTGCTCAAAGAATTGCTAAAGTCATTCCAGTTTAGATCAGTGTCTCACCGACCAACTTCACACACGTTTCCAGATTAGCAGGTTCAAAATGGTGCCTGCTTACATCTTCATATTGCTATACCCCTTAATGGGCATTTTTTTTTTTAATACAATGACTGCTTGACAAGTCCCCTGAATAGTATTCCTCTGACTGTAACACAAGTAGCCGAGGAGAAAACCCACATGAGATAGCTCTCTTCAGAAAACATTAAGAATGGGTCCTATTAAAACTCAGTGTGAGAGATGATACGTTGACACACCTTGGATCAGCCCTGCTGGATAGAAAGAAGTACAAAACTTTCCATTTTCAGACTGTGAATATTTCTATGTTTAAATTGATATGTTTCTATGTTTCATTTCTATGAAACATTTCTATGTGTTTCATTTCTATGTTTAAATTGATCACCTTGAATTGACGGAAGTTCCAATCACCAGACTGCAAACATCAGCTACCACTGATTACAATGACGAGGAGATCGCTAGGAATGTCAGGATTCTCTTCAAGACAAACATGGAGACACCTTCCTCACTCATGCTGTCATGGATAAATGCTCCAGTCCCCCACGTCTCCGCCTGGCTCAGCCCCTCACTTCCTCACGCAGTAGTAGCACGTGCTGAAGTTGAAGCCTATCTCATGGGTGACCTGAACAATGTAGTAGGTCAAATTCCATCAGCAGAATGGTCAGTCACAGCCTAAAACTCTATGAAAACAGGCATTTCACATGTCAAAACATATTAAGAGCCTACAGTTGAGTAAAAAGTGGAAGTGTTATTAACCTGAGTATGAGAAGGATGCAAGTGTCAAATGATACAACACTTAACAGGACCTCACTGTCTTGTGCTTGCTTTTCCCTCCCTTTCTAACAACTTTTGAACCCAGCAGATGACTTTATCCAGCCATGGCAGGCAGAAAGGGGCCTCAAAGGTATTACACTCTTAGAATTTCCTGGAAAAGAGGAAAAAGGGTTAGCAGAGAAAAATGATCTCTCAAGCCCGAGCAAGGAAAAGGCTGCAACACAAGTCTAGTAATTATCAGACCAGGAATCAACACAAGATATCGACCTCAACAGCCAAAGCCACAGAAAATCAGGCTTTGCTAATTCAGTCGTTCAGTCAACCATGTGCTTAAAAGGAAACCTCCCCGTTTCTGCAAACAGGGAAAAAAAAGTCCTTCTCCAGCTCGTTTTTTCCTAACTGTATTTAAGTGGAGCACTCTGACCTCAGACAGCTCATGCTGTCTTCAACCGTAATTAACAGTCGTGGCAGGGGGATGTGGGAAGGTAGCTGTGACAGGGATAGGAGTCACACCTAAATTTCTCTTTAGCTTTTTTAACTGACCAGCTTGCGTTAAGCACAATACACCAAATCCCTCTCACCTGGCAAGACCATCTGCAGAAGGAGAGACATGTTTTGGGGAGCACCACATGGAGCAAAGCCAGGAACACCACCAGCACCATCTCACAGAGGCACATGCCCCAGCAATGCCCTGGTATCCTCAGAGGACACAAACCTGGACAGAGACGGCCTCTTCACCATCTAACGAAAGAGGAGACCACGAGGACAGGACTACAAGCTTCCTTTTCAACCTGAAAGGTGTGAACAGGCGGTGCCAGAGAGGTGGGCAGCCCATGAGCCCCAGAAGTCCTTAAGACTGGCTGAGGCCAATCTTATAAATTAAGCCTTTTTTTTTTCTTTTAAAACGCATCAGAACTAAGAGGTCTATCTGCGTATAAAATGAACTGATACTCTTCACTTGCAGCATAACTTACTGCATTTCCTACACAATATGATTTCTAAATGCAGAACAGCATTAAAGACAGCACTCAAGATTTAACAGACCTACAAAAATAGCTCTATAAGCTCTAATAACTACCAGTTCTAATTGAAAAATCCATCTTCTGGAACAACCCAGCTACAACACAGTGCCCCCCAAAAATTAATGTTAAGTATCTAAATTACATTTATTTAACTCTGGAAAAAAAAAAAAAACCATATTAATTGTAATAAAGATTTTCCGCAACAGCTGCTTTTCTTAACCATGATCTCAACTTTATCCTCTTGAGAATAACTAGTGAAGAAAAGCCAAACGCAAAATCCTGTTTCCTGTCAATTGAAGCAGATGTTTTTATGTAATCAAAAGTACTGTGGAGGCCCAAGCCAAACTGTATTCTCACTGCATTCTCAAAATAGGTCTACAAATGAAACGCTAGCAAAAGAAGAACCATTTAGGAAGCTCATTACAGCACAGAACCCTAAAAATTGCAATACTCTTCAAAACGGGGCTGTGCGCTGCCCCATAAAACACAAATGCAGAAATTAACGGCTGAGTTCCTTGAAAGCAAGTTGTGAGGGCCTACTTGGCAAGGACACAAGTCACACTGCAATGTTAATTATTTTAAATATTTTTTGAGTGCAAAATCAGCATAACCAAAGTCCGCTGCAGTCTGGCAGCCTGCCGCTGTATCCTGCTGTTAACAACGGGAATCTGGGCCGCAAAACCTGAACGCATTTATTCCAACAGCCACCATCAGCTACGTGTTTAGCACACTTTGACCCAAAACCAAAAAGTACCGATAGCTCATCGTCTGCTTCATGCCAGGAAAATCTGCTGGTGTTACGAATGGAGGAAAAAACACAGATGGTTAAGTGACTGTAACTCACAGCAAAACTTTGATAGGACAGTAACTGCACAATACCGAAGTTCTCAAGTCAGATCCAAGAAAGCACATCCACAGAAACAGAAAAGCAGATGCAAGATATACTCAAGGCAAAATCCCCCACTCTGTACAAGAAAACACCACCCCATTTGGCATCAAACCCTCTAGACTATGTTTTAGGGAGAAAGGAGGGATCCAACATGAGTGTTGTTTTTGGGACACTATATATAAAGGTCCATCTTTCTTCAAGCACATTGTCTCTGTTTCTGGAAACAGGGTTAACTTCGTCTTCAGGGGAATATTTAAGGAGAAGCCAAATTCCTTCCGGGTTTTCCAGCTTGATTAACAGTACTCATAAAATGCCTGAGGAAGCTGAGATGAGAAAGAATGAACTCCTATGCCTTTTGTTTTCCTTGTGTATTAATCACATTAAACAAATATCACGACTGGAACAAAGCAAGCTAAAGACTATTTTTCCTTTTTAAAAAGTTACTCTGCGTGTTACTGTAACGTGGTTTATACCATTTATCCCCTTAGCCTATAAAAAGCTTGTCCACACTAAGTTTGCTGGTGTGAATGCACCAAATTTAGTACAGACAAGCCTTACATCAAAAGTAGTGCTTGAGTCAGCAGAATACATCTCCCCAGGGTATTGCATAATTTTGGCGTGATGACTGCATCCACTTTAGGGCTTTTGCTTCAGCTCTAACGTCACCAAGGAGTTCAGTTTATTTACCAGGCTCCAAAGTGACACAACAGTTTCAATAAAACACACTACTACCAGATACTACTAGGTGGAATCGGATCAGGGTCTTTAAGAACGTCTCAAACTTTGCTCATACTAAAACTACACCATTTACCACACAGGTCTCGTAACAGTTTCATCTTCTTGATATTGTTACTTCTTCTAGTGCCACACCAAAAAAAAAAAAAAACAAAAAAAGCGGCAATGCAAATGCAAACAGCCATGACCCACTGCAGCAACAGCACCTTCTAACACCGCTTGCCTGAGCTGCTACAAAACTTGTTTGACATGCTGCCAAAACACACTAAAAGCAGCGGTCAAGTAAACACCCTGTTTTAAGAGGAATATTAGCAAATACAGTTACCACTGATGCCCACGACCACCCAGGGCTGTTTGGCAAGGCCAGGAGAGGTACATGAGAGCTCATGGGGGACAGGCAGGTGGAGGCACACTCAGTAATTCCCTTGGCCCACAGCCAGAAGCTCACATCTAGACACAGATTTCAAACTTTGGGAAAGATCCAAGACTTCTTCCAGGTGGTTCACAGAAAAGCAAACCATCAGATGAAGAAAGTGGACAGAGTGTCCAATGAAGAAATATCAACAGAATTTGGACTGTAAGGTGTTTAAATATGCATCTGGAGTTCTGGGCCCCTCCGCTCAAGAAGGACAGGGAGCTGCTGGAGACAGTTCAGCACAGGGCCACCATGATGATGGAGTGGCGCATCTCTGTTATGATGAAAGGCTGAGGGAGCTGGGGCTCGTTAGCTTAGAGGAGACTGAGGAGTGACCTCATTAATGTTTACAAATACGTAAAGGGCAGGCGTTAGGAGGATGTAGCCAGGCTTTTCTCTGTGATGTTCAATGATAGGAGAAGGGGCAATGGGTACAAGCTGGAACATAAGAGGTTCCAAAGAAATGTAAGGAAGAACTTCTTTACTGTGAGAGTGATGGAGCACTGGAACAGGCTGCCCAGATGGGTTGTTGAGTCTCCTTCTCTGGACACATTCAAAACCCACCTGGATGTGACCTACTCTAGAGTATAGGTGTTGGACTAGATGATCTTTTGAGGTCCCTTCCAACCCTTGTGATTCTGTGAATAAGTTAAATAGCTAGTCTGTGGCAGATGGGACAAGTAGTAATGGGTTTCTATGGCAGAAGTGGAGAACTTGGAAAGTGAAGCACAAAATAAAGTGTCTGCAGGAGATGCAATCTAACATCAAGCCAGACAGACAACCAAGCAGATCAGGACAGGACCTTGTGACTACCATCCTTCTCAAAGTCTAATGGTTTTTTATCCATCAGAACTAATTCAATGAAAGAAACTAGTGCAGAGCAGCGAGACGTGGAGCACTGATTCATCACCCCATGGACGCTGAAGAGCATAGGTCCTGTACCGCCCTCCATCATCACTTGCTCTCACCCTCTTACTTCCCGCAACCTGCACTCGCTGAATCTTTCCACAAGCCACATTTAAAGGAGCCTGAGGAGTGTCAGGCATCCAGCAGCTAAGGCAGAAGTTAAGCCTATTCCACTTCACCACCGGGTACCAGTGACAGTTATGTGACTGCCTCTCCTAGTCCTCGGTGACCCGCCACCCATCCGGGAACCGCTCCTTGCGGTGCAGGTCTCTGAGAAGGCTCCTCTCCACCGCCGCGTCCCCACTTGCGCCCCGCAGCCTCGCCACGGCTGGCGCCCCGCGGCTGCCCGGGCGCACGGGGGAGCCGGCGGTGCCCCGGGGGATGTCCTCCTGACACGCGCGGGGAATTCACCCGGGAAGCGCCGCATCAACGCCGCCGGAGCCCCGCTCTGCAGGCAGGCAGCCGCCCCCGCCGCGCCCCGCTCCCCCGACGCCAGCCTGCTGGGTGTGTTTTTTAAGGAGATAATCGACCGGGGAGGGTTGCGGGAGGCTCCGCGGAGCCCGTCGGCGGTAGATCTCGACTGCGTGTCCCCCCGTCCCGTCCCGTCCCGTCCCGTCCCGGGCTCTCCGCCCGCCGCAGCGGCGCTGCCACCGCTCCGGGCCCGCGGGCGTCTCTCCCGGCGGCAGCGGGAGCCCCCCCGCCCCGTCCCGGCCGGTGCAGCTGGGCTTCCGAGGACCCCGCGCGCACCTGCCGCCTCCCCGCACGCGCAGCCCGTACCTGGCCGGCGCAACACGGCGCGGACATGCCGGCGGCACAGCGGACTCCCCGTTGAGGGAGCGGGCAGGGCAGGNCCGGAGGGAGCCGCAGCCGCCCCGTGCCAGGGGACACCCCGCCAGCCCCGCCGCTACGGGGAGCGGCCGCCCCTGCCCGGCACGGCACGGCACGGCACGGCACGGCACGGCACGGCACGGCACGGCACGGCACGGCACGGCACGGCACGGGAGCCGCAGCGCGTTCGCCTGGCGCGGCGGGTTCCAGCTGGGCTGTTTCGCCTGCCCGAGCCAACCTGCAGCTCCACCGCTTAGAGCAAACCCTCTGCGACCGACGCAGCTCTCAAGGACGCTGCCGAGATCGTTTTCCTGCCGTAAACCCTCCGAAACACCTGTTCCTTAGTAACCGGAATGTAACAAACTCGCTCAACGAGGCAAACGTAGGGACCCAAGGCATCGATGGGGAGTTCTGTGCCACAATGCGCTAGCCTTGGGTTGTGATTCCCTTGCTTTGGGGAATGCCACAGCCCTTAGGCTGCCTGCACCTTCACAGAAGTTGTGTTCTTTCAAAGGCTGGCTTGAGGGCTGTGCTTTCCTACCAAGAGCCAAGACCTCCCCTGCGGCAAGGACAATGAGTCGAGTACCATGTGAAACAGACTCTGGCAGTGAGAAGACAGAGTTAATGCCTCGGCTACAGGGATACTGTTTAGGTTACTTAATCAATAGCTTCATTGGGTGAAGGTACACACCTTGTAGCCTTGAAGAGCTAGAGACTCACAAGGAGCGAACCTCCTGCCTCAGAAGGCGTCAAACGCTGGATGGCTGCCTGAGGAGCATGTCATCAGCAAACATCTGTGGTAACCAGGGAAAGCTAAAGGTGGCAGGGGGAGATCACCACCAACTCACAGCCCACCTACCTGGTCAATTCCTCAGACCCAAAACAAGAGGGCAGAGGAAGTGAATTAAGCTTGTATACTCATTTACATGCTAGGGGATGAACTATTAATCACCCAAGAGTAATGGCCACCCGGCACCCAGATTTGCACAGACAGGCAATAAAGAGGTATCTTAACTCCGTGTCTAGAATGGCTCATCGCACACCGGGTACCAGACTCGGCTCTGTGGGACAGCATTTCCAGAACACTTTCTCTAGTATCCGTTGCTAGGGATCCAGGGCAGCACTAGGCAGCAGCTAAACATTTCTCAGCTTCCAATGAGGTATCTCTGCTGTTGCAGACAAATCCACCAATACTTGCAATGAGGGTCTTTCTGAATAAAGCTCTCTCACCTTGTTTGCTTTGTTGCCTCTATGTGCGTACACCCTAACAGACAAAACTATTTGTAATTTTATTTCTAAACGGCCTAGCTTTAGGAATTCAGCGTGACTAAAAGCTATTAAACTGCATACAGGTACATTCATGTGTATCACACTTACCAAAAAGGAAATTGGTATGGATTGAAGGATGTATGGCATAAAACCCCCTCCCCTTTCCTTGTGTGTGCAAACAAACAGAAGTAGATGCTTTAGGACGCGGATCATAACACGCGTTATGTCTTTTGGCGCTGCCATACTGAAGAGACTAGAGTTACCATAGCAGTACACTTCATAAAAAGCCAATGTGCTTTATTTTTAATGGTGCTGTAACATCTGCACATACTCAGCCAGAGATGGGATATTCATCACTGTTGTAAGATTAATCCTGTTAACCAGATGGTTACTTCTTCACTGCAAAGGACATCGGCTTGCGGGCATCCCAGACAGAGGTCGTCACCACCTTCAGCACTAATGGAGCTGACGTTCCTGCTCTGCAGCAGTTCCCAGGTGAGGAACTCCTTGAGACAGGACTGGGGATACAAGCCTCAGCACACCTCTCTCTCATTCATAGCTCTTCTCCGCAGAGGTAGGGTTGAAGAGAATGAATCAAGGCTTGAACAACAGATAGGAAAGCAGTGGGGCCAGTGAACAGGCAATGGAAAACCACTGTTGTTTTTAACTTCACAAAAGATCAGGCTCTTGAAGCCTGTGGTTAAGACAGAGGCACATGACCATCACAGCATAGTGAGAACTCAGCAAAACTATGTCCACCTTCTATTTCTGTTCCATGCTTCTTACACAATCATGAGGTGCTGACTGGTCTGGCTTTGCTTAATTTCCACATCTGTAAAATCAACTCAAAACATGATGGAGACTCTGAGGTTTGATGTAAAAATAAAACTGTCTTGCAAAGAGAGACTGGTGAAGGTGGAAAAAAAAGGAGTGTGATAGAAGAAGACATCCACATCAGTATGTCAGTGATAATAACAACCATTCAGTGGATGAGGAACACTAGTATTTCACTGCTCCCTGCAGGTTTGTTAGTGCCAGCACCATTATCACTGACACAAATAAATCCAACCTCTACCCTGAAGAAAATAGGAGAGCTCTGTATTGGACTTTCCAATGAGCGAGAGCACCTCAGAGCCCTGGGAAGTGCACCTTGCCTTTTTAAGTGAAAAACGTGTCACTAGAAAGGCTTCAGCTTGCTGGCAAGCACTGAGCAGGCTAATAGCAAAGCAATCAGCAGATACTATTGCATAAAAAGAACCATCACTCTGAAACCCTCCATGCATTTTGAATAAGGTGTATTCATTAAATACACATTCTGAAATCAGAAAAGGCTGTTGTCTTCCCCTACTCTGATTTACTGACCAGAAATCTTCAAGCAGTAGTTCCTGCTTCAGACTGTTCCTTTTGGAAGGGTGATATGCCAAGGCCTCAGATAATAGTTGGCCTCTAGATGGACCCTCCATAATTGCACTTGCTACATCTTTACAGACAATAGTTTCTACTGACAATAGCTGCATTAATTAAATATACATGATTATTAGTGAAAGAGGTAGCTTAGACAAAATACAATTGTTGATGAGAACAAAGTCTCTGAGTATTAGTGAAGGAAGTAGCTAAAATGTCTATGAGAATGTACTTATTGCTTTGATGCATCTATTCCTGTGTGTACAGGGGCTGGTGTTCAAGACTGAGAAACCAGATGGTCAGCCTTGTGTCGTGGTTTAGGCCCA
>WBNH01009927.1:0-105392 GCA_013401255.1 Urocolius indicus | reverse complement strand
GCCTCTTTTCTCTTGTCCTGTCACCAGGGCCCAGCACAGCCCCATAACCAACCATAGCAGGAAGGATTCCTGTTACCAACCATGAGAACGAGGGTGATGTTGGTGGGTCCCAAGGCCTCCAGGGACTCAGGCTCTTCTGGGGATCTCCTGTAGTGGAAGGTGGTGCCTGCGATGTCGAAGCGCCGGGGAGGGTCGATGGAGAGCTTCCCGTTGATGTAATACTCACCACTGTCCCCTCTCAGAGCTGTGAGGAGAGGGGAGGAAGGGGCAGGTCAGCAGAAAGCCTGAACACACTCCTAAAGCAGTTCTGGGCAGGAGCTTCTGATGTGCCAGGCTCAGAGGACAAGTACCACCAGCCTCCTTTGACAGGGAAGGAATAAGTGGAGTGAAGAAATTAGGTGGCTGGCTCAGGGCCACACACAAAGCCAGTGGCAGAGGCAGAACTGATGTCCCCAGCCCTGCTGTGACAGGATGGGGGTGCAGGGGGCTCAGTCAGTGCCAGGGTGGTGATGGGGCCCTGGGCAGGGGCACAAGCTGTGGCTATGAAGCCAGGCTCAAACCCAGCTCTGCAAAGCGGCTCTTGGTCTCAGTGGCTCCCAGGGGCTGGTGCCCAGGCTGCGCTTGCCCCAGTGTGTCACTAGAGGGGGATGGCTCGCTGGCTCCTCGCTCCATTCCCACGCTCTCCCAGCCTCCAGCAGCCACAGCAGCTCAGCTCTGTCATTCCTGCCCTCGCTGCAGGCAGCAACCTGCTCGCCGTGGTGCCCTGGGGCAAGGAGGATGCTTTGCACTGATGAGGATGGACTATGCTGCCTCTGCTCATGCTGGACTGAAGTGGGATCAATGCTGGGCTGATCCTGGAGTGGGGAGAGACTGGTGGCAGCAGCTGATGGGGATGTGAGCTTGGGCTGTGCCTCCAGTGCAGATAAATGCAGCCTGGATGGACGTGAGGAGTCCCCAGAGCCCCTGGGCCAGGCAGGGAGGGGTGTCAGCAACTCCAAACCCAACAAAAACCTCCCTTGGGGCTGGACTGGAAGGATGTTGCCAAGGCAGCCCCACTGCCACCTCCCCCAGAGCCAGCACCCTGCCAGGTTTCTGCACTTCAAGAGCTGCTGCCTTGGCAGCTGGCAGCAGGGAGCATCCCCAACCACCCCTCCAGCAGCACTGTCCATCACCTGGGGAACAGATAGAGAGGACAAGGGGAAAGAAAAAGCCCACTGTGAAAACAAGCCAGAGTCTGTCTGGAAAGCTGAGCCCAAGGAAAATGTGAGCAGGTCTATTTTTAATCCCCAGCCCAAGATGCTGGTGCAAGGGGGAAAGCCAAGGAGCCACAGGCAGAGCCAGAAGCAGCAGGGTGTGAGGTTTGCTCAGGGTTATGCTGCTCAGCAGTGAGCAGAGGGCAGAGGGAGTGCCACAGCCACACTGACATGGGCACACTGTCCTGCCTTCAGGCCTTGCTGCCTTCCTCTGCCTCAAGCTGAGACCTTCAACCCCAGTCCTGTCCTTGCTGGACCTTTCCCATCACAGAATCACAGGATGGTGGGGGTTGGAAGGGACCTCTAGAGCTCATCCAGCCCAATCCCCTGCTACATCAGGTTGCCCTTGATCAGCTCCGTTAGGTGCAGGGAAGTGGCTGAGCAAGGGGTGTGTGGCTGGGATGTCAGCATCCCCCAGCCCCAGCTCACCGAGGTAGTTGATGGAGAGGTTGAGCTCCCGGATGTCGATGTGGACAGAGCCCTTGGGAATCTGGATCACCTCCTCATAACCTGTGAGACAAGGCAGGGCTGGTGAGCAGTGCTGCTCAGCCAACGAGCCCTGGGCTGGCTGGGAGTGTGTGTGTGTGTGCCACCCTGGCACCCAGGGGTTAACCATTTGAGCAGTTCAGCCACACACACTGCAATGAAATGGCAAAACCACTCTGATCCCCCCCAGGACAGGGAATTGTTTGCTTTGCAGGGTGGGCTCCTGTGATGGGGAAGTGCTGTGGAGCTGAGATCTCCATCAGCATCTCCACAGCCAGGTGGAGCTGGGGAGGAGGGAAGGAGCTGGGTGCTGGGTGAGTGAACAGGAGCCATTTGCCCCCTGCTTGCAGCCCAGTGCTACCCTCTGGAGTGTTGTCCCTCAGGGACATGTCCCTGCCTGTCCTGTGTGTCCCCCCAGGAGCAGGTGAAGTCGAGGAGGGAGGTGAGGATGGGTGACCCCAGCCGTGCTGGCCAGGCTGCTCCCTACCTCCCTCTGGCAGGGACTGGTTGAAGATGCCTTCAATGGTCTCACAGGAGCTGCCATCTCCCCCACACACACGACACTTGTCCTCCTTGGAATCAGAGCCCAGGACACGGTCACAGCCCACGTGCTGTGGAGGAAGGAGCAGCAGGGAATTAACCATCCTGGTGAGGCCTCATCCTCCCCACACCCACCATGCAACACCCATCCCTGGGCTCCACCTCACTCCCCTCCATGGCACTGGGCAGTGCTCAACAACATCTCCTCTGCTCAGAACCATCCTTTTGCCACTCCTCTCTCCAGGGACAGCCCTGGGAGGTCTTTCTCCAAGGCTGAGGAAGGCACAGGCAGAAATGCTGTGACTGTGGGATAAGGCAGAGGTTGAGGTGCCTGTGCTGAGCTGGAGGAGCTGCAGCAGCCCAGAAAGAGCCACGTCCCTGCAGCAGCAGCACTGCAGCAGTGAGCCCCTGTGAAGCCTCTCTTTCTTGTGGCCACAGCAGGGTCACTGGTCACAGCAGCAAGGTTGTGGCCGTGCTGCAATCCCCCTTTTCACTCCACAGTACATTCAGCCCCATGGAAACCAGAAGAAGATCCCAGACACACACTGGAAGGGATACAGAGAAGAGGCAAAGAGGGAGCCTTGCCTGCCTGCCTGCCTGCTGGGGCACATCCACCACTCCCACAGCACTCTCTTCATGATTAAACTTTTACAGCCCTGCAGATCCCATTTCAAGGGAAACATCAAGTGCCTGGGGCTGCAGGGGCTTGTGCATCCAGAGACTCACCACTCAGGCAGCCTAAAAGTGGCAGCCAGAGGGGGATGTGCTCCTGCTCCTGCAGCCCAGGGTGGGCAGGGGGCTGTGACTTGGCTTTGACTGTGGGATAAGACAGAGGTTGAGGTGCCTGTGGTGAGCTGGAGGAGCTGCAGCAGCCCAGAGAGAGTCACACACCTTGCACTCCCCGTTGACACAGATGTCGTGGGAGTCCTGTCGACACGGGGTCCCGTCCACCACCGCGGCCGCACGCTCCGTGTAGAAGTTGAAGCCCTCGGCCAAGCAGTTGAGGGAACAGGCCTTCACACCCCCTGCCACACAAGCACAGGTTCAGCCCACACCACCAAGGAGAGATGTGGAAAGATGCAGAGAGCCAGACCTGGGTAAGGGCTGTCTGACCCTCAGCCTCCCCACACCACCCAGATCCAGCGTGGGTCTGACCCTCCCGATGCCTCCCACAAGCTCTGAGCAGCCCAAGGACACCCAAACTGCCTGCAGGACTCTGGCAGGGAGCAAAGAAGCTTCTCCTTGTCTTCAAATGGAACTTTTTTGTGTTCCAGCTAGTGCCTGTTACCCCTTGTCCTGTCACTGGACACCAGAGAAAAAGGTGTCACCCCAACCTCCTGACTCTCACCCTTTGGGTACTTGGAGGTGCTCAGGAGGTTCTCCCTCAGCCTTCCCCAGGCTGCACAGCCCCAGGTCTCTCAGCCTTTCCTCCTCACACACATGTTCCATCCCCTCAGCATCTTGGTAGCTCAGCCCTGGACTGTCTCTAGAAGTTCCCTGTCTCTCCTGAGCTGGGGAGCCCAGCGCTGGACACTGTGACTCTTTAACACAGCTATTAAACCAGGATGGAATATCTTCACGTGGCCATGCAGTGCCTCAGAGGATGTTCTGTTCCTCCTGCCTGCCCTGGCCCATAGAGGAATTCAACCCCATCACAATATCTGATGAGCAACCTCCTGTTTGCTGAGAGCCTCTGCTCCTCCCCACCCCTCTCCCAGCCCCCCCTCCTTGGCTCTCCCATCTGCCAAGAGCCAAAGGAATAACTAAGGGAAGAAAGGAAAATAAACAAACAATTAAAGCTGCATTCCATAAGGTATCTGCTGACTGCTGAGCTCTGAAAGGCTGAGCTCAGCACTTCTCCTGGCTGGGACTGTGTCTTGCAGCACCAGGCTCAAGGCTCAGGACTGTTTAGAAATCACCACCACCAGTGCAAAGCCCCACCTCAGCTTCCAGAGACCCTGTCAGAAGGTGGCTCCTGCCCAAATTCCCTGCAGGACCAGTGTCCTCCCCCATCCAAGCCAGTGAGATACTCCTTGTCTCCAGGGTTGGGGTTCTCCATGGCCAGGATGTTTCCCCAAAGTGATGTGGGGCCAATGTCTGTTGGGCAAAGGGCACACACACCCTGTGCCAGCAGCTCAAAGGTGCACAGGGCAGGGGAAGAGGCTCAGCAGAGGGCCAGGCTGGGGAATGGCTCCCACAGCTCAGACCTGTGCCCAAAAGCAACCTGGAGAGCAGATATGGCACCAGCTGAAGGGCAGAATGCTTGGGGGTGAAGGCTGCCAACAAGGGCTGCTTGTGCCAGCAGGGCCTGAGGGACTGACACCCACCCCAGAGCAATCCAGAACCACTGGAGGAGCCCAGAAGGGAGTGAGGGCAGCGATGGGCAGCCTTCATCACTAGAGGAAGAGGAAGGAGAGGGAGCTGAAGAAGAGAGGTGCAGGGTGGGGGGTTTATTTGAAAGTCAAAGCAAAGATCCATGTCAGAGCCAGATGACAGATCAAGGGCTGATTTGCAACTGGCCAAGTGTCCCCTGGGCTCAACCCACTGGGCCATGCCTGGGGAGGGGAGGGGTGTGAGAGAGGGCAAGCCCAGCTTGAGGGGTTATCTGCCACCTTGGCACCCACTGGGCTCTTTGTGGGACTCACTGCTTTGCAATTTTATTACATTTCGATTGATCCATCCCCTGCAGCCTCAGCACATCTGCTCCAGCTGCAGCAGCCCCTCTGGGAGGTGTGCTTTATTTACACAGCTGCAAAGGATTTCCCCAGTCAAGTTCATTAACTCCATGAAGGAGATGTGCTGTTCTTTCTCATCATTAAGATTTCTGCCACAGAAGCCTCCTCCTGCCCCTTCTCCTCATTGGACATCTCTGCAGGACACAGCATCGACCTGGAGAAGAGGGGAGCACTGCTCTTTGGAGGCTCCACCAGTTCACAGCCCTTCTACCTGTGCAGGAGCTGGAACCTTTACCTGTCTCTGCAGGGAAGGTTGCTCTGGTTTCTCCCCATCAGTTACCAGACACCAGCAATTCCATTCCTGTCTGTCTTCCTCTTTGCTCCTTCACCAATAAAGGGAATGGACTTGAGGAAAGAAGTTAAACCAGCTCAGGTGCTGCTGGAACAGCTTCTGGCAGAGCAATGAAGGTCAAGGGCGACCGCAGAGAGAGAAGTGAGGCAGGATGAGGGGCACAGCAGGCCAGGCACTGGGGCACGTTCATCTGCAGCCATGCAGGAACACAGACTGCGAGGCTGTGGGAGCTGGGCTGGCACATATGGAGACTAAACTATCCACCAGACCTCTTGGTCCCTGCAGAGAGCAAGGCTGCTGAGCCCCAGCCCCACACTCACCCCCACGGTAGGTTTTCCAGGTGTAGTACTTCCCTCGGAACGGGACGTTGTCGAACTCGGCGCATTGCAGCTCTCGGAAGTCCTGGGAGCCTGGGGGACAGTCCTGCAGCCACACAGCCAGAGAGCAGGGGGCTGGGGGGGAGCACTGTGCCTCACCTGCTGCAAGGCCCCCAGCTGTGACTAACCCCAGCTCTTCAAGGAGATGGACACAGAATCACCTGAGTGGTGGGGGCTGGAAGGGCCCTGCAGAGCTCATCCAGCCCCAGCCCCTGCTCCAGCAGCTTCCCCTGGCTCAGGGGGCACAGGAACGTGTCCAGGTGGGGTTGGAAACCTCCTGAGCAGGAGCCTCCACACCCTCCCTGGGCAGCCTGGGCCAGGACTCCCTCACCTCAGCACCAGAGGACTTGCTCCTCCTGTGCCAAGGGCACTGCCTGTGTGCCAGCCTGTGCCTGTTGCCCCTTGTCCTATCACTGGGCACCACACAACAAACACTGGGACCATCCCCCCCTCCTTGCTGTCACACAGCAGTGCCTGCCCCACCAGCAAAGCCCCCTTAGATCCCCCAGTGCTGCCCTTCTGAGGCTGGGAGGACTCACATCGGTGTTGCAGGACCGGTAGCGCTTGCGCTCGCCCAGGCAGTACTTCCCTCCGATGGTGGGGCTGTGGGACGGGGACGACACGCAAGAAGCAGCTTAGGGCAGCGACCTGTGGCTGTGGCAGGCAGCTGCCCCAGGCCTGCAGGAGCACCATTGGATGTCTTTTCCCAGTCCTGCTTTGCTGCAGGGAAGAGCTGCTGCCTGGCTGGGCCGTTGCAGAGGTGCAGCCCCCTCGGCAGAGCTCACGGAGCTGCACCCGCAGGCCCAGCGCTAAAGCAAGAGCTGTGAAAGCAGCCTGTGGGGTTTGCTGCAGGAGCCAAGACCCTCCCCAGGAATGAAGCACCTTCTCCACTGCCCCAAGCAGTGATGCTGTGCAGGCAGGATGAGGCAGGGCCGTGCTCACCCAGCCCCTCACACGTGCACCTACCGTGGGCTGTCGCAATGGCGCACGGACGAGGAGACGCCGCCGCCGCACGTCCTGCTACACTCGCCCCAGGATGACCAGGCTCCCCAGGCACCATCTACTCCCTCTGGCCGGGTCCCAAAAGGCACACACTCCCTCTTGTAGCACCACTGTGGAGAGACAGAGCTTCAAACTCCCTGAGCAAACAGTTCCTCCTCCTCCCAGGGTGCTCCGCTGGATGCAGCAGCCAGTTTGGGGCTGGGAGTTTTGGTACTTGTTTAGAACTGGGATCTCTAGAACTTCTTCACTGGTTATTCGATGTTAGAACAGGCTGCCCCAGGGAGCTGGGGGAGTGCCCAGCCCTGGAGGGATCCCAAAGTTGTGGAGCTGAGGTGCTGAGGGCCGTGGGTTAGTGCTGGGCTGGGCAGGGTGAGGGGAGGGCTGGGACTCCAGGAGCTTCAAGGGCTTTGCCAACCCAAATGATTCTGTGATTCTGCTTTGATCCTGTGAAATCTGAACTCACAGCTGTGCTGCCCTCAGAGCCAAGTTCTCCATTGCAGGGGACTCTCTCCTCTCCCCAGACACCCTCTCTTCTGACACACAGTCACCATCTGCACACGCTGCGTGCTCAGGGTTTGCAGGGGACCAGTGTCCCACTCCCAACCCCCAGCACATCATCCTGTGGGGCAGAACAGCCACAGGCAAGTGGGTCATATCCCCACTTCTCCTCTAAAGAGGTTCTGGGCATCTGGATCAATCAGGGTGACGCACAATGTGAGCAGGGACACACAAGAGCACGTACCTCACTGCCTGTTAAGGCACATGGCAGAGAGTCCCCGGTGGAACTTGGACCAGAGCTGCTACTGCAGTGCCAAGATCCCTGGGGGCATGGGCACCTCCACCACCAGCTGCTCCCACTCAGGCCAGAGTGAACTTTGAATGTCTGCTGGCAGCTCAACTTGTGGTGAATGTGTTAAAATGACCCAATCTGCAGAGGGTCCAGCTCAAAATCCAGCTTTGACTGTAATAACGTTGTTGTGTCATTGTTCTGCTGAGGATCCCTAAAGAATCCGCCTGTCCCCGTCCTGTTGGGTGACAGATGCTCACAGAAACTTGCCTATAAATATTTCCCTTGGACCTGGAAAGCTTCCCACACCCCCTGGAGTCAGCAGTGATGTGAGGAGTGGGACAGTGCCAGAGCTGTTCCTGGGCACGGTGCCGGACACCAGCCTCGGGGCTGAGATAATCCCAGGAAGGAAGAAACCACTGTGTGCTCCTTCCAGGCACTGATAACCCACCCTGGAGCTGCTGGCACAGCTTCTCCTGCTCCTTCTGAGCCAGGGCCTCCATGGGTAGTACAGCTGTCAGGGGAGAAATGAGCCACAGCCTCCTGGGACACTCAGCCAGTGAGCTCCTTGAACACCAGCACCTTCTTGCATGCACCATCACATCCCCACACAATCCTTCTGGTTGGCAAAGCCCTTGAAGCTGCTGCAGTCCCAGCCCTTCCCTCACCCTGCCCAGCCCAGCACTGACCCACAGCCCTCAGCACCTCAGCCCCACGGCTCTGGGATCCCTCCAGGGCTGGGCACTGCCCCAGCTCCCTGGGCAGCCTGGCACAGGGGCTGACATCCCTCTCAGGGAAAAAGACACATCCCAGGCTCCCTCCATGCTGCTGGAGAGGGTAAAGGTGGCTCCAGGCTATGGGAGGCAGGGGAAGATAGGCTGGTGGGTGCTCTTCAATCAACTTTGTGCTCCCCAACACAAAGAACAATCCTGGTTATCCCTGGCAGAGGGATTCAGCCACTCACTGCCAGCTCATTATGGTGCCCTGGGCCTCCTTACCCCTTTGTCAATGGTGTTGGTTTGGCATATGGTGCCCTCAGCTGCAGGGATGCTGTTGGTTATGCAGCGGTTGCTTTTGCTCAGACACCATAACTCACTGCAGACCTCCTGCAAAGACAGGGATATGGGGGGAGAGAGGGGAAGGGAGAAAGAAAGAGACCATCATCACCCATCATCCTGCTCCTCTTCCTACTGAAACAAGCCTGCTGCCCTGAGGTGCAAAGGGATTTTGGTTCCCAAGTCCTTCACCAAAGCCCAGCTGCAGCTGGCTTTAACCAGAGAAAGGAGAAAGTCTCATCTTCAAAAGGCATCTACTCCCGCACACTGCTCTTGCAGAGCCAGTTTGAGCATTGGGAAGTAGGAGCTCCTGTATAGTCTCTTCTCTCTCTGTGTCACCACGGGAGACGACTTCCCCAGCTCTAACCAGGGACATCTGTTTGCTCTGTCCTCATTATACTTATTACTGACCCTCTCTGCACTGCCACGGGGGAAGGGATGCTGCTGTGTTTGCTCCAAATCCCTGGAGCCTGTTTATCTGGGGCACAGGATGGGTGGACTCTCACGTTTACCCCTGTTCACCTGCACACACTTGAACCCTGAAGCCCTTTGGGTTTTTTTTTCCCCAGGCAGCACATGAGACAGGCTGGGCTGGAAGGGTCATCACAAGGACAACTTGTGTTTTTGTGATCCTTGTATGTATACAGGAAGCATCTGCCCGAGAGCAAACATCAGCTGGGAAACAAGCACATGAACCTGCAGCTTCCATCCCACTGCCTGTGGCACAGACTGAGCTGGTGGCACCTGACATCAGGTACCACAACCATTGGTACTCAGACCTGGACTGCTGCTGCTCTTGAGACTGCACATGCCCCATGTCCAGCAGGCTCTGGGGGCTCCTGAGCCATGTTGAAAGCCAGCACAGGACCAGGGAGAGGCAAATGCTGCCCTTTGTTCACTGAGCTGAGCTGGGGAGACCACCAGAAGGTGGTTTAGTATTGAAACCACACACTTGAGAGTGGTTCACATCAGGTCACTTCAACAGCAGCACTGGGCTGGCTGCAAGAGAAACTAGATGCTAATCTGATATGTTTCCTCCCTTACAGCTTCCCAGGGCTTGGACTGGGGTGGTTAAACACACACACAGCACAGCTGATCACAGTTCATCACACAGCACAGCTGCCTATCTCAGTGCTGGCCCCTCTGTTTTCCCAAGAGGAAAGTGGATGTGTTAAGGAGTTTAATTAACACTCCCATGCAGACACTTCCCCCTCAGCACTTCTACTCAAGATAGTTGGTAACCTCCAGGATGTTCAGAGCAGCAGAATGTCAGGCTGAGCTCCAGGAAGGCTCCTTTCTCCTGAAAATCTATCAGTGGTTTCCTAGATTGAAAGCTGAGGGGCTGGCAGTGTGATGGCAGGGCTGGCTCAGGTGGGCAGCTGTCCCTCACACATACCCACTGCATATCCACCCACCTCACCTGCAAGACAGACGTTTCTCCTCTAACTTTGCATGAGGAGCATAATGACTCCTAGTAAGGATCATGAAAACTATGTGTGTGCATCAAGCCCTGCTGAGAGGGGAGTCTGGATGAGGGGACTGGAGCTTGGCTCTCGGCCACAACCCTTGGGGTCCAACAGCAGCCAAGGTATCAGGCAGAGGCAAGAGATTTCTTCTCATGGGACTGATCTGAGCTGGGGGGGTAACCTTGTGGTTGGGAAAAAGCCTCCTCTGTCTTCTCACAGGGAAATAAGGCAAAAAGTTCAGAATCCCTGAATGCTGGGGGCTGGAAGGGCCCTGCAGAGCTGCTCCAGCCCCAGCCCCTGCTCCAGCAGCTTCCCCTGGCTCAGGGGGCACAGGAAAGTGTCCAGGTGGGCTTGGAAACCTCCTGAGAAGGCGCCTCCACACCCTCCCTGGGTAGCCTGGGCCAGAACTCCCTCACCTCAGCACCAAAGCTCCCACAGAACACACCAGTCAGTGCCCTTCACCTGAGGCAGCACAGCAAAGCAATGTAGGGCAGCAAAGGAACAACCCCACACAGCCCTTTGCCCTTGTATCCTCCCCCCCCCACCCCCCCCCCCCCCCCCCCCCCCCCCCCCCCCCCCCCCCCNTCCACTCCCTGCATCCTCCATCCCTCAGCCCCTGGGAAGCGATATAAAGCAGGAAGGCTCTCTACCCCGTATTTACACTGGCGAGATTTGACTCCGTACTGGAAGCGACACTGTTCGTCCGCGTCGTAGGCCTGGCCCGGAGCCACCGTGGGGTACGTGAAGTCTTGCTTGGGAGGAGCGTTGTTGAGGCACAATCCCATCCCTGAGCTGAAAAGGAGAGATGAGAAGCCAGAGCTCAGGAAGGGTTGTTGGAAGGGGCGGGGGGGAGTGCTGGCAGAGGATGCAGCACAGCGCTGGGGGACTCATAGAGGTTCTCCACTGGGCAAAAACCACCGCTGGGAAAGTGCTCTGAAGGGTGGCTGTGCCCTCAGGCCTGAGAAGTTGCTTCCCAGGTAACTCCAGAAGTTTAAACCTGAGTGTTCTGCAGGCTGTGGCCAGCTCATGGCTGCCTGGAGGGGCTGCAGGGCCTGCAGGCAGTGGGGGAGGTGGAAGAGCTGCTCAGCACCAAGGGCTGCTCTGCAGGCGAGGGGTGGGAGGGCAGGAGAGCAGCCCCCTGCTCTCCCAGCTCTTGGTGCTGAGCACAGCCAGCCCCTGCTCTCCCAGCCCTTGGTGCTGAGCACAGCCAGCCCCTGCTCTCCCATCCCTTGGTGCTGAGCACAGCCAGCCCCTGCTCTCTCAGTCCTTGGTGCTGAGCACAGCCAGCCCCTGCTCTCCCAGCTCTTGGTGCTGAGCACAGCCAGACCCTGCTCTCTCAGTCCCTGGTCCTTCTTCGAGCCAGAGCTTTGTAGCAGCGTCCAAATTTCGCAAGAAGAACTCCTTTGCCTTTTTCTCCCCTTTCCTTGCTGCTGTCTCAGCTCTCCCTAAATCAAGGCCCCTGTCACCACTCCTCCAGCCTCAGCCCTGGGGCCTCGCACACCCACCCCGGGGCCCGTCCTGCGGGGTCAGCCCAGGCCACGGTGGCCGCTGCACATCCAAGGGCCAGGGCTGAAGGATGAGGGGGCAGGTTTGGCTGTGGCCAAAACACCAGCTGCCAGATGTGGGATTTGGTGATGAGCCACATGGTTTGGTTCAGCTGTGTGGGACCATGGGGCAGGTGACAGCATCCCCCCGGGAGATTGGCCTTTGCTGCTCCTGCTGCAGCGTTACAGCAGCAGCAGCACAGGTCTGGGATTCAAGGTCCCCAGGGATTTCCCTCCACAGTGACCCCACACACTCACTTCTTGCCATCCTTATTGAAGTCCTACACAGTCCTTTTATTGGGTAGAGTCCATATCCTGGCAGAAACCCCACCAAAACTGATCCTCACTGCTTGTTTTGTGATAGAAACCCCTGGGGGCTGCCTGGACCTTGGACAAGCTCTTCCAGGCTGCAAAGGCATGACTCAAGCAAGGTGATGACATTGAAATTCTGGGGCTTAGGAGCCTAAATCCCTTCTCTTGAATCCTAAAGGTGCTTTGGAAAGGAAAAATCTTTCTCCTCCATTGCTTGGTCACACCTGAAAACCATCCTCAGTGCCTGGAGAAGCTGCCTGCAGCATGCAGACCCCATCCTGTCTCCACATCTTCCTTCCTCACCACCCCAACCCTACACTGCAGTTTCTGGCTGAACTTTAGAAACTTCCAGATGTCTCCAGAAGCTTTTTCATTTAGTTGTAAAGTCTCTGGAACCTAAATCAAGGTCCCACAGCTGCAAGGTAAATGGGGTTGGTATGTTCAGCAGGCAAGCCATGGGAAAACCTGAAGGAAGGAAGGAGAGCATGTGCCTCTGGTGCTAGGGGAAGACAGAAGGTGCACGGGCTGTGTGCTTTGGGGGCTTTTCTTTGGCTTTGAGCACTCCCCACAGGCGACTGTGAGAGGCTGGAGGTGTGCACTGGTTTGCAAGGTAGAACAGAAGGGCAAGGTGAGATGGGTTCCTTACTCTAGGAAGCTGGTGATGTAATCCCTGCTGCACGTGGACCACACAAATGGGTTGGTCTTCATGGTGATGTGAGCAGCCATGAGCTTGGCTGTTTCTTGCCCACGGGAGCCACAGCTGTTGCCAACCCCATCGTGGTTCATGCCAAACCTAGACAGCACCACCAAGGCAATAAAGAGATGATCAGCTGCTGCATTCCCACCACGTCTGGAGCAGGCACAGGAAGGATTCTTGAGCTCCTGTTGGCAGGAACAAACCAACAGTGGCCCTTGCCAGGGACTGCTGTGGCACAGGACTCACGTGTGGCCGATCTCGTGGGCGATGGTGAAGGCCGTGGCCAGGCCGATGTCCTCGTTGATGCTGCAGCTCCGCTCTCGCTCGCACATCCCACCCACGGGGGCCAGGCCTGGGGAAGCCAGACAGAGCTGTCACTCAGGGTCAGCACAAAGCATCTGTAGGGGACAGGGTGAGGATTTGGGGACTACCTGGTGTGCTTCACACACACTCACAGTGGTTGCACTGGGCTTTGGGATGGACACGTGGTTCCTATGGGCTGTGGGCAACAGGGTCACCCAGTAGTGTCAACTAAACAATGACAGGCTCAGGTGGGCACTGCCCCAGCTCCCTGGGCAGCCTGGCACGGGGGCTGACACCCCTCTCAGGGAAACAGTTCTGCCTTAGCTTCAACCTCAACCTCCCCTGGGCCAACTCCAGCCCTTTTCCTCTTGTTCTTCATTACTTGACGGCAGAGACCAACCCCCAGCTCCCTGTCAAGGAGTGTCAGAGAGAGCTCCTGTCTCCCCTCAGCCTCCTCCCGGCTCAACACCCCCATTCCCTCAGCCCCTCCCTAGCACCCTGGTGCTCCAGCCCCTTCTCCAGCTCTGCTGCCCAGCTCTGGCCACGCTGCCGCCCCTCAGTGTCCCTCTGGCAGTGAGATGCCCAAACCTCCTTCACCTCAACCTCTTCCCCAGCCACAGTCTGCAGCCACATCAGATCAGCAATCCACTGCCTTTTCCTCTTTAAGTGCAGTGATTCAGAGCTGTAATCCCTCCCTGACTGCTTAGTCTAGACCAGGGCAAGACAAATTAGGAGCTTCAGCCAGAGTGAGCTGCAGGGTCTGTCTGTGTCTAGCAGTTTAAATAAAGAACTCCCTTTATAGTCATCACAAAAAAAGGCTTATTTCTCTCTGCTAAGCCAGGAATACTCCACTAGGCTATGGACCAGCCCTAGATGCAAGTGGTTCTTAATCATCAGGCTGGACTTGACCCAGGGATAGAGCAGAGAAGTGTTCCAGAGCCCATCAGTCCTCTGGGTTGTTGCTTTTAGTGTTTACAGAACTCAGAAGGCTACACGTCGAGCGCTGGCCTGAGCCTGGCCCAGCTTTCCCTTTGCCAGCTCAGCGTGCAAGGAGCATGTCCCAGCTCCTGGAGGTGTGTGTGTGCTGGGGACAGAAGTGCTGACAAAGGGGCAGCAAAGTCTGACCTACCCAGGGTGCCACAGGGTTTGTTCTTGTAGATGCAGATGTCGTATCTGCAAAGAAGAGAAGGTGTTGTGAAGCACAAAGCGGGTGGATGTCTCCAGAACAGCACAGCTCTGCTTCACTGCTGTGTCTGCATCACACTTCACAACAGCCCATGGCTCATGCAGCACTTCAGGAATGGAAAGTAGCAGCTGTAACAGGTAAGAGGCCTCCTGCTCCATATTGTATAACACTCACTCTCCCCTGGCTGAGACTCCCTCTGGGTTGATAACAATAGCTCCTGTCCCTTTACCCATGGGGCAGTGCTGAGAGGGGTGAGAGGTTTGGTTTTGATGTGGTAAATCAGCAGGGAACACACTATTCCAGCCTTGAAGCTCCTGGGGTTTGGGTTGTGTACTCCCAGGAGATGGCCAGTTCTCTCCTGCGAGGCACTAGGCTGAGGGATCTGTCCCAGCAGCACAGTGGGGAAGGGACAGGACCAGCCCCCTGCCTGTGAACTCAGGTCTCTTGCAGCAAATCCCATCCATCAACTATAAAAATCTGAAGCTTTTTTTCAAAAAGGAAAACATTTCCACTTGAAAACATGTTCCATGTCAACCCCAGCCCCCTCCATGTGGTTCTGTTAACATGCTAAAGTCATTCTTGATGGTTTTGTTTTCAGTTTAGCTCTTTACTGAGAATTTTCCAAACAAATTCAATCTGGGTTGATTGGAGATGACTCTTCCCTCAGTCCCTGGCCTGTAACTTCCAGCCATTGCACCAAGGGATCCACTGTTTGCACATCTTTAGCTGCCTACAAGGAAAAGCTAAATGAGGACAGCAAAGGCAAACTGAAATGCAGCATCCCTCACAATGGGACACAGCAGCAGCTCCTAAAGAGATCGGTTGGGGCCAGAGAGGGATCATTATCATTTAAATGTAGAGACAACAGCCTGTCCTCCCTGCCTCTGTTCAAAGGCCTTTTCCAGAAGGTGAGATCTCCCCCCGGGGGGGGGGGTGGGGGGGGCATTTGGGTCTTTGCAAAACCCCGGCTGAAAGAGGCAAAGAGACACTGAAACCTGCAAGGAGACACTGAAATGTGAGCAGGGCCCCCAGAGCTGGGTTGGAGTCTCACTCCTTCGCCCTGAGGTGCATTTCAACCCCTGCAAGCTGGGCTGGGAGCAGGGAGGATGGAGATGGTGGTGTAGGGGTTTTGGCAGCCTCTCAGGGATGCAAGTGGGTGGAATCAAGCTG
Organism: Urocolius indicus; assembly: GCA_013401255.1. Lineage (NCBI taxonomy): Eukaryota > Metazoa > Chordata > Aves > Coliiformes > Coliidae > Urocolius > Urocolius indicus. The sequence goes on along the minus strand of WBNH01009927.1, from coordinate 90,187 downwards.
ACAGCACGCAATGGGTTAAGGGGAACGTTCCTGGTGATGGCTCCTGGCCCTTTGGCCCCTGGTGCTCTCTGGAAGTGTCCAAACCTCTCACCCTTGGCAGGAAACCAAGCAGAGTGAAAACCATTTGTCACTTTGTTTAGATGGAAGTTGAAGCCTTCAGAGGCTTCGGTTTGACACATCCCTGCAAGAGAAAAACTGCCCCAAGCTCAGCAAGATGTTATCAGGAGACAGGGAATTTCCCAGGGAGCTGCTGATGTGCTGGTGCTGTCCAAGGCTGGCTGGGCTGCCCCAGCCTGGCCTCAGGAGAGCTCCAGCAGCTGGGGACAGGCCAAAGGACTCAGAGCTGCTGTTTGTGTCCCACACGTATGGCAGGAGGGAAGGAAAAGCAGATGCTGCAGCCTCAGGAGGGTGAAAAGATGGGGCTGAGGGGCCTTTTGCTAGCTTATCTAAGGTGCAATCATCTCCATCACTGCAAGGGAATTGGGAAGTGGCCAGTCTCAGGGACAGCCCTGGCAGCAGCTGCTGAGGAAGCCCATGGGCAGGAAGCCTCAGGTGAAAGCCTTGGGCAGAGGACAGCAGCAGAGGACAGAGCTGCCCAGGCTGGGCTCAGCATTACCTGGTAATCAGCACTGCAGTGTCATGGTTGGCTATACCATTCTCAGGGATGGCATTCCCATTGCCATTCCTGTTCACGATGGATTTCTGCCACTTGCAGAAGCTGTCCAGGGATTTCCCAGCGTGGTGGTTAATCTCCAGTGTGGGCTGGAATGGAAGCAAGATGATGGTGTGTTACCAGGAAAGCTCTGACATGAAGGCACTGCCTCTTCCCCTGCCAGTAGAGCACTGACACCAGCCCTAATGCCTCCTCAGGGGTCTCCTCAGCCCACAGCCTGAACCCAGGAGCCAGCTGCCATGGAGAGGATGTGGTGCATCCATCAGACTGCACTGGGGGGACCTCCCAGGGGTGACATCTGGGGGGGACACACAGACTGACACAGGAAGCAGGAGAGATGTGATCACTCCCTGCAACTCCCTGGGAGAAGGCTGCAGTGAGGTGGGGGTTGGTCTCTGCTCCCCGGGACAAGAGGAAACAGACTCAGAGGAGGCTCCCCAGGGCAGGTTGAGGCTGGAGCTGAGGCAGAACTGTTTCCCCAGAGGGGTGTCAGCCCTGTGCCAAGCTGCCCAGGGAGCTGGGGCAGTGCCCAGCCCTGGAGGGATCCCAAAGCCGTGGGGGCTGAGGTGCTGAGGGCTGTGGGTCAGTGCTGGGCGGGGCAAGGTGAGGGGAAGGGCTGGGAATGCAGCAGCTTCAAGGTTCCTGCCAGCCCAAACCATTCTGTGGTTCTCTAAGCATAGCCCCACGATGGAGGAGGCTCAGCAAAGCCCCACATACCTGGTCCTCGGTGAGGAGAATCAGCCGCGTCACCAGGATATTGACAATATTGCCCAGACTCGAGTCCTGGAAAAGTTTGGCAACCTGACCTCCAAGAAACAAGAAAAGAGGAGTCTTAAAAATGAGCTCCCTGGCTTGGTGACAGTGCTGAGGGAGCTGAGATGTGCTGCAGAGAAACAGGGCTGCCTCATCAGCAGGGGTGCAGGGTCTGAGCCCATGTTAGCCCCCGGCATGGCAGAGTCTCCTAAATCACTTTCAGACCTCGATGTCTTCCAGGGAGACACCAGCAGCGAAGCCCAGATCCCTGAGCACCTGCTCCCAAAGGCTCAGGTAGGGAAGCCCCACAGTTCTGGCATTACCCAGGCACAGGGATGAAGCTTTGCTGGCTGCCCATCAGCAGGGAACACCACAGCATCTCTCAGAAATGCACTGCCACATGGGGGGTGTTTTACAGCAGATGAAACAGCCTGAAACAGTTTTGTTTTAAAATCTGACATCTGCTTTAGAAATGCAAACAGAGCAGCCCATGAGAAGAGATCCTGCAGAGGACAGGACAAAGAACCATCACAGAGGGGCTTTCAGTGCTTTGATAGATAACTTCCAAGCCTATCTCACCTCACAGGAGGATTCAGCCTGGCCAATTCAGGCTGTTAATGCAACCAGCCTGGTATCCTGCTGCCAGCAATGACCCAAATCTGGTGGTGCAGAGGAAGCTCCTTGGCAGACACAGGCAGCAGGGTATGGAAAGACAGGGGTATTTCTCCAGAACCCCTCTTGATGATCAGCCCCCCTAAGCGTGAGAGCTGACTGTCCTTATGCCTTCCCATGTGCTTCTCAGCTTGGCTGGCCCCATTTGCAATGCTAATTTGAGATGAGAGATGCTGTTCAAAGAAAGAGCTTTGTTCTCCCAGTACAGATCTGGCCTGTAGCATGGCCAGAGTTTACCTCTCCTACCGTGCCTCCTCTATAGAGCAGAGAGGCCCTGCAGGCTCCAGGGTATCACTGCTCATGAGCAGCAGCATGGCAGGATTTTTGACCCAAACCTCTTGCTGTGGTGATAAGGAGAAGCCACTGTCACCCTGTCACAGATCTGCTTCCCCTCGCTGACTTCCCACCTTGCAGGAAAAGCACGTGACAGCCTCTGCCAAACCCAGATGTCTGGGGCAATAAACAGCAGCTACTCCTGCTGGCTCTCTGCTGCTGAGCCCCTGGGGTCCGTCCCCCCACCAAGGCTCCTGATGTGGTTATAACACTTACAATATTCATGATGGCCAGGATGTACTGCTCGATGTCCCTCCGCCCGTGGTACCCCACCATCATCTTGTCAGCCACCACCAGCGTCTCCACGTAACGCTCGGTGCTGACCGATCTCTTCAGGGGCAGTTGGCCTCGCTGGCTGTGGTTGCCTGATGGTTTCAGAGGGGAGGGCTTCAGTGTCCTCAGCCACCAGTGTCTTCCCTTCCAGGGCTTCTCATCTGAGGAAAGAAAAACCCCTTTTCTATCACCCTCCAGCAGCAATGCAATGCAGCAGCACACAGCACTAGGAGCTCGCTTTCAGGGGAGGGAAGGATGTTGTGAGGCTCTTTATGCACCAAGCACGGGCCTGGTGGATGCCCCAGATCCACTGAGCTCTTCCCACTGCATCTGCCCTGTGCTTCTGCCAGCTCTGCTGCCCTCCTGCCCTCCTCCTTCCCAGTCAGCTCCTTCCAGCCCTGCACAGAGGTCTGTGCCTGTCCACAGCAGCAGCTTCACACACTTCACCAGCACGCCTAGGCTGCAGTTTCTCAATACCTTGTAAACAGGCCAAATCTGGGAGGATTTTTCTTGAGAACAATAAGAGGCAGGTTTTTTTTCCCCCCCCTCTTCTATTCCATGCTCTATTTACAAATGTCAGAGCCCTTCTGTGAAGAGCTTTCCAAAGAGCAGGGCACCAGAAATCCTTACGGTGGGTAAACGTAAACACAGAAAACCTTCTCGACTGCAGGATACACATTTGGTTCTTTGCCATCTGGAGCAGTGTGGGCCATCACAGCCTGGTGTAGCAGGCCTCTGCCAGCCTGCACTGGGCTGGCCTGAAGCTGGCTGGGTGGGTACAGGTACCTAGCACGCCGCAGGCTGCATCCATGTGCGGGTACTGGAGGGACGAGCGCTTGTACACCACGTGGGGGCTGCCTTTGCCCTCGCTGCCTCCGCTCACGTTGGCTCCTGGGCTCAGTGGCTCGATGAAATACTCCTCCTCATCAGCAACAATCACCCCATGCTGCAGAAGGAAGGAGACAGAAGGCAATGGATAAGGTGGAGATTGAAGTGGGTGACAGGCTGGTGGCTTCTCGTAGGGATGATCAAGCACTGAAGCTCTGGAGGCTGCCAAGCAGGTTTGAGCAGGGAAGGAATCCTTCATTTACACCCAAACCCTGAGCCATGGGAACCTACAGACCAGGGAAAATGAAGCCAGATGGTTGTGGATGCCTTGGGACATCTGTGTTCACTAAAGTCCTCTGGAAATCACAGTCTTTCCTTGCAGAGTTATGAATGAGTTGTTTCCTATTCCACCCACTCAGTCTAACTGAGAGCTGTCTGTGGGATCCTGAACACCATACCTTCGAACTGCAGTCCTCTGGATGTCACAGCCCTTTACCAGCCCTTCTCTGTGCAATAAGGACAGGAGCCCTGACCTGCCAGGACACAGAGGGAGGATGTGGGGGTCTCTGTAAAACATCTTGGGGTCCTTGCATAGAAGGTACCACCTGTGTGTGTCGGGAAAGCCTCTCTGAGGTGGACACTGCCTCTGCAATAGGTCTCTCCCCCTCTCTCTCCTCTCCATGAAAGCTGAATCGGGGCAGTGTGTGCACAGAGAAGTCCCCAGCTCCAGAGTGCTGGGGGATTTCCTCCTACAGCAGGCTCTGTTGCCCTTGGCTCAGCTCCACCTTCTCAAACACAAGTGAGGTACTGTGAGGTGAGCCTGGCCGGGGCTGCGGCGGAAAGCTGAGCGGCGGCCCCGGGGGCCAGCTGGCTGCTGCTTTGTGGGGCAGGCAGAAGGAAGTCACCACGGGCCTGGGACAGAGCAGCAGGAGGAGAGGACCAAGTCCTGTCCCAAATCCATGTACTGAGCTGCTCTTAAATAGGGAGCCTTTGCAGAGTGCCATAGGCAGGAGTCTCCACTGCCTGCCTGGTATCCTTTGGCAGAGCTGCTCAGCCATCACAAGTCTGACAATTGCCCTACCACTGCCCCTGAAAAGTCCAAGCTCTGAGGTGCAGCCCTGGATGTGACAGAATCCTGCTGAAATGGGGCAATGGGAAGCCCTTAGAGAGATCCCTGTGGTTTGTGGGGGAGCTGAACTGGATATCCTGTCTATGATTCACTCAGGTCATCTGCAGAGCAAGGATGGTTTATGCTATTAGCTTATAACCACACTTATGAAAAGCACAGCCACATACTGCAGTTCAGCTCTTCCACCTCCTCACACACACACACACACACACACACAAGCAACTCACTGTGAGCCTCTCCAGCAGGGCCATCTGCTTTGCTCCAAGCATTTAATGTCCATGCTGACTTGAGGAGAGCTTTTTGGGTGAAAGCACAACTTCAGCACAGACACACAGGGTCCAAAGCTTGGCCCTTAAGCTATGCTGTGATGAACTCTGACACAAGAGGTAAGACAGTGGCACTTCTCTCTAGAGTTTCTTTCTCCTCACTGTGCCTTGGGGCTTGTACCCATCTGTATTGGATGCTTCTCAGGGCACAATCACCCCTTTGCCTCCTCCTCATGCACAGCTCACTGAATCAGCACCTGGTCCCTGCCTGTGCCTGTTTAACAACACAACACAACACAACACAACACAACACAACACAACACAACACAACACAACACAACCCCCTCTGCATCACCAGTGAGTCAGGTCAGTGCAAATATGTGCAGCCTCCTCTCAGCACACGTCAGCATGAACCTGAACCTTGAGACCTCAGCTACTGGAGACCTTCTTCTGTCCCTGCCTTGGACTGCTGCCTGCCTGGAGGGGGAGCATGGTGGGGCTGAGGGATGGCACGAGTCCATCAGCTGTTACTGATCAACCACAGCTCTGCAGCAGGTCTTCTCCAGTGGTAAGTTCTGTCTCTGCTCTGACAGATAAAAAGATGCCAAATTCCTGACCCTATCATCCTCTCTAACCCAGAAGACCTCCTCCCTTCTCCTTGCTGATGTTTGTAGCTCTTGAGGACAGAAGGACAGAGTTCAGGAAAAGGAGAGGTTGTTGGATGACCCTCTGTCCCTCTTTGTGCCTGGCTGCATTTTCCTCCAGACAACCTCTGGTATCTCTCCAGAGCTAAGCACAGCCTGTGGACTAAATTACCCCAGTACAAGTGCTGCTGGGCTATTGCTTGTCATGGGACTTGCTGCCCTCTGAAGTGGGAAGGTAGGTTAATGCCAGGTCCCTTCTGAGCCAGCAGCAGCCAGCTCACCCTTCTGTGAACACCAGTCAATTCACTAGGACTTCAGCAGCATTCCCATATCTAAACAAAGGACTGACTAGGGAACCAAGAGCTTATGTAGCTCTGATTCTTGGCTGTGAGATAGAAACATTAGACTCTATGATATAATGAGTCAGATTCTCATTTCTGTTAATAACCCACAGCACTGTTCTGGCAGTGCATTCAGCAATAAATCAAATGTGAATTCATTCCCATTTGGAAGCTCTTGCACGCTGCCAGAATACTGCTCAGAGGTGGGGCCACAGCATAAATATTAATCTGGCCTACAGAGTCTTTTTCTACATGTTACTCCTCCAAGGGAGCCATCATCCTTGGGATTCACTCACAGGGTATGGTTTGCTCCATCCTTCCCTCTGGCAGGTCATGAAATGTGCTTTGGGAGCCAGAAATATCAGAAAAATCACAGAAAAATGAAGGTGGAAGTCCTTAGTCTATTCCCAATGCTGGAAGAGCAAATGAATCATACCTGGAGTATTTTTGAGAGGCATTTGTCTGGCCTACTTTGAAAGATCTCCAATGCTTCAGAGGCCACGTACTCCCCAAGCAATCCAACCCAGAGCTCAGGATCCTTACCACTAACATCTACCATTAGGCTTTCTTGCTGATATTTAAGACCATGATGTCTAGTCCTAGCCATGAGGACATGCAAAGTCCCTCTTTGCAGCAGGCTTGCTGGTTTTTTGAGGAGTACCACCTTGAGCCCTTTCGGGTTCTGCATTTTACCATGAAAAACTGAGTGCTTCAGGTATTTTTTTTTTTCCTCAGGAGTCACATTTTTAGCTCCTCAAATCTGGACAGAAGGGGCTGGGAACTCCAGGAATGTATCTGCAGTTGTAAGGATGTGAATGCACTTGGGACAGTTGCAGTTGTGCTGTGAAACTCCTGCCCTCCTGCACCTCTTCCTCATCACCACGTGTGAAATGTTATCTTGTGCTGTTGCTGATGGAAGTGGAGGGGAGGCTTCTGTGAGAGTCAGAACAATGGTCTAGAGCCTGGATTATGCCATTCCAATTAAAGTAAATGGGAGAATGCCCCCTGACTTTGGTAGAAACTGGTCTACAAGTGGAAACACGCATCAGGAAGCCTTCCAGATGTAATGAAGAGATGTGTCTTTCTCATCCACACCTTTCCCATTACCACAGACCCACCTGCTGGCACCCAAACCAGCTTGCACTTCTACAGCAAAGATCACAGAGGCTGCACTCAACTCTTGCTCCGTGAGCAGCTCTAGGTGTTAGTGTACTGCCCTTAGCTGGGCAAAATCCAGACACTCACCAGTCCATTGCAGTTGCTGATGGCGACCTTTGAGCTGAGGTACTGGTCCTGCAGGTGCCCTGCGTAGTGACAGTCCTCGTGGAAGTCGTGTTGCCAGTCCACACCATCTCGCTTCCAGTACTCCACGGTGAAGTGCTCAGCCAGCAGGTTGGAGTGCAGTGTCAGGTTGAGGAGGAACTGGGTTCGGTGGGCAGAGACTTTGTAGAAGACCTGCTGCTCAGCTGGCTCATAGGCCATGGAGCCCAGGCTGCGCCGGGGCCGCTGCTTCAGCTGCCTCCTCACGTCGAAGGTGAGGAAGTCGCCGTTTCGATCGACTTGGATGGGGAAAGCGATTTCATAGTGATCGAGGCTGGAGAGGAACTCCTCTGGGGAGGGAAAGCAAACACAGAAGGAGTCACATTCTGCAAAGACAAACATCCAGAGACTTCAGTGTGGAGGTGGCTGTGCCTGTGCATGAGTGAACTGCAGCCAGAGCAAGGCAGAGGGACAAGGTGCTGACACAGAGAGTCTGCTCTGCCCTGCCCTGGCTGCAGGATCCTTGGGGTATTCCCAAAGGCCTTCAGCCTAGACAGCCTTGGTATCAACAGGCCTTGAGCCCACAGAGTATAATCTTCCTCTTCAGGTGATAATCTGTTTGGTCTCAGGGGCTACTGAGGACACCCAAATTCATCAAATCAAAGAATTATTTCAGTTGGAAAAGCCCTTGAGGTTCCTGGAGTCCAAGTCCTCCCCTCACCCTGCCACAGCCCCCACTAAGCCATGGCCCTCAGCACCTCAGCTGTCACATCAGCCTGGTTTAGCACCTTCTCTTGGGGCACTTGAGGTTTTGAGCCTGTCTCGTAGCCCTCAGGGAACGTGGTGTCACGAGGTCAGTGTCCAACACGGCTGCCTGCACTCACACAGCAATACAACACCTCTGGCTCTCAAAGAGCTTGGCACTCTACAACCTCGACAGAAATCTCTCCTTTTCCAAGCAAAATGTCCCAGGGACTGCCAGGCTGGATCTGACCAGAGGTCCAGCTGTCTCTGAACAGCCCTCAGTACCAGAGGCTCCACCAGAGGATTTGCCCTCTCTTCACTCTGGAAGATTCTTCCTTGCTTTCTGCATCCTTTTGTAGGATGTTTCCTAAGCAAAGAGGCCAGGCTGCTCCAGGGTGGCTGCATTTCTCCTGGCTCCACAGCACCCATCTGCAAAGCCTTCCCAGCCACCATAAACTTGGACTCCAAATTACACTCTTACCACATGGCAGCACTGGAAAGTTTCCTTTTCCTCTGGTGTGTTTTCCAGTGTGGGAGCCTGACAGAGTGGTTTCCTTGGCCAGTGGTAACGGGACAGTCCTTCCTACCAGCTGGGTTTTGGGGTTAGCTCCCATCCTTCCAAACTATAAGCACTTCTGGCACCTCTCCCTTGCCTTGACAGGCCAGAAGGAATTATTAGGTTTTTAACTTCCTGTGCTGCAGCTTCTCCTGCATCACACTGCCCTGTGTGAGATGCAGCAGGGCAAACAACAGTGACTGCACTGCAGCAATGACCTCAGGCCTGGAAAAATTTGCTGTGGGAAGTGTCTTGTTTTTCTTTTTCCCATCTCTGCAGTGTCTCTGGGCTTGCAAAAGAGTGGATCAGAAGGAGGTTCGTGCAGACAGTGGCTACAAAAGGCCTGGAACTCTGGGCTGCAATCTCTGATCCTGACCTGCGAGGTACATCCAGGGGGAAAGAAAGTGTTTAAGGCCTGGAGGTGAGATTGTGCCTGAGAACCTGCTTTTGCTGCAGTGCCAGTACTGTGCATCCTCTCAGGGGTGTCAGCCTGGAAGCTGAGGCAAGGGAAGAAAGATCTAAGGGCAGTGGCTTGAATGTTTATGGGAGTGATGCTGTGGAGTAGGGATGCCACAAACAGAAAAAGCAACAAAGAGTGACTGTAAACACAAGGAAGAAGTCAGTGTCCTTGGCCAGTGTTACAACTGGCTCCTTCCACTCCTCTAAAAATGTGAAAGATTAGGCTGCAAGAGATCAGAATGTCTTTTGTTCCCTAATCCTTTGTACTTCACCCTGGGCCACAGATGTTCCCCAGCTCCCTCGTTTGCTCATCTTTGCCTTGGTCATGTTCTCCACATTACAGACCACACTAGGGCTCCCAAAAGGAGAGTGATACAGTTCCTTCCTTCCCTCCATCATGTGCCCTCTGACCCCTCAGCCACTTCATGCTGTATTAATAGATCTTGGCCTGCAATGTGCAGGACTGCACCCACTGTATCAGGAGGGTTTGCACTGCTGATAAGAAGCCTGGTGTTCCCAGAGACCTGTCAAACTGCTCTGGAAGCAATGCTATAAAAAGCCTTTCCTCAGAAAAAAAACCCCTGCCTATGGCTGTGCAGGACACTGGGTACCCCTGAAGGATCACAAACCTCCCAGGAGAGGGCAAGGAAGAAAGCTGGGAAGCAGGAAAGGTGGGTTGTGGGGAGAGGTATCTCACCATCTCATTTTTGGTGGAGAGGGAGCACAAGTCTGCAGGGCCAGCAGAGGAAAGGCAAGAGCACAGAGGCAGAGAAGTAAGCTGAGTAACAAGGAGAAGAGAGGGAAGGTGAAAATAGAGAAGGGAGGGTGTTTGTTCCCTCTATGTATGCTCACCACTGCCTCTCTCATTACAGAGCTGCTTCAAGGACATAAAGGAAGCAGATGTTTGCTCTGCTCTTGTCATCAAAGCAACAAAGAGCCCCAGCTGCAGCCCAGACACGATTCCTAAGGGATGGCTGTGGAAAACACTACAGGATCCCATGGCTTCAGGCTGCCCTGGCATTGTGGCAGTCTCACCACATCCTCCAAGGGCCTGTTGGGTCACACACGAGCTGGGAACAATGAGATGAGCCTATTCTATAAAACAGGTAATGTCTAATCTATCACTGCTAGTAGCAAACTTCCTCATGATCAAAACCCACTCAGCACTGCTGAGCATGTGCTGAATCCTGGGTCGATGGCTTCAGTTGCTGTTCCTGCCCTGTTCCAACCTGCAACCCCAGTGCACATGTTACATCTCTGCTGGCTTGAAGAGGCCTTCAACACTGGGCTGCTGTTTCCCACTGAGACAACTGCAGCTTAGGGCTGTGATACCTTAAATCTTTTCCCTGCATAGAACAAATGGACTGATGTGGAACCATGGGACACATGGATCCTGGAGCAAGTCACTTGGTCAGAGTCAGTAGCCTGTTGAAAAAACTGGCCTTTATTCTCCATGCCTCCAGCTGCTCAGAGGAGATAACAGTGTTTCACCCTCTTGAAAGGGTGTTAGGAAGATTATGCACACACTATCTGAGCAGTGGTGTTGAGTAACAACAATAGTGTGACACCAACGGTTCTGGATGCAGGAAGCCACTTTTTGTGGTGCTCTGACAGCAAGAGGGGCCCATGGGGCAGCCTCACCCTTGGGACTGAACAGGGACTGGGTTGGGAACAAGCTGCAGTCCCCAGCTTGGTGCTCCCATGGCACCACACTCCCAGCAACACCATGGGCTGAGACTCATCCCTTGGCCTTCTTCAGAAACCAGCATCTAGGAGAGCACAAAACTATCATTTTGGGGAGCCCTTTGGCTTTAAGCTGAGTTGTATAGCAGATGGTGTGAGGACTTGTGAGCAAGGGAAGGTTTGAGCTGCTGAGGCAGGATGGAGGCGATCTGGCAGCAGAGGCCTCGCCTGAGCATCGCTGTGCTGTGAGCATGGGGCTGCAGATGGAGGGAGGTGTGAAGTGACAGATGCAGGAGGCCCAGAACAGCCACCCCAGGCACTGCCAGAGCCTTTGGCAAAAAGGACCAGAAACCACATTTGTTTCAGACTCAAGAAAACCTGCGTGTACTGCCCAGGGCCAGCACAGCACCCAGCACAGCACCTGCACAGCACCCAACACAGTGTCCCACTGCTACTCATTCCACACAGCACGAGCTGCCATCGTAACACTGACCCCCACCTCACTACAACCCCCTATCAGANTGCCACGCTATTTCTGATCCAAGCCTTGGAGGTCAATGGCAAACCCCTGCCAGCTCAGCAGGTAGAGCTCTGCCACAGCCCAGCTCTGCTCGAGGTGTTTCTACCTACTCCTCACCACAACAATACCCCAATATCTCTCTCAGGGCCAGGATTAGGGCTCCTGGCAGCAGAGGTGGGTGGCTGCAGCTCCCTCCCCACGGCAATGCCTCCTACCTTGGGACTGGAAGGTGTAACCGGGGAAGTTGCATACGAGGGCGGTGAAGACGACAGTCCCCGTCAGAAGCCTCCAAGCCACTGCCATGGTGATCGACACCTGTCTGAGCGCAGGGAGTGTTGTGCCAGCTGGAAGGGCACCGTCCCAACATGTCTCTCCTTTGGCCACTGCTTATGTAGAGACAGGAGTCCTGGGTCCCTGCGCAGGCATCCTCGAGCTCTCCCCAGGGCAGCAAAGCCAACGGTGCGTGCCGGGCCCGGCACGGGGGGCTCAGCGTGGGCTACTTCCAACTGCAGGCTCTTGGTGGCATTGCCCCTGAGAAGGAGAAGGTGGGGATGAGTGATCTGGGCAGAAGGGGAAACAACACAAGGGAGAAAACAGTGTGCGGGGTGAAGGAGGGAAGCCCATTCTTAGAGAAGAATGAGCTGGAAAGGAGGAAGAATTGGAGAAAAGTGTGTAAAGGGAACACAAATGCAATGAAACACATCAGTTCACACACTGGAAAGCCAAGGATCTTGCTACAGGGACCCTGCACACCCAGAGGTGAGCTCTGCTCCCAGTGCAGACCCCAACACCACTGACTTGAAAGGCTTATACCTGAGGACAAGAGCTCAAAGCAAATGGGAACCCTTTGTCCTGTGGCAACACCACGAGGAAGCGTAAACCTAAGAGTGACCTGGTCACAGTTACCTGGTCTCTTAAAGGACAGTGTGAAAGAAAAACCTGAGCAGGGTGATAGTGAGCAGCAACCTAGAAATCAACCCCAACTTTAAAAAGCACTTGAAGGGCTGGCACTGCACTGAGAGGGGGACTGGCACTGCAGTGAGAGAGAGCCTCCCACTAACACTGATGAGGGATTGGCACTGCACTGAGTGAAGGGCTCTTGCTCTCAGTGTCTCAGCTAAACCTAAAGAAGTGATTGAAAACAAAGGACCCATTCAGCAAGCTCACCCTTAGCCTCAGCTCTATCCACACATGGACCACGAGATTCCAATTGTATTTGTTATTTAGAATTATTTGCTAATTGCTTCAGTGAAAGATTTTTGGCCGGCAGAGAGTTTCCACTCAGTCTGAGGCAATTACACAAAGCTCCCAGAGCGCTGGAGAGCTACACAAAAGCCTGGGGGGGGTGGAGTTGGGGGGGGAGTTGTTTCTATCCAGTGATTATATGACGTCTGCAAGGACTATGGCACATACCTAACTGCTGCCCAGAGAATCCCAACTATCTGAGCAGCTCAAGAGCAGCTCCACAACAAAATGGAAACGTTCCTGCAAGGGAGACAGGGAAATACACGCTGAGGCCTCAGTGCAGCTGCTTGGAGCACAGCAGGGAGAGGCAGGGCAGATGCTGCAGAGGTGCTGGGGAAGATGAGGCTCAGCTGGAGATGGTGATCTTTGCAAAGGTGTCAATAACCACAGCATGTGTGTGGTTCTCAGACCAGAGAAACACTTGGAATGGCCTCATTAACCCTTACCTCACTCGGCTTTAGTGTGTTTTAAGCAGCAAATACTAAGTCCTGTCTGGAGCACAGGGCAGAAGAGCCTGTTTCTTCCTTGGCTCTGCCACACTCCACCTCCTGTCCTCAAGGGAGTCCATGTTTTATTTCTACTTCTGTTTTCCCATCTTTACTATTCAGTTAACGTCATTTGTACTGCAGGGGCTTGGCAAGCCCATCAGAAAGGCCTCAGGCTGGTCTCCTCAGTCATATCTGATGCCACTTGCCAGGGTAGTTTCTGCAAAGCCTGGACACAACACCCGTGGCTGAGGCCTCAACGACTGCACAAGAGATCCACAACTGTGAGAATCAACTGCCCAGTGGGGAGAAAATGGTCTAAATCTCAGTTCAGGCTGCTCTCACGATCCGTGACAGGGAAAGGGAAGCAAGAGGGCTGGGCAGAAACTGTTCTGCTCTCTTCCACCACAACATGCCAGCACATTGGGTCCAGGAGGCCATGTGCAGCTGATGCCAGCAGAACCAGGGCACAGCAATGCACAGCCAGGGATGCTGCAGCTGCTCTGTGCCTGCTCTCCACAAGGCTGTGGGAAGCGAAGGGGAGAAGGGGAAACAAACCCTGGGTGTGCTGTGGCCCTCTCCTAAGTCAGCATTTTTCAGCATCTATTAAAGCTCAAGATTCCAGCTTTTCAGTCCTGTCACAGCTCCAAGGCCTGTGGACAGAGAGCTGCTCTGCTGAAGTGCATTTTCTCCTGGGCTTCACACTACTCATTTTTCTTGTTTTCCAGCTGTTGAACTCGCTTCCTCCAGCCTGTCATCATTTCCCATCCTTCCTCCTCCCCTCCGTGACCCTGAGCTGTGGCAGTTGTGACTGGAGCCCTCGTCTCCCCTCTGCCCTTCCCCTTCGGTCCCGGTTCCTCAGCATCCCCCGCAAGGGAGGCCAGGAGGGAGCTGCAGGCGCCAAGACCCCACAGCCCTGACCTTGGGGGAAAGAGGCACGTTTGGAGCAGCGCAAGTCAGGAATTACAGCTGCAAAATTCCTGTCAAGCCAGGCTGGGGGAAGGGCCAGGCTACGATTCCTCCCTGCACACAGCAAGGAAAACAACGGCCCCTTCCCAGCGGCGCTTCACTCCTGAGACCCCCAAAGCGGCCCATGAGAGCAGGACCCAAGGAGGAGAGGAGCTGAAGGAGCGCTGGGCTCCGCAGCAGCTTCAAAAGCAAGTTTTCCATCACCTCACTGCTCAGTGTTTGGTTTGTGAGCGGTGAGAGGGCAGCAGGCACAGACCAGCCTGTGCGCGGGGCAGCGGGGACAGAGGGGCCACGGGGTGACCTTTCTGCTCTCGTGCCTCCCTCGCTTGGGCCAGTCCTGGATTTGCTCCTTCCCCAGGAATTCGTTGTCCTTGGCAGAAGCTCCACGAGCCAGCGGCCGACGCTCCCCGCGCCAAGGTGGCTTCAGCCCGCGGGGGCCTGGGACGATGCTGCTGGAACTGGTGGCGGCTTCAAAGTCACCTCATCCCACACCAAAAAACACATGAAAAAGGAGCAGGAGGGAAGGGGTGGCTGGGGAAAGGGGGTTTAAAATTCAATCTGGAATAAAGCGAAAAGAGGAGAGAGAGAGAGAAAGAGAAAAAAAGGCCAAGCAGATGACAACTGTTACTAATTTCAACATCGGGGCTGCAGACAGAATTCCCTGAAAGCCTGGCTCGCTGGCCCGGGAGGCAGCTTTATGGGAAGGTAATAGGAAGCAGATGGGCTCTGCTCGGGGCCAAGAGGAAGGTTCAAGGTGCCTCCTAGTGCAGAGAAGAGGAATTTAACTGCTTTTAAAGATGCAGGACCCAGAGGCTTCCAGGTTTCTCGTCCAACTGTTGCAAATTACGAGCTCAGGTGTCCTTTTTCCCTTGTTTTGTTTTGGGTTTTTTTTTGAGAGGGAAATAAACACAAACACAGGGTCCCACTTCCAGCTTCCCCCGGTGGGAGCAAACACTTGCAGTGCAGCCCTTCCCCCTACCCCCAGCCCCTTGCCCTTCCACCAACATCTTCCCAGTGAGAGCCACAGCTTCACTTCAGCAGCATTTCGGGGCTGTGGTGTCAGTAACCTCACTAATGAACGAATCAAGTCACCATCTCTCACAGATTCATCTTCTTTCTTCTGTAAAACGGGGTACCAGCACTTCTCAACCACACCAGGATTATCACCACGGCCAGCTTCAGCCCCAGCTCCCTCCTGGGCCTGCCAACAGGCTAAGCAGTGCTTCAGAGCCTGCAGGAGGGCAGCTACATGGCCACTGCATGCAGAAAATACAGCACCACAGAGATTTCTTCTTCTCCATCCACTCCAGCTTGAGGCTGGCCTCAAGTTATCCTGAAATTATCATCGGGAAGAAGAGCTGCAAACACACACATCTTGCTTCACAGGCCTGACTTTCCTTGGAAACCAAGCTAAATACAGCAGGGACTGCAGGGTGCTGGCATGTGTGGCTCAGGGCTCAGCTTCCTTCTCACTTGGAGGTCCCACAAGTTTGGGTTGTAAAGCCTTGACTGAAATCTATGTCCTGAATCCAGCTGCAAGGCAGATGAAGGACTCCATCTGCGTGATCTCCAGGGTCTGTGAGGGTTTCAGCATAGGCTGGACAGCTCTGCTCAGGTCTCCAGAGGCAAACTCAACAGCACCTTTGTGTGCTCAGGCTCACAGAGAGCTGCACATACCAGTGGCTACTTCCAGCACCAAAGCTTCCATCCTGCATCCCAAGGCAGCTAGCAGAGAGCCACCCCTGGTGACCCAGGCCAGCTATTTCAGTTAAAAACACACCCAGTCACGTGGCTCCAGATATCAAAAACCCCTCACACACCAAAACCAGAGTCTTCAAGGAAAATCAGATGTTTCCTTGCACGTTCAACCAAGATTATCAAACATCAGCTTCCATGCAGCCATCAGTCCAGGTCAGAGGAGCAGCCAACGTCAGCCAGTCACTACCACAACCAGAAATCAGAGCTCAGCCCTTAAAACTGGGCACAGACGGGACCTGTTTGCAGTTCATGGCCAAAGGGGCCACCTCCTTCCTCTGCCACTGCTGCTCCTGCCTGCTCTCTGTACCACCAGCTTCTCTCTGCCATCTGCAGTGTGAGGAGGCGAAGGGAAGGGCAACGGGTGGACAACAAAAGCCACTTATGACATTCCTGCCTCCTTTCCTTGCAAATGCTCCCAGATCACTTCTCACCATTTCCACATCCCTCCTTCCCACCAGCCCAGGGGCAGGCAACAGGCAGGTTTCTCCCCTTGAATGCTGGGCTGCCAGTGCAGCTGTATGCTGCTGGCCCTCTGCACTCCCCTGGGGTTTCACAGGGGCACAGTCATCACTCCAGCTCCTGGCAGGTTCTGGAATGTTCCTGAGGACCAAGTCAACAGTGCTGCTCCCCCCAGGCAGCCCCTGCTGCACCTCCTTTGTTGGGGGGCTGTGAGGCTGGCTGGGTGGTGAGCATGTGAGTGGATTCAAAGCTTCCTGAGACCTCCCTGGCTTTCAGCAAGACACCATCCTGATACTCCCAACAAAACACTTGGCTGGACTGCTAGGCTGAAAACATGCCAAGTCACAGATGGCAGAAGTGTTTTCGCAGTCATCCTGCCAACATGACAGGACTTCCACTGGGAAGTCATTTCTCAGTCCTGCTGTAGCATTATGGGTTAAACCCAGAAAAACAAAAAAACAACCCAGCATTAAGTACTCAGCAGCTCACTGGCTGCAGAATGCAAGAAATGGGTTAAAGCCACAGGTCTGCAGAACTGAAAACAAGAGTTTGAACCTTGATCTGTTTTGCTGCTCCAAGCCTGGCCTCTTTGGGGGCACAGCAAGCAAAGAATTACAAACACGTAGTTATCACTGTTGAGCAGAACACAGCAGTCTCCAGCCACGGGATGCTGACTGCCTGCATCGCCTTGCAACCCTTTAGGATCCCCTCACCACTCCTCTGGTTGTTCCTGCTATCAAACCCACGCTGCTCTAAGGACCTTTTTGCTTTTGCCTTTCCATTTCTCACTGGCACCAGGGCTGGGACGGGACCTCCAACACTCACTGCAGCCCACCTCAATGGTAAGAGCTGTTTAATCTCTCCCCAAGGGAGTTTCTTTGCAGACACCCACCCCAGAGACTGCAAGGTCATATTTAGAGTTTGCCCAAAGGAGAGATGTTGCTTTCACACTGTTAAAATATGATCCAACCCCACCTAAAGGCACTCACCAGCAACATGGGAAAGCCAGCCTGAATCTGAGAGGTAAAAAAGGTCTAAGCCTGGGTCTCTGTCCTCCTGCCAGCACCCTGGTACCAGCCTGGGTGAGCAGGGGAACACCCTGGCTGCCTTCAGACCACCAGCTCCCTCTCAGAGGCTCAGTGCTGCTCTCCACACCGGGCCCTGCTGTGCTCCAGCCAGGCACACCCTCCATCCCTTTGTACAAGCTTCAGAGGGCTTTGGGCTCACTCCAGTACTGTGTGGGAGGACTCTTTTTTAAAAAAAGAGAGAATTGTTTTACAGTCAAGTCTATTCAGTGCAATATTCATGAGGAAAGGCCTGAATTCCCCTCTTGGTCCTCTCCAAAAATCCAGCAGGATCTCTTAACTTCACCAGCAAAGGGGCAAAAGAAGCTCATGACACAGCAAGGGCTGAGTGGAGAGCTGCGAGCATCGACCTCTCCCTGACACTGGCTGCTCTGCTTTCTGGAAATACTATCTCTCTGTTACATAAAGATCTGGCCCTATCTGGAAAGCTGGGGTCACTGCACCTCTCCAAGTGTGGTAAAATGCTTGGAGGTCCTCAACAGGAAAGCATGAGAGAAGTGCCAGCTCATATCATCATCAGGGAGGGCTGTTGCACGTGGGGCAGCACGAACCCCAGGGCTGAGCCCAAATCTAGCTGCCAGCCCAGCCAACTTCAGCCAGATGTAAAGTGACTACAGAGCAACCCAGTGCTCCCAGCCTTGGGCTTCTTTTGCTTTAAGATTGACTCCACCAAGTAGGTCCACTTTCAGACGGGACTTATGCAATAGTTTGGAGCTGCTCCATGTGACCCAGACTTGCTGGCCCCCTGCCACTGCTCTCCTTGCTGGCTTCAGCCATGCACAAACCAGCAGAAGCGAAAAATGACGACCAAGCAGTCATTAAAAGAACGTGCACCTCGCCTGCCATGCAGTGCCCTGGCAGCTGCACATGTGCACCACGCATGCATGCATGCATGTCTCAGCTGCATGCATGCAGGGCACAGCTGCAGCTGTCTGCATGTGGCTGTGCACAGGGATACACACAGACTGTACAATGGCACACACTGCAGGCACCTCTGTGCCTGGTACCCACGTGCCCCTCTGCATGCCATCATCCACTGCTGGTACCTCTGGGTATGCCATGCACAAATGGCTGGTTTCACATCCATCATCTCCATATCTGAGCAACTGCCTTCTGCCTTGATAAAAACACTGCTTCTCTCTGTGGGCCTCAGCACAGCTGGGAGAGAACCCAGATCTCCTGGGCCTGCACACAAGCAGCTCCCTCCCTGTGCTCCTGCTGTTCCCTGCCCAGTCCCTCAGAAAGGCCTGGAGTACTCATCCCCTCTGAGCAGGCAGGGAAGGGGACTCAGACACTGCAGCAGCCCAGCACAGCCATCTGCATCCCAGCAGAGCACAAATCTGCACCCTGGAAGAGCACAAACCTGCATCCCAGCAGAGCTCAAAGCACAAAGTTGCATCCTGGCAGAGCTGCCCGTGTAGTGTAAGGCTTTGTGCTTACACAACACACAGCCCTAAGTCCTGAGGCTGAATGAAGACAAACACCCTCCCTGTGCCAACACTGAGCTCCACTGACCTGCAGGACCAGCACCAGCTCTCTCTGGGAGACAAGAGCCCCACTGATCTTCTCAAGCAAAGCAGAAGGGTTCACAGCATTGCCTGCCTCCAGCACCCATTGCGGATCTGCTCCTGCCAGACTGAAGAATAACTGAGGTTGGAAGAGACTCAAAAGGGATTTCTGGTCCCACCTTACTCTCAGAACAAGGTTAACTTTGACATCAGACCTGGTCTGGATCACATCTCAGGGGTCACATACAGAAGTAGCTTGAGCAGTAAAGTCAGCTTGGGCCACACTGTCCTTAAAGTAAATCAGAAACATGTCCCTTCAGAGAAGAGGCTGCATTGTGGCAACACTCTGTGTTGGGATAGGAGCTCTGGCTGACATGAGAGAAGTGGCAGCACCCATCCTCCCACAGCACTGACAGCACAGTAACACACACACACATCAGCTTTTGCCACTATCCCTGTAGCCTCTCCACCTTTCACAGTCTCCCTGCAAGCAGGTGGATACTACTGGCTTCCTTTCATAAGGCAAGCAGAGAAGTGATTTGGTGCCAGCCAAGCAGGCAGCCTGTGCCCTCTTCATGCAACGCAGCGTGACCCTGACAGCGAGCACCCAGACCCCAAGACGTGTTACCACAGAGGAACATGACAAGGGAGCTCTGCAGAGGGATGAAGTCTTTTTCCAGACTACATGGGGCTATGGACTCCCTCCAGCCTTTAGAGATCTGGAAGATCTGCAGATGGTTTCCAGGCTCTGTCTCCCTTAAGTGATTCCATGAGATCTGCTGTGCATAGAGTTTATGGGCCCTTTTTTCCTTCCCCTCAGGTTCTCTGTTCAGGGAAACATATGGCCCAGATGGTTTGGATTTGATGGGGTATGGCAGGGTGCAAGAGAAAACATGCCAAGTCACAAGCACGTGTGGCTTCCTCACTGCATGTCATGGCTGGAGGACGAAGAGCCCTTAACCCCAACAGGCCTGAACTCATCATTTACACTGTGGTTTTGAATGAAACTACTTCAAGGTAAAGTCTTGGTCCTGTTGAGGTCAGTGGTTCAAATCTCACAGCAAGAGACCAGGATTTCACCTGTAAGATCAGCTCAGCTCTAAGCAGCATTTGTAGATGTTTGAGTTGCAGAACTGCACAGGAACAGACTCATTTAAACTCATTTTCCCTTCAAAAATTCAGCTACGATGGAAGAGAAGGAAACACAAATCAATAACAGTGGGTTGGGGTGATAAATGAGTGTAGGGATGCTGAATAGTCAGCCATGGCACACCACAAGCATTCTTTTCCCAGGCTGGGAGAACACTGAAAGTAAGAAAGTGGCAGCAATGGAGCAACTGGATGAAGACCTTGCACTTAACACTGACATTGCCCCACTGAAGCTAAAATACTCTGTGTGAGTCTCTCAGTGGAGACTCTCTCAGTTCTCCAGTTGGTTGCAGATCACAGCAACTGAGATGGGAGAATTTACTTTGATGAAGTTGCTTTAAAACCTCCTTTGGTGTTGAAAAACAAGGTTGGCATCCAAGCTGGTGGTTTCCCACGTTTCTCACTCCCCAGCCCCTGCCTGAGACCCGACCTGCTCACAGCTTCCCAGGACATGCTTGTAACTGCTCCCCCTGCAAACATTTCCTATGCTGGGGGGGGTCAAGTGAAGATCTTTTTGACTGAATGTCTTCAGCACATCTGAGCTGACATCATCCAAACTGCTAGGGAATTGTTTCTGAAAAGTTGACCAATTTGGTCCAGTTTCTGTTGGAAGTTCATTTGTGTTAAGTGGAGCTGTAGGCAGGACAGGACGTGACAAACACATCCTGCGGTGTTTCTGCCTTAGAATGAACTAATTGCTGGAAACTTGGCAAGAAAAGCAGGTTTTGGAGTTAGGGGTTTCAGATAAACTAGAGATAAGTGCTTGAATGGAATCATCCCCTGGGTGGGCCTGATGCAACCTGTGCTGAAGTGCTCTGCACGGAGCTGCTCCTCTGAGCTGAGCTCTCTAGACCAAGGCTTCATGTGATAAGCACACTCACTCCTCCCCTGTAAGTCTCTGGGTGGCCTTGAGCCATCAGCAATGGCTCGTGTTACAGGTTTGCATGTTGGTACTTAAAAGGCCTCTCTCAAGACTAGCAGACACTGTTTATGTTAAACAGGCAATACCTTCCCTTCGGGCTACGCTTCACATCCCAGCTTATCAGGATCTTCTCTGCCAAATGAAACAGCTCAGCCCCTGACTTTTATCTGAGGGAAGCATGATTTAGAGGAGATGACAGGACCTTTCCCATTCCACCCAACAAGCAGCTGCTTGGGGAATGCAGCTGGAGACGCACCTATGAGCACTGGAGACTTCAGGGACGTAAGGAGGGGAAGGAAAGGAAGAGGGTGCTGCTGTGGGGTGAAGCAGGAACAAGGGGAAGCTGAGGATGGAGCAACTGGAGCACTCGGTACGTTCCATATATGGAGAAACTTTGTGACACTGGAACAACCTCTCAAGAACTGGAGGAAGCCTTCCTGACAGAGGCATTTCAGGCGAGTCTGGGCAAGGCTGTGGCGAGCAGAGGGAACACCCCTGCAACCGTCTGGGGAATCACCTGAGTGCCTGGCAAAGCATTTCCCCTTCTCCCATCTGCAGGGAGGCCACAAACGAACAAAGACTCCCAAAAGCCTTCCAGCTATCACCCATCACACACTAGATTGCACGCTGTCACCACGTGAGCTCTGCTAACAGGGAGATTAATGAACAGAGGAAGAAACAGCTCTCTGGCGTGGCTGACCTCTCTCCAGCCAATACAGGTATCAGCATTGATTCAACACGAGAACAAACGCCCCTGAGGTTTAGATCCCTGTGTGTGCTTGGCCAGAAAAGACTCTAAAAATGAGCCCATGTTTGCAAGCTAAAGTTTTGGCACAGCTGGAGCAGGGTACCTGCCCTGGGCACAGCTCAGGCCAGCCTCCCTCTTGCTTTGAGTCTTCCCCTCTGGAAGATATTTGCCAAGGTTCTTCTGTAAACTCCTTTCTATTTATAGCCCAGCTCCTTCAGCTCTAATGAGATAATCTTCTGGCATTTCACCATCCCTAATATTTACTTTGATGTTTAAAATAACACGTTGTGAGGGATTGATCTTTTTATGAAAACCTTTAAAACATAATCAAAGAGCTCTATGCCTAGTGCAACGGGGCCAAACGCCCGCCGATGCACACCGAGTTCATGACACTGCAACTTCTGCAGGAGAGACAGTTTATAATCCCCCTGACCACATCGTACAGCAGGGGAAAGAGGCATTGGCAGCTCCTGAAGATGGAGAGAGACAGCGAAAAGAGGGAGAGGGAGCACAATCTGTGTGGATTCTCAGGAACGAAGAGAGCGAGGAATGTGTAATTGTGCAACAGGCGTGATATAACTGTAGCTTTTTGTAACTGGGAGTTTCAGCCACGGCAGCTCTGGGTTAAGAGAACGCTATTTTAAAGCAGCAAACATGCAAGCAGACAGCTTAATGCAATAAAAGCAGTGGAATGGTGTGTGGATAGAGGGAGGCGAGCGAGACAGCGCGGGTGCAGATGCCTGAGTGCCGCTGTCTGCAGGCGCTTTGAAACACAACCCGGAGTTTTTATGGAAACTCTGAATGTTGCAGAAGGGTGAACATGGTTTTCATTCTCATAAATGTTTTTTCCAGCGTGCAATGCTCTTCAGGCTCATTCCTTCTCCAGGGAGACGGTTCTGATTTCAAAGAACATTCACGTTCCCTCCACCCCAGACCACCCCACTCCAACCTCAAAGAGCCTGCCCTGGAAAAAGATTTTTTTTAAAGAGTGTTTTACCTTTTTCTAGTGTTTTTCTTTCTTTCTTCTTTTTCCCCTTTTAATTCTTTGAACTTCTTGGGTTTCTTTTTTTTTTTTTTTCTCTTCTTCTTCCTTTTTTTTTTTTCCCCCCTTCCCCAGCAGCAGCCAAAAGCTTCTCTCTCCCTCTCAGCCCGGCGCGTGTCAGAAAGTTTCCAGGCTCAGGGTTTATGTCGCTTTTCTCAATAACCTTCTTCTGTCAACTGGAGCTAGAGGCTTTGCTAAAAAGTCTCCTTTCAGGAAGTGAGCAGTAAGCAGCGAGCTGCTGGGAGGCAGCATCTATAGGGGCTGCTCGACAAAAAAAAAAAAGGGAAAGAAAAAAAAAAAAAACAGCAAGAAAAAACCCGCTGAGGAATTGTGCCAGGATTGTCCAAAAAAAAAAAAAAGAAGAGAAAAAGAAAAAAAAATCCCTAAAGCCACAAGGCTGTAAAAGTCCCGCCCTGACTGCTGACATCAGTGCAGAAGGCAGGTCTTGCCTGCAACACTATAAAACTAATCAGCAAAGGGTTGTTGCAGGGGAATGGTGGTGGCTGTAGCCAGCCGCCGGCTCCCTGCGAGAGAAAACATCCCAAGCCAAGTGAGAAAGCAAACAAGTCTTGCTGATGGTGGCAGGCAGGAGACAAAACACAGCAAGCAAGCCAGGATTTGGGGTTTGGGGGTTNGTTTTTCTTTCTTTCTTCTTTTTCCCCTTTTAATTCTTTGAACTTCTTGGGTTTCTTTTTTTTTTTTTTTCTCTTCTTCTTCCTTTTTTTTTTTTTCCCCCCTTCCCCAGCAGCAGCCAAAAGCTTCTCTCTCCCTCTCAGCCCGGCGCGTGTCAGAAAGTTTCCAGGCTCAGGGTTTATGTCGCTTTTCTCAATAACCTTCTTCTGTCAACTGGAGCTAGAGGCTTTGCTAAAAAGTCTCCTTTCAGGAAGTGAGCAGTAAGCAGCGAGCTGCTGGGAGGCAGCATCTATAGGGGCTGCTCGACAAAAAAAAAAAAGGGAAAGAAAAAAAAAACAGCAAGAAAAAACCCGCTGAGGAATTGTGCCAGGATTGTCCAAAAAAAAAAAAAAGAAGAGAAAAAGAAAAAAAAATCCCTAAAGCCACAAGGCTGTAAAAGTCCCGCCCTGACTGCTGACATCAGTGCAGAAGGCAGGTCTTGCCTGCAACACTATAAAACTAATCAGCAAAGGGTTGTTGCAGGGGAATGGTGGTGGCTGTAGCCAGCCGCCGGCTCCCTGCGAGAGAAAACATCCCAAGCCAAGTGAGAAAGCAAACAAGTCTTGCTGATGGTGGCAGGCAGGAGACAAAACACAGCAAGCAAGCCAGGATTTGGGGTTTGGGGGTTGGTTGGTTGTGTCTTTTGTTTTTAACCTCCAAAAATGAACAACGCTCCCATCCTTCATTTTAACTGCAGCTCGCAAAAGGCTTTTAAACAGCTGGTGTGGGTCTGATGAAACAGCCCCAACAAAGGCAGCTGTGGCACACGGCAGCCTTAGGTACTGGCTTTTACATTTCAACAAGCCCTCGAGATTTTGCTAATGTTTTAAGAAGTCCTTTCCCTTCCTTCCCCAGTTACATCATTCCTCCTCTTTTCGCCTCGCTGGCTCCTTGCGATGCCATAATTCCTCTTGTTCCGCTGCTGCCACCGTGGAGGATCCCACAGAGGACAATCCATTGCTCAAGTCAAGAATAAACATTGCAAAGAATAAAATACTGCTCCTTTCAAAACAGCCCTCTCGGGACACATAAAACAATAAGCAACAAGAAAGGGCAGGAGCTCATTTCCTTCTTCCTTCTAAAGCAGTGTTTGAGATTAGAAAGCTGAATATGTAAACTTTGGTAAGGAGAGAGTTACCTGGCAATTGTGCAGCTATCAAAACGGGGCTCTCACATTGCCAGGTGCTGCCCTGCTTTTCTTTGGAAAAAGGGGAGCTTTTTCTCTGCCTTCCCTGGGGAAGGACACAGGGAAAGGATGGCAGCACCAGGCAGCAGACCTCCAGGGACAGAGGAACCCTAAAACCATTCTCAAGGAGACTTTTAGGTGTAAGGTGATTTGAGTGAAGATTAAAGGAGTGAAAAGTTGCCAGGGAAAGATGTAGCACAAGTCCTAGACCAAGCTCCTTGAACATGAGACTCTCCCCGCTTTCTGGCCAGGACAAGATTGCAAGGAGGGGATGCTCTGGGAGAGGGATGGAGGGTTTGTTCCAGCCCTATGAAGCATGGTGTGGTTGCCAAGTCTGCAGGACAGCCATCCCATCCAGACTGTGTGTCCTGCCGTGGCCTTTCTGGGTACAGACACTGCCAAACCCACAGGATACAGCTCTGGGGCAGGCCCGGGCAGCCAGGGCTCCTGGCCATGGGCCTGGGTGCCACCCAGGCTGACCCAGAACTTCTCTGTAACTGTCTGACCATTAAATGAGAGAAAGAAAAAGCCACAAAGGGCTGGCCAGCTCTACATCTCAATCAGATGCTGGCCATGACATGCCTAAGAAAAGGGATTAAGGAAAAAAGTGAGAAGCTGGGGTACTTTTTGTGGTAGATCCTCCTATATCCTCTGCTATCAGTAACTAAGTGCAGGGCTGAACCTAAGCCAATGTTGGATCTTTGCATTAACAGCCATAATTATTTTCTTCCCTGTGTAAGCCCTTATTGCAGCCCTCTGAACAACACTCCTGGGATGGAGCAGCAGCACAAAACGAGCAGGGAGGGACCTCCTGAGCCAAAGGATTTGATATCACTTGAGTAGACCCTGCTTCTTTTCCCTTGGAAAACATCTTTTGCTCCCAGATGCCTGACAGTGGGAGTTCACAGCCCCAAACTCCACTCCTGGTGCTGCCTCAGCCCCCAGGACATCCCAGTGCCAACCCCAGGGCTACTGTTTCTTACAGGCATTGGGCTGGGAAAGGCCTGGCTCTCCATTTGAAAGCTGAGTTCAAAGGGACTGCAATTGCTGGGCTGGATTTTTGGCCAGTTCTCTGGCTGGGTTTAAAGAGTGGTTTCCTTCCTCCCCAAGCCACGCTAGACATTGTCTGAGCCCCCAAAGCATGTACTTAAAAGAGCAACTAAACAAAGTATTTGGGGTTTAATTGAATGCTGCTGCCTCTGGCCAGGGAAAATCTACTTGCTCAAAGCATGGCCCAGTGCCATACCAGGGGCTTTCTGTCTGCTGAAGCTTGTCTCCAAACACACACACACAATAGTGTTTAATAAAGAGGGACTGAGGTGCAGATGCTCATCTTCCCTCCTCAGCAGTGAGCAGCTCAGCGTTGCCTGTCTCTCTCCTTGCTTTTCCCTGATTTGCAGGGAGCCCAGTCCCTCCTGGATGGCAAATATAATGTTAGAGACTCCTGACATGCCAGGACACACAGTTTGTGCTAAAGGCCAAACCCCCCAGCCCTGTACCCAAAGCTCTCACAACCTTATGTTTTTTTTTAAAACTAGTACTGCATTCTCTACTTGTCTCTGAAGGGATGATGAAGCCACCTCAGAGCTGCACACACCCTCCCAAGCCAAGGCCTTTATCCCCTGCTCAAGAGCCTAGTGAGTGGGTAAAGAGATCAGACTGAGAAAAGTGGCAGAGGGTATTGAACTCTGCCTGAAAAAAGGGTTTCAGAGGCGACCAACAGATACTACACTGCAGCAATAGAGGCTCTTCTGCCTGCAACAGAGACATACTTCAGGATTCCCCATCCATCTCATTGGGGCACCTCTTTGTATTCAGCAGAAAGGTCACAGTGCTGTAGCCTTTCACCCCAGTGATGAAGAACAAGCTCTGAGCATCCTTTACCCATCTCTTCCAAGCTAATGAGCTGTGAGTTGACAGAAGGCCATTTGCCATGGCTGGCGATGAAACACACAAACTCTTCC
Source organism: Urocolius indicus (assembly GCA_013401255.1). Lineage (NCBI taxonomy): Eukaryota > Metazoa > Chordata > Aves > Coliiformes > Coliidae > Urocolius > Urocolius indicus. Next base: position 63,861 of record WBNH01009927.1, on the reverse strand, counting down.
CTTTTGGAATGGGAGACATGGCCCTGAGGAGCAGCTGAAAACTCTGCCCCAAGAGAAGTGCACCATTTTGGCATTACAAAGAGCTAATCAGAAAACAAGGCAGGAAAAACAAGCTGGGGGAGGCTTCTTGGGTTACTGAACCTAGGCCTTGGCCATTATAAACCACAACTCCAACCCTTCCTCAAGGGGCCTTTCTCAGCAGCCTCTGGCAAAGATGTGGAAGATCCAAAGAAACTCGGCTCTCCTTTCCCCTTTGTGACTTCCAAGGGCAAGACCAAAGATCCTGGAATGCCAGAGACTTGTGCAAAAGGACTCACTTCCCCATAATAATCTGTTCAAGGGGCAAGAAGAGAGCTTCTGCTCTCCAGGCACTCTTTTCCTCCCAACACGTTTAACTCCAGCTCTTCACCACCTTCCTCTCATTTATTCTCTTCTGTAGAAGACCCATACTCTGGCACTGAGAAGGTCTCAGAGCTTCTTTCAACTCTTCAGAGCTACACAGCTTTGCTTTGCTCTTCTTTCCTTTCCGCTGCAACGAGGAAATAGGTCACGTTTCAAAGCAAGCGGCGAGCGGAGGTTGCTGAACGCCAGGCAGCTCACTGGATGCTGTGGCCTGTTCCTCTCTCGTCTTACCGAAGTGACACGTTTCTGACTCCCCAAAGAACATTTTCCCCTCATCCCTTTCTTTCTTTCTTCAAGCCCGCCGTGAGGAAGCCCTGGCAAGACCTCCCGCCCCCTCTGCAAACCAGGTAAGAGGCATTTGTTTGTGCTGTTGGTCTCTTCAGTAGCAGCTACACGACATGGCTGCTTTGTTCCTTGCCTCATGCCTTTCCTGCACGTTGTCTGCCAGCAGCATCAGGACTTTAGTGGTTGGGAGGAGAGATCCTGTGAAACACTGGTGATAACTGGCCCATATTAACTCATTGTATGTCCACCTCTAGCTTTTCGACCCATTTTTCCTGAACCAATGGAGTAAAACTGGCATCATATGATTTATTTTTAAGGGAGAGGGGTGATTTAGGTAGGTCAGAAGATGCTGAAGTCATGGCTTGTAGTCCAGTATTTAGGGCCAGTAATTCTCTTCCCTTTACATCTGGACATGACATCAAAACTTGTCTCCTCTGGGAGTTTCTCTTTAAACTGCCTGCAAGCCTCAGTGGCAATGTGGGAAGACTAAAGGATACCTGGTACCTACTGAATAATGTTCCAAATACTTGAGAAGGACTTCAGAGGTTTCCTACAGACAAATATAAGAGCAAATAGACTCAGAAACAGAGACCTCTGGCAAACCCACATTTTCTTTCTGTAACTCCTCTGTCATCTCATCTGTTACTGCTCTGTACTTTTGTGTGAAAACAGGCACAGCTCCAGGTCCCATCAATTCAAGCACAGCCTGTGGTGTTATGGAATAAACTAGAACAAAGGAAAGTTGAGATTAAACCTCAGAAAACATTTCCTAATGGGGAGATTGATCAGACGGTGGAATAAACGCTGCAGGGACGCAAGGGAAACCCATCACATGGGCAGAACTGGAGAGTGGACTGGAGAAGGGATCAGGCAGAAGGCTCCTTTGCTGGCAAGGGGGTAAACAAACTGATCTGCAAGGTTTATGCTTTCTGAGATACTTGTGGTTTTTGTATTTTCAACCTTTCCGCATCTTTTTTTTTACTTGAAAGTAGAAGGAACTTGAGTCTTTAAAAAGCTTGTTGGTGCTCCCAGGAATAGGATTTGCTAAAGAATCATGGATGATGCCACAGAAGCATTTAGACTCCATACATATATGCATGTTGGTGTTTAATGACTTTAAAAGTAATTCTTGTTAAGACCAGAAAGAGGGTTTCCTGAGAACTCTTGGACAGTGAGGATTATACCACAGCTCTGGTGCTGCCCTGTGAGGCAATTGGCTTCCCAAAGAGCAGAAAACCTTTGAAGCACCAGGCTCTGGATGTTATCTAAGCTCACTCAACCAGCTACTTAAGCAGGAAAAGTCTGAGAGCCAATGCTGTCAGAAAGGACAACAGATGTGTCAGTTAAGCCGAGCTTTGACTCACACAAACCCCAAGCAGCTGGGGCCACAGCACACAGGCAGAGATGCCAATGGCAAAGGATGCCACTGAGGTGATATTTTTTTTTCCACCTCTTAACAGTTGTGCAGGTCTGAGTCTGCCTGGGGACAGAAATATGCATGAGGCAGCTGTTAGCAGGGCGAGCACTATGGAGGGGCAATGCAGAACATGCATCTGGAGGGTTGGAAATACACAAAAGCAGGAATAGCCATCTCCAAGTAATTTAAAGCTCCTTATACTTTGTTTAGCAATTGCTTTCCCAGGAATCTCTGTGAACTCAGGGCAGCATTAAATGAGCTACAGACAGACCAGGTTAGGAACGAAAGCAGAGTACTTGTTGAATCCTTTCCTCACTAGTGCAGCAATATGCAGTTTCAGACTCAGTTTTGATCACTGCATGTGCTTAGACTTGCAATATCCCCAGAGTTACCAGGAAAAGCCCTGGTATGGAATTGAATGGGCAGAGGAGAAACCAAGGCCAGGCTGGAGAGAGCTGAGACAGATACCAAGGGCCATGGAGAACATGGGCAGCTTTCTACAAACTCCATACAGGGCCAACCAAAGTTAGGGGGGTTGTAAGGATAAAGCATGAACTGACTTGGATAACTCTTCTTCCTCAAATTCTACCCAAACAATTGGAACAAAAAGTCCATTATTAGTTAAAATAAACAAAGAGCCCTGTGCTGATCTAGCCCAGTTTTTCTCTGAGCCTCACTTTTATACTTGGAAAATAAAGCTAGCAAGCTAGCAAGTGGAGATTTTCACCACTCAGAACAGACCTTTTCACATAGGAAATGACTGATTGTGAATGCAAACTCCCACTTGCAAGTCACAGCTTTGCCCAAACCGGGCTGGTCACACACACACACACACTCACACACACTCACCCTTCAGAGGTAACCAGCTTCTGCAGGAAGAGCTGAGCTGCTCCAAGCTTTCCCTGCCTCCAGTTGTGTAGATTTTCCTCTTCAGGAGCATCCTACAACCACCCTGTATTCCTGCTCAAGTTATGTTTAACCCTCATAACATACACCAGGAAAGGAATTGTCTCCCTCTGCTTTCAAACAGCGTTCAAAGAAATCCCAAAGAGCAGCAGTGAGGTAAAGGCAGTGCTCCCACTCTGCTCAACACCTACCAAGGCTGTCAGTAACCATCAGGACAGCATTTTCAACCTGCAGTTTTGGAAGCTCAGCTGGATCTTGCAGAATTCCCCTCCTTGTTGCAGATTAGATTCATCTTTTGTCTTTCAAAACTCCAAACAGAACAGCTGCTGCTGACTGAACTCTGCTGTTGTTGCAGATGACCGTTAAGCTCTCAGCTTTGCTTCTGATTTCTTTACCTGATTTATAACCTTAAAGCCAGGAGCTTCCAGGTCTGCCAGTGCAGTACCCTTGGCTCCGGTCAGACCTAGTGTAACTTAACCACTGCACTGGCCTTTTTCTACAGAGCTGGAAACATATTGCCCTTGGCAATACAAGAACCATCTCCCACAGCATTAGCGTCGGCATAAGCTCTTCTACCTCCCTCACCTGCAGGACAGGGATCATCAATATCATCCCTCAGCTGCTTAGAAAAAGAACTGAAAGGTGGCACATAGGTGCAGAACACACTCACCATCAGCACAAAGTTATCCTCACCCTAGACAAATCCTGGGGTAAAGCCTTTGAAGGGACAGGGAAGAGTCCTGGCAATTAGAAGAATTGTTAAAAGCTGCTACCAGGTTTTACAGCTGAAAGCACTGAAGTACAGCAAAGTGTCCTGGTTTCAGCTGGGGTAGAGCTCATTCTCTCCCCAGTAGCTGCTTTGGGGCTGTATTTGGGGTTTGCTAAGAGCAGGCTGACAGCACAGGGGTATTTGGGCATTGCTGAGCAGGGCTGCACAGCATCGAGGCCGTTCTGCTTCTCACCCTGTCCTGCAGTGAGTGGGCTGGGGGTGTGCACAAGGAGGGAAGGTGGCCAGGAGAGCTGATCCCAACTAGCCCAAGGGCTATTCCATTCCATAGGAATCGTGCCCAGTATGGGAACTGTGGGGGTTGGCTGGGGGGGCAGATGGCTGCTTGGGCATGGCTCAGCGGGTGGGGAGGGATTGCGTTGGGCAACACTTGGCTTCTTGGCTTTTGTTTCTCTTAATTACTATTATTACACTTTATTCTTCTTCCTATTATTATATTTTAATTTAGTTATTGTACTTGTCCTTATCTTAATCCACAAGTCTTGGTTTTCTTTCCTGCTTCCCCTCCCACCCTACAGGAGGTTTGGGGAGGGGCAGTGGGTGAGTGGCTGCCTGGGGCTTTCATGGCCAGTTTGGCTTGCACCATGCCATGTGGTTACAAAGCAGACAAACAGTTTTAAACCTTCCTGGACACATACTGAGAAAATTAGTTGCAAGAGTTAAAAGCCCAAAGCAGAACACTGAGCCTTCCCTATTCATCTGCCAGCAGTGTTGGCAGCACTGCCCAGATCTCCAGTAGTGCTGCAGCAGGAGGGAGCTGATGGGACACACTGCATTCTGCATGGGGCTGCTGGAAGGGTCCTGGCTCAGGCAGCACTGGGATGAGCTGCAAAACAGAATGACTGAGCAGCAAAAACTACTAAGATGCTGTTTCTGGGGTTATGTTATCCCGTAACTATGAGTGCTCAGCACCTGGATACTGGCAGTGAACACAGGCTCAAACCTATTTATGAGGATTTGACCCAAAAAAAAGTCACTCTCCCCAAGCACTTGGAGTTGTTGCTGCTTGTCAACAATTATCAAGACAGAAAAGCAGATGACAAAGCTGGAAGAGACACCAGACCCATCATTTATCAGTCACTGACTCAAATCCCAAGCTCAAAGCTCCTTCTGCATGGGAGATGCCCAACACTACTGCATTTTGCCCAGCTTCTCTCTCCTTTGGGCCAAAATGGAGATTGCAGCCAGCTGAGTATTTCAAACCCTTAAAGTCTTTTTAAAAAACAATGTGTGCTTGTGAAAAGCTTCTAAATTATCCCTCAGCAGAAGCCTCTAAAGGAACAAAGTTGTTATGAGTTGAGCCACTGAAGAACAGACTCTTCCATTTTGTCTTTGCCCATCTGCCATCCTGCTCCTACCTGCTGCTTCTCCATCTCATTAGAACATTCCCAATGTGCAGGTCTGGAGCAGATCACACTGGGATTTAACAAGCTGTTGAGATCTGCAGGGCAGGAAGAAAGTCAGCAAGAGGGGTTTTCTCTTCTTTTCTGGAGTGACAAGCGGGTCCCTTATTCTGTCAGATGTTTGTGCAGATCCTGAAGATTACTTGTGAAGACATGCACACAGGGTTTGCCCCTCAGTTCTTATCTGAAGAGATTATAATCTGCCTCACACAGTGCTAGGAAGGCAAAGGTGGGAGTATAAATAGTATCTGAGAACCAGAGTTACAACAGCTCTAGGGAGGAGTGGGATTCTATGCACAATTCTACAAACCAGTGGAAGAACCATCCTCCCCAAATCCCACAGCAGATGGTCAAAGTCCTGTAGCCATTGCCATGGCAAGTGATAAAGGACAGAGGGCTCAATCCCACCAGAGCCAGACTGCAGATGGGTGCTCAGCACAGACTCCAGTGCTGTGGCTGAGCCGGGAAAGGAGCCACCAAATACTGCCCTGAGGAACAGAATTTTGTTGCAGGAACAAACAATAGTCTACAGAAAAGCCCTGTAACCCCAGCAGAATGTGGCAATAGGTGCCAGAGGCACAAGATGCATTTTCAGAGGGTGTTCCTGCTGCCTGTAGCTCTCCAACACCACGTTCCAAGGGCAGCGTTGAACAGCACCAGGAGCTACCAAGAACTCAGCTGGGCACATGCAGGGCAGGACGTGCCCTGCACAGCTGCCTGTGCCCTCCTTTCCTTGGCATCTGGAAGGATTTCCACTCAGTCTCTGCTGGGAGTGCTGAAGAAAAGCCTATTTGCAGCTCATTGTTGCTGCTGAGCCGCAGCCTGTGATGAAGCTGCAAGAGCAGCGGTTGCTGTGCCAGTGGAGCCTGAAGGAACCGCTGCCAGGAGGGAAGAACCAGCCTGTCCCAGCACTGCAGCACACAGCCACTCTGTTCTCCTTGCACTATCTGTTTCGATGGGTTCCTGGCAGCCCATGTGTCCAGCTGACAAGGGGAGGCTGCAGGAGGGTAGAGCAGAAGGAAAGTGAGGAGGTGGCTTTCTACGAGGCAGCATTACCCTGCTGCTGCTCGTCTCAGTGTCCTGTGGCCAAGAGGGAAGAGAGGATGGGTGCTTGCAACAGGGTGATGTGCTGGAAAAGCTCAGGGAGATGGTGCCTTTTGCCCATGTAAGGAGAACAGCCTGAGCATGGGTAGACACTGATTAATGCAACCTCCTGTTGACAGCACAGAAAGGACAAAAGCTCGGATGTTACCAGACCATGGAGAATGAGCTATTTTTTTTCACCTTACTCATCATGTAGCTGATCACTGAGCCACAGCAGAAGAATATTGTGGAGAATATTTAACTGCTGTGCATGTAACCCACAGTCTGCAAGGAGAGGCCCTTCATCCTCATCTCAGACACTGATGCTCAGCAAGAGACCACGAGAAGTGTCAACAGCAGAAGCAAAACGCTCCTGCATTCAGGGTTTGTTTTCAGCTTTCCACAGAACATTGGCTGAACTGGAAATTACATCAGCCACAGAAAGAAATTGAAAGTATTATTTTCCCTAATGGAACTCAGAAATCAGATATGGGAAAGTCCTGTTAGCTCATCCCAGTTTCTTCCTGCCTGTGGAGGATTGTTCCCTATGGTACATTTTCTGATTCACTGTTAAATGACCAGCAATGGGACTTCCACTGTTTCCCCTGTTCCACATCCTGATGACTCCTCTTGGTAGGAAACGTTTCTTGATAACCACAATTACTTTCCATTGATTAGTATCTTCTCCTTTATCCTGTATCATCTTATCTACACATCCAAAGCAGCTTTTTTTCCCTCTGAAAGATGGTTGTGCTCTTTAGATACTTCTACCTTGCTCTCAAATTTTCCCCCATCACTCTTGGTCAACAACTTGTGTGTGTTCCATCCTCAAGAGCTGGGCTCATTACTCAGCCCAGTCAGGCCCATCATTGCTTTCACTGTCCTCTCCTGAACTTGTGATGTTTCCAACACTTCCAGGATCAAATCACCTACTGAAATGTATTCTCAGTAGCACCAAGATGCCAGGCTCCTGTTTGCCACTGCTGCTGAACCACGCGGGTAATAGTTATCTGCAGGAACTCTCTAGTTCAGTTCATGTAAACAGAACTTGCCTCTTTCTGTCTGAGAAGCAGTGAGTGCACCTTGTGCTCTGCCAGCCTCTTCCCCACCTGGCAGCAGCTTTCACCCACTCAGAGTAATATTCTCTTGATAAAAGCCAGTGGTGGACACCAGATGCCCAACACATTCACTGTGTCATGTTTGGATCTGAGCCCTTCCCCATGGCTTTCAAAGCAAGATTGAGAAAGCCTCTGACTCACCACCATTAGAGCCCATGGCACGTACTGAAAGCACAGGGAAGTTGCTTTGGTCTCTCAGCCAACTTCTCGGTTGGATATTTATACTCTGCCTGCCTAAATCTCCTCTAGCAGTGCTAGAGAAGGGTGTCTCTCTGTTTCAGGCACTCTTGTGCCAGCACTGCAGAACACAAAAGCTGCCATGGCCCCGAGCAGAACTCCCTGTCCAGTGCTGTGGACAGTTTTTGGGCAGCTCAGGGCACATGGGAGCCAGGCTGAAACTCAGGTGACCAACACATGGCACTGATGCAGCCTCAGTATGACCTAACTCGGTACTGGCCTGAATGGCAGCTGCCTGCTTCCCTGTACCCACCCTCCTCCTCTCAAAGAGGAACTTGCAGAGCTCCAGGGATGGCTCCAGAGGAGGCCTATAAAGTTATGAAGTGCCACATGTGCATAGGAGGGTTGTCCAGACTGAGATTACCATGTGTTGAGGGCATGAGTTAGTTGGCAGCGTGAGGTTAGTGGTTGGGCTCAACCTTAAAGGTCTTTCCAACCAAACAACTGTATGATTCTACCTTAAAAATACATGTTGTATAGCAGACAGAGGAGGAGCTCGATAGTTTTGGCCAGAGTAATCAATGTCTGACAGTATTTCCCACATGAACCAGCCCAGTGACCAAAGCAGAGGTGAGTGACTGCAGCTTTCTGTCCTTGGCTCCATGAAACCATTTTCTCCACCCAAAAGCCAGAGGCTGCTGCTGGAGTACTGACTCCTGGTCCACACCAGCTTCACCTTGGTGGCTGGAATAAGCTCTGTGTTCACACACACCCCCCAGGACAAACATCTTTGACATCATTTGTTTGGACACAGTGACCCATGGCTGAGTTATCAGACCACAAGTGCACTGGGGGAGAGCAGGCAGGAAACTGCTCACACTGTGTTGAAGTATGTACATTAACCCTAATTAAAAGCTGTTCAGGATCAATGGGTCTGGAGCCCGGGAGTGTTTTTAGTGGCTCTACAAAGGATCAGCAGGGTGCTTTCACAGCCTTCCAAACTAAACCCACATGCAACAGATGAGCACAAGCTGCCTTAGGACAAACACAGTGACTTTGCTTTACCCCAGCACACTTAGCAGTGTCACCCTGCTCATGGACCCCTGCATCCCACTGACTCCAGAGCTGCCCTGAGAGGGAACCTGCTCACCAGAGACCTTTGGCTTGTGAAAAGATACAACTACAGCCCGGTTGCAGAGGCATTCTGATTTTTCAGGGACTGACAGGCTCCCAAACACTTGCTCACAGATCTTTTCATGGATGTTTAGCACTAAATAAAGAGTCAGTACTCTGGAAAGAGCCAAAGGTTTAGCCAAGACTCCTGTAGCTGGTGGCAGAACTCAAGCCAGCTCTGTAGCCAGTGATGCAAAGCAGAGCAGGAGCAGCCACTTACATTGCTCTGTGCTGCACTCTGTGGGTGCTGAGGAGCCCATGTGCTTGCTTGGGTCTTTCCACCTACACTCCCTGAGCAGAGTACAACCAAACAACGAGGTTTTAGTAAGAGACAGGTGCAGTCTACTAGGAAAAAAAAAGAAAAGCATGTGATACACCATGGGCATCACCACATGTAAATAGGAAACAAGTTCATGCATGCAACAATTCACCTGCATTAATCCAGAAGCAGCAACACACCATCTGCATGCGTCAGAGCCCCACTGGTGCTTCCTGCTGCAGTACTCTCTCTGGGCTTTGCTCAGAGGACTGCCTGCCTGTTAGGCTTAGAAACACTGCAGAACTATCTGGCCCAGCCTGCTGAGGGGAGCACCTCACTGAGCACCTCATGCAGCCCCTGAGGCAGCTGCAAGGCAGCTTCACAATCGCCAGTGAAAAAAACCAAAACAACTCAGGAGGAAGCAAGGTACCACCAGCAACCTGCTTTCTGGGAACAAGGCAATCCCAGCCGTTACAACCCACAGCCTGAACAACAAAAAAGGCTGATAGTTCTACCCATCAGGCCCCCATGCAGGTGGCCTGCTCCCTCCCCAGCCCCCTCTCTCCAGGCTGAAGGAGCCAATTGCTTCCGCTCATTAGCATTTGACAAATAACCACCCAAGGAAAACAAGTCCCCAGCAGGATGTGAATGAGCTGGGTCCTTTCTTGCCATCTGACTGCACCAAACAAGCATGTCATCAATTTTCCATGCTCTGTTGCACTGTTTCTCTCTATTGGAGAAGGATGAGCACCCCTCTTGGGCAAGTTCTGAGAGGCCAAGTCACAGCAAAGCAGCAAGAAGGAGAGACCTGAGAATTGTGAGATGGGAGCAGAGGTGACACGCGGCAACTTCTGAGCCCTTGGGTACAGATACCGTGTCACCTGGGCTCTGCAGGAAGGACTGTGGGCAGAGTGCTCATGCACTGGCCCCTCAGACACTAACTGCAAGCAAGAGCTTGCAAGCTCATGGCAAGAAGTGTTTTAACAAAGCTGAGGGGACTCAAGGCAGCCTGCCTTACTCAGATCCTGGGTGGAAGGAGGCAGAGGAAACCATTAGCCCTGATGCTGGGTCAGCACTGGCTGCTTCTAACATACATGTACCATAAGACAGAGGCTACAAGCACTTGTGCAGAACCATCCCCTCTCTTTTTGGTCCAGTAACACTGTGATGGGGTGACACTAGGTGTCTGGCCAAGGGTTTAGAAAGGGGAAGAGAAGGTACTGATCCTCATGGTACCAGTTTTTCTGACAGCCTGTGTCTGGAACAGTCCTGTCACTATTAGGAACCTTCACATCAAGTGCAGCCATAGAAGCACCAGGTCCCTCTATGGGATTTGCAAGTGTTGCAGTGGAATTTAACATGCTTCCTTCCACAAAGGACTGTCCCTGGGGCTAAATGACTCCCATGTTCCACTTCAAACAGCATTTCTATACCTGTCCAGGGATGCAGAGGCAGTGGAGGGGCACTTTGGACTTACCTGCTTCTCTCGAGGCCAACAAGAGCAGGCAAGGTCTGTAGTGGAACAGGTTTTCCTGTGGTTTGTCTGTAAACACAACCATTTCAGACAGGACTGAGTCAGTAACACACGGCAAGGAGTAGAAAAGATGATTATCTTCACTTTTAAGCAGAAGACACACTGTTCAAGAGTACAAATGTACAGGGGCTCACGCTCTCAGGAGCTCCCACTCACACACAGCTCAAGGGCTCATACATGGCTGAGTGGCTGAGGTTTTAATGAGCAGCCAGCAGTTAAGAGCCAGGAATGTCAGTGCTCATGAAGAGACCTTGGGAAGAGCTGCCACGAAGTGCATAAACAACAATTACAGGTTAATCAAGGACAATTAGAAGAATGTGGTCAGGCCAATTCAAAGTGAAGTTTTCCACGTTGTTCTTTGAACTAAATGGAATCAAAGTTGTTTCAAGTCTTTAGTTATTGAAGGTTTTAGAAGAACTCTGTGTGCCTTAGGCCCCAGGATTCATCTCTGGGTTCATCCTCTTGCACAGTTCCAGCTGAGAATGACTGAGAAAGGGGATTGTACACTGCAGACACCTTTCAGCCCCCTCACATCTTCAACCAGGTTCTCTACTGTAAATGTAGTTCTCAGATCAAATCGGGAACAGCTGAAAGGAATCTGTTAACCCCCCCCCCCCACCTTGTCCTGTCACTGGCCACCACAGAAAAAACACTGGCCCCATCCTCTCCACACCTGCCCTCTAGGTGTTTATTGAGGTATTGAGGTGATGATAAACCTTTTAGAGAATAGCTAACCACCCCCCCCTCCGCCTTACAAACTCCAGCAGCAGCTGCCACCATCCCCTTTATACCCTCCAGACTGGTTCCTCATCCCATGGTTCCTGCTCTCCATGATGTTCCAGGTCTCCCCTTGAAAGGTCCCCCTCTTTTACCCCAAGGCTGACCCAGCCACCTTAAAGAGACAGCCCAGCCCAGCCTAGCCCAGTCCAGCCCAGCCAGGGATGTGTTATCAAGGATTTTTGCTGCCAGGACAATGGTACAGTAAATGTGGTCCTAACAGGATGCTGCAGTGTGCCAGTGCCCCTGCTTTCATCAGCACACCCCCCTGGCTCCTGTGGTTCTGCTATTCTGAGAAATTATCAAATCAAACCAGTTCCTGACAGCTCTTGTCTGATGTGAGTGAAAACAAGTGGCTGGGTATAAATAGATCTGATTGACTGTCATCTGCAGAGCTTCCTGCCTGCCATTGCTGAGTGTCCTGGGGCTACTTCTGACTGTGCTGGGTGTTGCTTTTCTCAGTGCATCTTCACATCATAACTTGAAAATGTGGTCATTATCATATGAACTCTGTTTGTAGGACCCTGAGTGTTGTTTCTATCCTGGAGGGGAGCATTTGAAGCCAGAAGGAACACCAGCATCTGGGGCACTGCAGCCCAAGGGACAGAGAGTAAGCAGATGCTGGAAAAATCAGATCCTGTTACTTGAAATGAATAGTGATGGAGAGTCCCTTTGCACAGCTGCTTCCCAGGAGACCCTGGGCTGGTGTGCGGGCACTAGAAAGAGACAGGACAATAGCACAGACTTTTTTAAAAGCGAGAGCTTTAAAGGGGTTATCAATGATCCTGTTCAGATCTGCTCTTAGAATTCAGTGTGACTTTCCCTCATGGCTGGATCATTGTTCTAAGGAGAGTGATTCTCAAACAGGCAGCAAGGCTGGGCTGGGCTGGAGGACACAGCCTGAACTGACCTCTGGTCCGTCCATGGCTTCACTCTCATATCTCTGTGAAGCTTTCTTGACTCACAGCCTTGTGCTTGCAGAGGAAAAAACCAGTCTGTTTATAACCAAACCTGTGTAGGCAGCCGGAAACTTTGTGAGAGCTTGGTGGTGATCACTGGCTTGTGCCATCTCATTTTCACCCGCCTGAACTATTGGCAAACATGTTCCGTTTGCTGTGATGTTCTGCTCCTGGACTTTCCAGAAAAGGGAATCAGCATGTTTGGGAGCAGCATCCTTGAACCTCATTGTTGTTTGTCTCAGGTAGCTTGTGGAAATTAGCAGCACATGAAGAAGGCCGCAGACCTTCCACTGCCCACTCAGCACTGCCTCTTCCTTCCCTCGTGAATGTGACTCACGGGCCTGACTCTGCAGTTCAAACCCAGAGCTGCAATCCTCACATCCTTCAACTCCTCTGGGACCAGGCTGAGGTCAGGAAGGTCTGCCAGTCGTTTCTTCTCAGGAACTGACCCTGGAGGATTCACTTGTCCACTCTCTGGGCTGCTCCAATGCCTGGGAGGCATCAAGGCCATTTGCTTTGGTTCCAAGCACTGCCTACAGTCAGGGGGTTTGAACTACAGAGTGTTTTCTTTTACTTTCTCTGTCCCAGACTGGCAGGTCTGCCACTTTGCTTCATTTGCTGAATGTGATGAGAGGGGCTCCAGGCTCAGGCTGGTGTGTGCTGTGCCTGCCATGCCTCGCACCCATCCTGCACCCAAGCTGCAAATGCCTCTCAGGGCTTCCTGTTGTGGTTTCCTGCCTCAGCTGAAACATCTCCCCGGCAGGGGCTGCTCTCCCTTCCTATTCTCATCAGGGCCACTTCTGGGCTTTAATGAAGGCAGCAAAGAGTGACCAGTAGAGTCTGGTCACCATCAATCCAGCTCTTGTCACAAATCCAGCAGCTGTTGGCTGAGCAGAGCAAGTGCCCACAGCAGAGCCTCTTCTGAGCAGTTTCCTCCTGTGACAGCACGTGTCCAGCCAACCCTTTCCCATTTGCATCAGTCCCAGAGGCTGGCAGGAGGCAACTCCCTGTGCCCATCTCCAGGGATGGGGATTCCCTCACCTCCCTGGGCAGCCTGACAACTCTGACAAGTTTCTCCTGGTTAAGTGTGTTCCAGCTTGTGCCATTTACCCTTATCCTGAAATACAGACATTCAGCTGAGGGCTGAAGACCCTCCAGGCTGAATCCCAACTAAATCCCCAGGACTCCTGGGAGTGCTGGTTGATAATAAACTGACCATGAGCAGCAACATGCCCTTGTGGCCAAGAAGCCAACGGCATCCTGAGGGCATCAAGAAGAGTGTGGGCAGCAGGTCAAGGGAAGTTCTGCTCCCCCTCTGGTCTGCCTTGCCCTGGAGTCCTGTGTCCAGTTCTGGGCTCCCCAGTTCCAGAGGGACAGGGAACTGCTGGAGTGCAGGGTCACTAAGATGATCAGGGGACTGAAGCATCTTTCATAGGAGGAAAGGCTGTGGGATCTGGGGCTGTTTAGTCTGGAGGAGACTGAGGGGGGAGCTCATTAACAATTACAAATATCTCACTGGTGGGTTTCAGGAGGTTGGGGCAGCACTTGTTTCTATGGTAGCTGGCAACAGGACAAGGGGTGATGGGATGAAGCTGGAACACAAACAGTTCCATTTAAACATAAGAAAAAGCTCTTTCCCTGTGAGATGAGGCAGCCCTGGCCCAGGCTGCCCAAGGAGGGTGTGGAGGCTCCTTCCTTGGAGCTCTTCAAGACTCCCCTGGACACGTTCCTGTGTGACTTGACCTAGGTGGGAGCTGCTTCTGCAGGGGAATTGGGCTGGATGAGCTCTAAAGTTCCCTCCCAGCCCCTACCATTCTCTGATGATTCTATGAAACCCTTCTGCAGAATTCTCCATCAGTGAAGCATTTTGCTTGTCTCCTGCAGAGCGAGCAGCAACGTGTGAGCCCACCTCAGCGTGTGAGCCCACCTCAGCGTGAGCCCAGCACACCGTGAGCCCATCCCAGCGTGTGAGCCCATCCCAGCCCAGCTGAGCTCACAGAGATGCCGGATGCCGCCGCTCACCTGCCCTTTTACTACGGCAGCATCGCCAGGTCGGAGGCCGAGGAGCACCTGAAGCTGGCGGGGATGTCGGATGGGCTGTTCCTGCTGCGGCAGTGCCTGCGCAGCCTGGGTGGGTACGTGCTGTCCATGGTGTGCAACCTGCAGTTCTACCACTACGCCATCGAACGCCAGATGAACGGCACCTACGCCATCGCCGGGGGCAAAGCCCACTGCGGGCCCGAGGAGCTCTGCGAGTTCTATTCCAAAGATGCTGACGGGCTCTGCTGCCCCCTGCGCAAACCCTGCAACCGCCCCAGCGGCCTCGAGCCCCAGCCCGGTGTCTTCGACAGCCTGAGGGACAACATGGTGCGGGAATACGTGCGGCAGACCTGGAAACTGGAGGTACTGGGCTTTGGCAGAGGTGGGGTGGGACCGTGCCAGGCTTGGCCATAGAGCAGGATCATAGAATCACAGTACGGTGGGGGTTAGAAGGGACCTTTAGAGCTTATCCAGTCCAACCTCCCTGCAGAAGCAGCTCCCACCTAGGTCAGCTCACACAGGAATGTGTCCAGGGGAGTCTTGAATAGCTCCAAGGAAGGAGCTTCCACACCCTCCCTGGGCAGCCTGGGCCAGGGCTCCCACAGCTCACAGGGAAAGAGCTTTTTCTTATGTTTAAATGGAACTGTTTGTGTTCCAGCTTCATCCCATCACCCCTTGTCCTGTTGCCAGCTACCATAGAAACAAGTGCTGCCCCAACCTCCTGAAACCCACCAGTGAGATATTTGTAACTATGAATGAGCTCCCCCCTCAGTCTCCTCCAGACTAAACAGCCCCAGGTCCCACAGCCTTTCCTCAGAAGGAAGATGCTCCAGTGCCCTACAGGTCCATGCAACGAGCCCAATCTACACACAGTCAAGAGAGTGGACTCTGAGGTAGCCTCAAGAGAGTCAGAAGGCTTGGCCTAGTGTTTTTTTCTCTTGTTTTTCACTCAGGCAGGGGAAGTCTCACTTGGCTGTTGCCAAAGCTTTCTTGAGCCTTGTGTAACTGTGCAAGAGATGACCATGTGGAGCTGATGGTAAATGAACAGGCAGAAGCTGCTGCTGTCAGGTTAGAGGAGATGTGGGCAGTTTACTGAAGCTCTTCTGCAACGATTCTCTTTTCCCCATCAGCTCTGGAAGTTTCTCCAGCTGCAGGATCCTGGGAGTGGTGAGGTGTGGGGGGTTCTGTCAGCACAGCTCCTGGATCGTGGATTTTACCGTCAGAGTGTTTATTGATTTCAGGTTTCTGCAAGCCTGGGAGTTTGACTCTGTAAATGCTCACAGTGCCAGACACCTCAGGCCATTCCTTCTACCTGCTCTCACCTTCACAGGGGTCACTCAGACACTTGCAAGCCCTCGCAGAAGGATGGCTCAGGCACCTTGTCCTTATGGAGCTTTTCTGTGCAGCATCTCTAGACTTGGCCTGTTTTAGAACGAAGCTTCTTGACAGAGTGAGGTGTCCTGTGGCGTTTGGAAGCTGCTCTGTGGGCACTGGGGTATAACACAAAGGACATTGCCACCTACTGGCAAACAGTCGTTAGAAAACATGTGAGGCCAGTGAAATGAATGTGGTCTCCCCCATGGTTGTCCAGGCTGCACTACTTGTTACAGCAGAGAGTGTCTGGGGACAGTGAGCAGCCAGAAGGCTGAAGCACCAGCAAGGGGTCTGGTGTGAGGCAGGTATGAGGATCCCCCAGACCCACATGATGACTTCTCTCATCCCTCACCAGCAAGTCAATAGACTTCAGCTGGGTTCAAGGGATGGGACCAATTTAGATAAACAAGGGATTGTGCTTTGCAGCAGAACAGAATTCCACCCACTGCTTCCAAAGGCACGATGAGAGCCACAGGCAAAGCCACAGGCACTTCCACGTCTCCTGTGTCATCTGCAAGGCTGCAAAGAAACTGTGCTGAAGCCATGCACCAATGCAGCAGAGTAGCAGGAGGTCTCATTTCTCCCTCTTTTTCCAGGGGGATGCACTTGAACAGGCCATCATCAGCCAGGCTCCACAGGTGGAGAAGCTCATTGCCACCACAGCCCACGAGAGGATGCCCTGGTACCACGGCAGCATCCCCAGGGATGAAGCTGAGAGGAGGCTCTACTCAGGGGCACAACCTGATGGGAAGTTCCTGTGAGTGTGCAAAACCTTGGCAGAGGCTGTGATCCATGTGCTTTCCACCCTTTTCCCCACCTCTGCTCCCCTGTAGCTATTTGTTTCATGTGATAAGTCCTGGGTGGATGTCTGGCTGAACATGCTCAGGCTGTGGTTACAGAGCTTTCAAAGACAGGGTCTGACATCCCCAGCCTATTATTGTTCAGACAGTGTCTGGCTTCTATGAAGAGCCAATCTTGGGCTTTCTTTGTTCCTTGTGTGTAGTTATCTCTGTGAAATACACTTGTTAATGCACTGGGTGATGGGAGATCCAGGCTTCAGTGGGTGAAGATATGGGACACTGACACAAAGACAATGCACGGCCAGTACAATGCAGAAGGAAACATTTGCTCTGCACCTCTGCTGAGGTGAGACAGCCCTTAATTCAACTATCTTCTGAAGGAGTTAGGGAGAGGAAGAATTAGCTGCAGAGGGCAAGAGACTGCAGGTGAAGGATCTCAGCTTCTGGAAGGTGGCAATTCCAACAGTTGGGTGTGAGGACACCCTCCCAAGTGCCCACCCAGTGACCCACCACTGCTGCAGCCCTGATGATTTTTTGCAGGGCAAAGAACCTAGAATTGCTTTTAATCGTTCTTCTTCCTCCCAGGCTGAGAGAAAGGAAGGAGAATGGTGCCTATGCCCTCTCCCTCGTCTATGGCAAAACAGTCTATCACTACCGGATCGACCAGGACAAGTCTGGGAAGTATTCCATCCCTGAGGGGACCAAGTTTGACACCCTCTGGCAGGTACTGTGCTGGGGCTGCTGACCACTGGTGTCCCAACAAAGCAAAGACACTTGTCCCTTGTTATAGCTGCCATGCCTTGAGGGGCAGGAAGGGCCACGTGGAGCTTTAAAGGCTTTAACACCTTTTGTGAGTCATAGGAGCACCCTGGGTCTGGCTGTCAGCTCACCCCATAGCAGCTCACCCCATATCCCCAGCCCTGGAGGGATCCCAAAGCTGTGAAGCTGAGGTGCCAATGGGTTTCCAAGGGTCATGGATTAGTATTGGGCTGGGCAGGGTGAGGGGAGGGCTGGGACTGCAGCAGCTTCAGAGGCTTTTTCCAGCTGAAATGATTCTCTGACTCTATAAGGAGATCAAAGTGTGAGGTATCACAGCAGCTCTGAGGTAGTTCTGGCTTTCCCACTGCTTTACACCAGTCTGATGCCTCTCCAAGGAACCAAGAGACTCAGTGTTTTCATGTGGAGCTTTAAGCCAGGGCACTTGAGATGGTTGTATTCATTACACTTGCACCTCCAGCAGCAAACCTCACTCATCCAGCCACAGCCTGCACCTTGGCCCTCTGTCTGCAGCAAGTCCTGAGGAGATTGTTCATCCCAGGCTGGCCCTGTCACACATCCCCCACACTGCTCCAAGGCTGTTGTGTGCAGATTGCCACTTGTTCCAAGTGACTGAGCCCTGTGCAATGAGCAGGGCAGGCCAGGAGCCTTGAGCCAGCTGCCAAACTCTTTGTGTGACTGGAGATCCGAGTGCCAGGACACACAGCCCATCATTCCTGAGAGTCAGGGGCCTTTGGGGAGTGGAGATGGCTGCTGGGGGGTCTCATACACCCCCAGATCCCAGCTCTGCCCCGTGGCACACAGGCTGGCCCTGCTGCAGGGAGCTGGTACCAGTGCCTCCTCCTGGGCAGGGCTCTCTGGCTGACACTGACTCTATTTTGATGAATTTTCCAACTCCCCAGGACTATTTTCACTCTGAATTTGATTTAAGACAAAGACTTTGGGGCATTTTTGTGTCAACAGAACTGTGCCAGGCTCCCAATTGCAGATGAAATCTGAGCCAGGCAGAAGGGGGAAGAGAAAACCTTGTCTCCTCTGTGGTCCAGTGGCCAGGGGCAGGGCTGGTTGTCCCCAGACAGTCAAGTCCCCACTGTGTTTGAACTTGCAGTAAAAACCTGCCTGGGATCCACAGAGTTGAGCCTGGGGTTCCTCTGGCAATGCAAAAGGACTCTCTCAGGCTTTATCAAACACAACAGGACTTAAAACCCTTTCTGGCTGGGTTAACAGTAACATTACCCTACCCAGCTCTTCGCTGGAGGTTTTCCTTTTGTCTTTCTTGGGTCCTTATCTGACTTCCCAAGTTCTTCATAGCTCTGGCAGGTATCCAGGTGGAGGACACCCCTGAGTGCACAGGTAGGAGAGGAAACAAAGAGCCTAGTCTCTATCTGACAAAAATCTGAGAGAAATCATTACCATGAGACACACAAGCTGCCTGCAAGGAAAAAAAAAAGAGGTGGTTTGCCTCTCCCAGTAACCTCTTTTCCCTTTGGTTCCTTTCCCAGTTGGTGGAGTACCTGAAACTCAAACCAGATGGATTGATTTTCTACCTGAGGGAAACCTGCCCCAACCCCAACATGCCAGGTGAGGAGCATCTCCCAGTGCCAGCCTGGCCTCAGGTTACCACTCTGAGCAGCACCAACTCAAGTTTCCTTTGCTGTGTCCAACCTTGCCCAGACCTTGAGGGATGTAATTTTTAAGCAATAGGAAAACAACACATCCTGCAAGTCTGGCTGCTGGTGGGACTCTTGAGCTAAACAATCAAAACCATGGCTCACTTCATCCAGGTGCCAGTGTCACAAACATCACTTCAGAGCCTGCTGGTAGGGCCCTTGCTCTCCTGGGTAGGAGGTTGTGGGGTACAGCTCAGCCAGTCCCTGCTCTGAGACTGATGGAGACACAATTATGGGCACTGTAGGGTGCTCCTGTGGGCTCACCCCTCCCCTGGGGCTTATTCTAGGGAGAACACCCACATCCAGGCACATTCCCACACCCTTGTTGGCTAAAGCTTTGAGGCAGGGTATCAGACCCAAGCCTCCCCACAGTCCTTCAGGGACTGATGCTCTGACCCTGAAGATGATTCCAACCCCTTCCATTCTGTGATTCTGTGACTGGAACACAGGCAAAGTCAATAACAAACTTGTCTCTTCTGATTCACAGCATCTGCAGCACCAGTTCCACCCACCCACCCCTCTGTGAGCGTAAGTTTTGGGGAAAGCCTTGTTTCATTGGCACCTCAGTGCTTTAATATTGCATTTCCAGCTTGTTGATCAAACTCTGCTCTTCTCTAAAACTTAACAATTCAATTGGAACAGATGAAGCCCAGCTGCAGTGTTGTCCCCTTTCCAGCTTGGATGGGGACAAGGAATAGCTGGGCACAGCTACTGTTAGAGCTGGAAATGGTTTCCATTCACATTGTACTCCTTGCAACATGTGGGTCTGTCCTTGGGGAGCTCTCTCTCTCTCCTTACCAGGCAGGAGAGATGGGTTCTGGGAACATTTTGCCTTGCTGCTGGCCACCAGCCAGGTCTTTGGGCTCCCTCTGTGTCCCTGGCCTCAGGGTCTGTCTGCGCTCAGTCACTGCTCTGAGTGCTGAGCGCTGTTGCAACTGGGAACTGGAGCAGGAACAGCCCATCCCAGAGCCCAGCCAGGCTAAAGCGATGCCTGAGAGTTCATCCATCTTCTCAGAGAGCTTTCACAGTCTGCACTGGGCTCTGGTGTGGCATCCACAGCTGTGCTGGGCAAATGTGCACCACAGAGCTTGCTTGCTGCCTGCCTTGGGGACTGTGGCTGTGCACAGGGTCCATGTGGACTCATAAGGGCCAGCCTTTGGGCAGGCAAGTTTGCTGGCTGCAAGCTGAGCTGCCTCCAGGCTTCCTTCTCTCCTTATCCCAAACCAAGCTGCAGAGATTTGGCTGGGATGACCTCCCCTACCCCCAGCTGCTTGCAGGAGTCTTGTCACTTTGGGGTGGGGAAAGCAGAGGGAGCAGAAAGCCAAATGCAGCCCTGTGTGTGTGCTCCTCACTGCTCAGGTAAAGATAGAGCCCTCAGCACAGCACATGGGGTCTGATCCCTGCTGTGCAGCTGCAGTGGGGATCCCTCCCAGCTGGGACTGGAAGAGAAAGGTTGGCTGGATTCCACTCCAGCTTCTTGTGCCCACCTCAGGACCTTTTAGAGGGAGTCAGCAGCTGGGGCTGTGTTGGGCTGTAGAAGCTTTCTCATCCTGGTCCTCTCCTATTTCCAACTGAGGCACTTTCCCTTGGCTCCTTTAGCTACTTTGTCCCTGTTTCTTTTCCAGAGACACCTTGGGCCTCTCAATGCAGATGGATACACACCAGAGCCTGTGGGTGAGCATCTTTGGAAGCTCTCTCCTCCTAACAGGAGACAGGACCTGAAGATGGGGTTACTTGCCACATCTGAGTCCCTCTCTGGTCAAACAGCCGTGCTACAAAGCCCCTTTCCTACAAAGGCACCCAGGAGCATCCCAGTTGTTTCAGGGGCCTGAGACAAGAATGTTGCCAAACTGTTTTCCTACACCCAGCTCACAGTAAATCAAACCCTTTCCCTTCCCCAGTAAATGAAGCCCTGCCCTATTCCCCATCTTCCTGCTGAGCATTCAGCTGTATTTCAGTGGGGTGAAGCCATGCCCATGCCCATGCAGGGGCTGGTGTGGGCAGTGGCAATGCTCAGACACCTCTCCCCATCCTGCCTCCTGTAGCAGCTGTGATAGGACAGGCTGTGAAAGGAAGGGAGATGCCCAGGAGAGCACCTTGAATGCTGGAGCTTGAAGGACAATTGTCCAAGACATTAGAGCAAAGCTTCCCAGGCAGTGAGGGAGAGGCTGGGGAAGGAGGTGCCACTTCCAGCTCTGAAGGACTGTGTCTCTTGGAAAGGTGCTGGGAAGTCTCGCCTGCTGCCCATGGACACCAGTGTGTATGAGAGTCCCTACAGTGACCCTGAGGAACTGAAGGATAAGAAACTTTTCCTGAAGAGGGACCACCTGATGATTGATGAAGTGGAGCTGGGGGCAGGAAACTTTGGCTGTGTCAAGAAAGGGGTCTACAAAATGAGGAAGTGAGTGCTGCTGGCCTGAAGCATGCTGAGGGGAACTGGGGGAGGCTGCTCCAGGCTGAGCTCGGAGCTGTGCCCAGCTACCCTGCTTCCAGCTAGAGCCACCCAAAAGTGCTGAGAGATACACTGGAAGCTCAGTGTGATGACTTTCAGTGGCAGCCTCATTGCCCTGAGAGTGTGGTCTGCACTGCACACTCCCAGGTGTAACACTGCCCCTTCTCAAGGCATTTGCTGGGCTCAGAGGAGCAAGTCTGTGCTTCTGAGGTCACCTTGGTCCATGTCAGGCCAAAGAATGAGACTAAGGAGATGTGCCATCCTTGGCTCTGTTGCTGGTTGTCCACAAAGATGCCCTTTCCCAACTTTGTGGCTTGGAAAATGGCAACGGTGATGCAGATCTCACTGAGTGAGGTGATGTACCTTCACATCTATGGATGGAAAACGCTGGCTTACACTTGTAAGCGTGAGGCAATCCTTTTCTCTTTGGCTTTCTAGCACGCCTGGGCTACCAGTATTGTGCAGATCTGCCAAAAGAGGCTACTGAGGTTGCCATGGACGGGTCACATAGTGTCATGTGAGAAGTGCTTTGCATTCCTGGCTGTGATACACAACTCCAGCTGCTGTTTAGGTCATTCCATGTGTGTTCTTCTTGTACCCTGTGCAGGAAGCAGATTGATGTGGCCATAAAGGTGCTGAAGAGCAACAATGAGAAGACAGTGAAAGATGAAATGATGAAGGAAGCCCAGATCATGCATCAGCTGGACAACCCCTACATTGTCCGTATGATCGGGGTGTGTGAGGCAGAGTCCTTGATGCTGGTGATGGAGATGGCCTCTGGAGGGCCACTCAACAAGTTCTTGGCTTCCAAGAAGTGAGTATTGAATAAAAATGTGGCTGGCTGATCTCCTGCACTTCTCCTCAAAACCTATGCTGCCAGGGAAGCCTGGCTTTGGAGGGGGAGGGAAGCTGATAGCAGCAGAAAGAGATGTCTCTTCATGTGAGGGAACAGTGACTGGTGCCTCTGCAGCAGAGATGGGCCACATTCATTCCCCTTTGCAGCTTGGAGGGGACCCAAGGTGTAGGGAGGAATGGCAGGTCCTTTATTACTACATTGTCCTTTCGTCTTCCCCAGAGATGAGATCACAGTCAGCAATATTGTGGAGCTGATGCACCAGGTGTCCATGGGGATGAAGTACCTGGAGGAGAAAAACTTTGTGCACAGGGACCTGGCAGCCAGAAATGTCCTGCTGGTCAACCAGCACTATGCCAAGATCAGTGACTTTGGGCTCTCCAAGGCTCTTGGTGCTGATGACAGCTATTACAAGGTAAGTGTAAGCACAGTAAAGGGGCAGATAGGTAGCAGGAGCCCTCCTGGCTGGGGGGGGAGCTGAGACACCCAGAGGCAGGGGTCTAGGGGTCTGGGCTCTTCTTCTGAGGAGCCTTGCTGCAGGATCACATCAGACTCTGGCCAGCTTCACTCCTGTGACATGAAAAGGAGCTTTGCAAAGGTCTGAGTGGCAAGGAGGAAATGCAGAGAGATCCTGGAGTTGTCAGGGGGATGCAATGCAGTGGGGTAACAGGAGAGAAGAGCCAGGAGAGGAGCCAGAGCAGAGAGCAGGGAAGGGAAGATGAACCAGAGCTGATCTTCCCAGCTGTGTGCACCAGTATGACCCAGAGTTGGGCTGTGGCAGGAGGGTGGCACAGTGAGTCCTGCACCCAGGAGTGTGTGAGCAGGGCCAGCAAGGCAGCAGCTGAGCTGTGGTTTGAGGCTCAGGGCTTGGGGCTCTGAGCTCCCAGCCCAGGGGAAGGGTATTTTTTCAGCACTGTGGGTTTGCATTTGACATAAACACTTAGCCAAGCAGAATTCAGGCTCAGCCCTCAGCAAGCTGTGTCTCCAAGTAGAAATGTTCCTCTTTGTTTTGCTACAGGCCAGGACAGCAGGAAAATGGCCCTTGAAATGGTATGCCCCTGAGTGCATCCTCTATCACAAGTTCTCCAGCAAGAGTGACGTGTGGAGCTATGGTGTGACCATGTGGGAGGCCTTCAGCTATGGACAGAAACCCTACAAGGTGAGGCAGAGCTGTGTCCATCCTGGGTGGCTGCCACAGGCTGGGCTCTCACTCCAGGACAGGCTGACACACACTGAAACTACAGATGCTGTTTCCTTGAGTGAATGCTGTTCCCACTAACAGAGTGGAAAGGAGACAGGGGCAGTCCCACTCTATGAAAAGCATGGATTGGGTTGGTTGGATCCTGCAGCTTTGTGTTCATTTAAGGAAAAAGAAACAGCAAACCAAACCAAATGAGCAAGGGTTTGAATCAAAGCAGATCTGCAGAGCTGAGGAATCAGTTGCTCAGCCACTGCTGGGCCAGGGCTTGGGATGGGATTGGGAACAGTGACTGTATGGAGTGTGTGAATCCAAAACATTACTCCAGGCTCAGCTCTAATCCACCTCTTCTAACCCTGTTAACAGCTCCAAAACCCACTAAAGCATTTCTTTCCCACTTGATTGTCTCACAGAAAATGAAAGGCCCAGAGGTCATCAGCTTCATCGAGCAGGGGAAGCGCATGGACTGTCCCCCAGACTGCCCAGCAGAGGTCTATGCCCTCATGCAGCAGTGCTGGACCTACAGGTGAGACTCTCCTTAGCTCAAGCCTTTGCTGGGCAGCAGGCCCAGCAGAACAGCACCCACTGGATGATGACAACACAAAGCAAATGGTGTCTCCTGCCTTGGTCTCATTCTCCAGTCTCTATCTCTTTATTCTCATGCCCCTCCTTTTGCCTGGACCCGTCCTGGATGATGACAGCAGCTCTGTGCCTTTGGCCCTCTCCATGTCAGACAGCCCTGGCACTGCTCTCCTCCTCCAGCTTCTTTTGTGCTTGCATCAGTCCAACATTGGCTTTTCTGATGACTCTGTTCTTTCCCTCTTGCAGGTGGGAGGAACGTCCAGGGTTCATCACTGTGGAGAACACGATCCGCTCCTACTACTACAGCATTGCTACCAAGACAGAGAACGGGCCAGAGACAGAGGACAAGTCAAAAGCAGCTCTTCCTTGAGTTTCCTTCTCTGCTCCTCGACACACACCCTTCCTGCCTGGGACCTGGAAAGGCTCTTTGTGCATTTTTTTTTGCTTTGATCTCTCAAAGGCTGGTTTTCTTTCTCAAGTATTTGGGTGCCTGAGAGCGTGGGAGATGGCACTGTCACAGCAGCCACTCAGCTGGGCCTCGAGCTGCCACAGAACCAGCCATGGCTCACACCTGAGGACAGGACAGTACAGACAGTGTTACAGTTCCTTCTTAGTCACTTCCAAAACTATCCCAGGACCTCAGGGCTTCATGCCTACCAAGCTCACTAAGGATGAACTGGGTTGGCTCCAGATGGATTTTTTCCAGATCCCTTGAAGAACCCCATTTCTTTCACGTGGTTTGTGTGGGGTGTGACACAGGGAGCTGCCAAGTCCCTTCCCCTTGGCTTAGGGCAAGAAGCAGCTGATGTGCTGCTCACTCCTGGGAGAGACAGGGGAGAGCTGCTGCTGCATCCTTTGTGTGCCCTGGCAGCAGAGGCTCCTGCACCCCAGGGCAGTGCCATGGGTCTGTTCAGCACAGAGCACTGGGTACATCCCCCTGCACTGCCACAGCCCTCCAAGGTGGGGATGGCTCCTGAAACAGCTCAGCTCCCAGGACTCAGCACTCACCTCGTGGATCCCACCTGGTTTGCGTGTGCTAATGAAACGAGCATCTTGCTTCTCAAGCCTGAAAACTGGTCATCATGTAAATAAACTCTGTATTTTAACACACCCGTGGCTCTGACTACTGAACCTGCATCAAAGTTTGCAGCCACTTCCAGCTGGCAAGAGAGTAATTTCCCTCCACTGGTCCAGGGTTTCCTTCCTTCCTCTTTATAACCCTTCAGAGTCATCAACCTTGGTCACTGCAGAGCTCTTGCAGGTGTCTTGCAGCTCATGGCTGATGCAGCTCCTCAGCTGAGGGCACTGTGGCAACTTCTCTGTCAAGGCTTGTACTGGTCTCCCCCCACTCCCCAGGTGCAGTTGGATGACCCATGCTGGGGGTGCTGTGGTCAGCTCTGGTGCAGAGAGCAGAGTCATTGTGAAGGCTGGGGAAGGGGAGGAAGCAGAAGATCAGAGCCCTGAGGTACAGTGAGCAGAGCAGCTTATCTCTCACCATCTTTGGTATTCGAAAGCCACACAGTTGCTTACACAGAGGCCTTGTCCTGGAGGTAAAATAAACAGTTACAGGGTAGGCTGGTGCACAGCCCTTATCTAAACCCTCAGTGGGAGGTGGAGTTGATCTGAAGACAAAGTTCCTGGGGAGCACCCAGGTATGAGGTCTGAAGTTAACCTCTTGTTACAGCCTGAACTACAGAGAACTCAACTCTGATGCAAAACAAGTGTTGCCCTCCCCTTGCTCCCATTACAGCCTCCAGAGACACCAACTGATGATGTGCCAGGCCATTTTCTCTCTCAGTGCCATTAGCTTGTCCTGGAGGATTGAGAACTACAGAACCTCCTGTGACTTCAGGCACTGTTGGGCATCCCTGGGCTGCAACCACAGAAGGGACTCAGCCTCCCCACTAAGACACATCTCCAGGTCCCACAGACCTCTTCTCTTCCCCACTGATGGCAGGGATATCTCCAGCTCCTCACCCACTGCTGGCAGGGCCAAAGAGCAAAACACTGCTGGCCCCTTCACTGAGTGTCAGAGCAAGAGCTGTGTCAGATAAAGGCAGGGGCTGCAGTGAGCACAGACTGATCAAATACACCTTGAAATCACACATTTCTTCATTGAAGTCAGGTGAGTCATCCCACACCATCCTCTTCTCTCCCTCCATAGCAGGAGATCAGCTGGTTTCTAACTGCAGCAGAAGGACAGGAGACAAGGGAAGGTTGAGCCTTGTCAGAGGCCTGGAGGAAAAGCTCCCAAACACCTTTGTTTTCATACTTTTATCTTCTGATGATGCCTCTTTTTTAAAATCATATTCAAGGGCGTTCAGAGAAGCTCAACAAGCCAGATGCTGCCCCAGCACCAAGCCAATGCACCCACACCCTGAGGGGCACAGAATCAGCTGTGTCTTGTTGCAGAGGCTTTGACCATCAAGCACATGAATCAAAAGGGACGTGGCAAGATACTGGGAGATGCAGATCTAGGTGCAAAATGAGGTGCTTCCCAGTGACAAGAGGAGGGATGGGGCTGGTTTATGTGGTAACAAACATCCAAGTCCAGAGGAAAAGAAACTCCTCTCCCAGCAGGAGGCAATGGCTTCGTTTTGCCAGCCAGAAATCTGGCAGAGCAGGTAAGACTTGGCCTTTTCTTCTCTTGTCTCTAGTTTTTGGCGTGTTGCCTGTCAGGAATCTCTGTGCTGGTGGGGGAAGCTGTAACTGTGTCCTTCACAAGTGGCTTTTTGCTCATCCACAGGAATCTTGTAAGATTAGAGAGGTGCTGGCACTGGCTGAGAGGCTGCTGGGGAAATGCAGCATCACCCATCTCTTCTGCCTCCAAACCATCCCATCTGAGGACAGTCCTGGGCCCCTGGCTGCCTGACCAGTTGAGGCTATGGCTCAACAGGCCCTGCAGAGAACAAGGAGGTGCAGGAAGGCATCAGACACACACCATGTCCCAGAGAGAGGCTGCTCTTGTCCCTGAGTGCCTGCAGACAGCACAAGCTGTGACAGGTGAGTTCAGCAGCTGATTCTCTGTGACTGTTGTTGTGTCCTTCAGCCATCAGCTTGGCTCAATGTGAGATGTTTCCCTGTTTGACTTGCACAGGAACATTCTCATTCCCTCTTCAAGGCTTCTGCTCCCCTCAGGGGTTCAGGGGAGGTTTGCCCATCAGACCTTGGCCAAGGTTTGCTTTGTTTCCACTGAAAGCACTGATGGAACCCAAACCTTTCCACCCAGCCCTTCAGTTCAGTCTCATCAGCGTTTTCAGGTGGAAAACTCTTCTGTAGGAAAATTTCCATCCAACTGAAGTGGTTTAGTCAGAGGGTGAATGAGGCTGATGTGGGTGTGAAGCACCATCAGCAGAGAGGTAGCAGTTGCCACATCCTTTGGCATGATGCAAGTAGGGACGTGGTACAACAGGGGATGGAGCAGCAGCTCCCTCCCCACACCTCCAGCACCAGAGCACAGTGTCACCCTGGATGAACCTCACCAGCTGAAGGCACTGGGGTTGCTGTGTGCCAGGTTTATGCCTCAGGCCCAGCAGCACCTTTATCCCATTCAGCTGCCTGGTTGAGGTTGCTCAGGGCCAACGTTCTGTGTGTTTCCCTCTACACAAATGGGGCCATTTTGGCAGAGCAGCAGGGCTGCTGAGCCACAAAGGCAGGGAAAGGGCTGCAGAGCAGCTGGGCACCACCCTCACGAGTTGTGTTGGTCATGAACAGCAAGTTTATGCATTTCATTCTGGCAGTTGGCTTCCCTCTGCAGCTCCAGCCTTTGCTGTTGGGCACGAGACAAAGCCAAAGGCTGGTTTACTTCAGGCTTTTCTTACTCCTGGTATGTGACCTTGAATAATTGCTTCCTCTGAGGTCTTTTCTCCCCCTGCCCATTCTCATTCAGTCTCATTTGAGCTGTTTTGAAGGGCTGTTACCCCACAGATGTAGAGCTACTACAATGAATGGCTGCTTTAATTCTCTCTGAGTAAGAAATGTCACAGATACTGGTGTCGGGATGTTTATCATCAAACCCTTTGCCCAAGATCTTGGCCCATTCTCCACACAACCCTTCTGATGGTTCTCATTTTTCTCTGGCCTTAAAGCATGCAGTGAAGCTCCTACTCCATGACACATGCACCAGCTTTGGGAAGGGCACAGAATTGAGAGGGGATGCTGTAATTTCATGCTTTGACTTCAAGAAGAGAACTGCAGAACCATAAAAGGAACTTCAGGCCTCAGCTCCCACATCAAGAGGATCTTAAAGTATCTGTTCCTTTAAACATTTACCCTTCAAGTAAGTTTTTGAGGCTGGAACCCTCATTAGATGTGTACACAAAAGGACTTGACTCTCAGTTCAGCCTCAGGTCAGTGCTGGAATATAGAGGAATGGGTTATAGCTGAGCAGAAAGTGTGATGTGCATCTGTGAAAGGTGAGGACAGGTACAGGGAGTCTGGAAGAAGAGTTTCCTAAGAGAATACAGCAACAAAGGGCACAACCTCTCTGACTGTCCTTGGGTTTGACACACAGACCCCACGTGAAGCAGCTTCAGCCCCTTCCTGCAGCACCTTCCCTCTTGTCTCACCCAGCCTACAAAACCCTCTCTGCTGGGAAATGGCAAAGGGAAACCTTTGGGTGTTCTGTAGGCAGGAATAATCTAGTGAAAACCCCTCTCTCTGCTCTGTCTTGCTCTAAGAGCTGCCTGCTCAGTGAGCCATCTGCCTCTTGTGCTGCCTGCACTTCACCTGGAGCTGTTTGGAGCAGCATCATCTTCCAGCCCAGCACTGAAGCAGTGAAATGCTGTCACACCCTGTTCTCAGAGTGACAGCACTGACACTACAGATGTCACAGTGTTTTAATACCCCAAAATGCTGCCAACCCTTAAACAATGGCTCAGGCATGGCACAAGGGACCAAGGAGCTTTCCAGCCCCTCAGGCCAACGACTTCCCAGGGATGAGTCCTGCCAAGGTCTGGGGCTGACTGTGCAGGACTGCAGGGAGAGGAGCAAAATCCACTCCCATTCCAACCTTATCTGAGACCAGAGTAGTGAGAACCCACCTAAGTGTTGTTATCCTTGCAGTTCAGGTCACCATCCAGCCTTCTCCAATTCTGATAGAGTTTTTCTAACCTCGTGTGGCAGCAGCTTTCCAGAGCTTACTCTGATGTGAAGGTTCTTGCTTCATTTAGGTTACAATGTGCACTGTCTCATTATGAAGTCCCTGCAGCAATTGGCACAACAGTCTGAGGAGCTGTGGACAAGGTCTATTCTTCTTGGGAGCTGGTGTGAATGGACACTGGAGGCAACTCTCCTCTAACAATGCTGTTGTGGCACTTTCTGCTCCCTCTCTGCTGCCAACATGCAAGTAATTCCTGCTGAAGTAAGTGAGGTGTCAGCACAGGTAAAGCCCAGCTCAGCTGCAAGGAGAGTGGTGGCAGAGCAGTGGTTTGGTTGCTGGGGTTGAGAGGAAGAGTGCAAGGAAGCCAAAAAGGGAGGCAAGCCCATGGTCTGGAGAGCAAAGGAGGAACACCCTGTGGTTGCTCATGTGGGTACATGGGTGAGCTGAGGTTTTGATGATGAGGTTCAGATACAGCATCTCGCCAAGAAAGGTGAGACTGCACGAGACATCTGCAGGTTTTTCTGGTAGCAGCACCAAGTGTGCTCAGCTGTACCTTGAGTTAGTGAGGAAAACAGAGAGGGACTGAGTGTCTGGGAGCCACAGAAGAGTCCCCAGAGAAGCTGGGCAGATGTTGTCCTTGCAGCAAAAAGCCTCTCAGCCCCATGACAATGCCTTTAGAGTTGTCTGGAGATTTGCTTTTTCCTGGCAATGATTTTTGCCAACAGTAAAACACAAAAAAAGGTTTTGGCTTTGGAGTTTTTCTTCACAGCTTTTGAAGACGTTCTTAAAAGTGCCCATCTGAAGAGTAAGAAGGGTGTGGGGCTCTGGGGTGTGGGGCTCTTTTGGGCTGCAATGGTTTGATTGTCCAAGCTGAAAGCCCCTGGGGACAGGGAGAAGAAAGAAAAGAAGTTTCCAAACTTCTATTATGAAAAAGTCATTTTTTTTTAACTGAAAAGTGGAGATTTGCTGTGAAAAACTCCAATGGGATGAGAACACAGGTGTCTGTGGGAAGCAGGGTCTGAGCAAACCATTTCATCCAGCTCTTTCCAGTGTACAACAGACTGTGCCAGGGGAACCATGGGGTGGGATTAGCTGATCTCTGAGCATGTGGAGAAGCAGTTAGAGAGGCACTGGCTGTGTTTACAACCTGATGTGATGGGCTGAGCACTCTGCTGATCCTTACAAAGGATCATTCTTATGTCTTTTCACAGCTAACAATCCACTTGTAGCATCTCGCATTCTGAGCCCAGCTTCTGGAGATATTGAGGCTCTTCATGTCAGAAGCTCAGATGAACCCCCAGTGCCTGTGAAATCACCATTTCTAAGGGAGAATTTCTCTCTTTCCAGACCAAAAAAAAAAAAACCCCAACAAAGCATCCTTTCCCACTGGAAAAAAATGAAGCCAAATGTTTTCTTCTCAGCATGGTTCAATGAATATTGTTTGGCCTGTCAAGCCTGCCTGAAGTATTAGTTTTGAGTTCCCTTCTGCTTTGAGCTGCAGCCACATGCAGTGGCCGTGGCTCATTAGCAAGTCCTGCTGCAGATGCCTCGTGCCCTCGTTCCCTTTTGGCACAGCTCCCTAATGGGCTGCCAATCCCATCCCTGTGCTGTTTTCTGGCTGGAGCCACCACACCACGTTACATTTCCCAATGAAGAAGGGAAACCTGCTGAGGAACCCAGTCCCTAGAGAACAGAGATGCCAGGGCACCAGCTTCCCGTGGCAGAGGCTGCTTAAGGAAAACCCACTTGTGAATGGGGATGTGGCCATGGGGAGCTGCATAGGAAAATGAACCTGCAAGAGTGATGCTCAAAGGAAGTGGCCTGATGTGTGTTACACAGGCAGCAGGGCACTGGCTTGTGCTGGAGTTGGATGTGTGTGGCTGATGTGCTGCTACTGAGGTGAGGCAATGCTGGGGTGTTGTTGCAATAAAACCTGCTCTCTGTCATCAGATTCAGGGGTTTCTCACAAGAGGACAGGCTCTCGGAGCTTGATATGTCAGTGTTGAAGGTTGATCATGATACAGAGGGTCTGGGCAGAATGATGAGTGATAACAGAAGAGTGATGGATACAGTCTGCACCTTCAGCCCCTTCCAGTTACACTCTCACAGAGGCTGAATGGAAGCCCTGGGTTTATTTTCCTGTTCTGGGGCAATCTGAGGGGTTTGATCTCCACAACAGCCTGCTCACAAAAGGCTTTATGTTGTTCCTGACTGGCACTCCTAAGTCTAAGCTTACAGAAGGAGCACAGACTGGTCTGGTAGCTCTCATCCAGAGTACTCACCTTACACTGCAGTGGGCCCAGGGCAGGGGAAGGTGCTGGGATGGGTTTTGTTTTCCTCCTCAAGATAACAATGCAAAATAGATCAGATCAGTCACATCTGACAAAGGTCTGTTTCTCTCCTTTCACAACAGGGGGAATCTTAGAGGACAGGTCCATATGTAGAAACCCTGCTTTGGTAGGTATTGAAAGTGAAATGAAACCGTTTCTATCCCAACCCTGATTCTTGGGAGTATTAAGGGAGAAGAAGAGTGACCTCTACAGTTCAGCCCCTTCCCAGGCCCAAAGTCCTAGGAGGAAGGATTCACTCTCTGCTTTGCTGACACACATTCAGAGGGAGAATAAAAAAGAGACAGTTCAGACATACAAGTGTCAGCATCCCTCAGGCTGAAGTTTTCCAGCCTGAAAGCTCAAGGAAATCAAGTTAAAAAGCCCCAAACGACTAAACATGCAGAGAGGCTGTGAAACGTTACCTAGAGGACTCAGCACCTCTGTGCTTCCTCCCGTTCTCCTGCCAATTTTCATTCGCTTTGGTTAAAAGGGCAGACAGGCCCCACTCTGACAGTCTGAACTTCATGGGAGGGAAAAGAAAGATTCTGTGAGAGCCAACAGCCCCTGCTCTGGATGAAACCCCAACGAATCCAAACTTCCCCTGCAATGAGCTTCTTCCATCTCAGTCATAACACACAGGACTGTTGGGAATACTCCTGTCCCTTTCTTGACTTGGAGAGCTTTGGTAGCTTCAGCTCTGTGCAGAGTTGCACATTGGCCTGGGAAGAGGCTCATTCCTGTTCCCTCCCAGCAGCTCACCCTGATGGCACCCAGAGCCACCCTGAACAATTCACATGGGAGGGTCAAGCCACACTGCTCTTTCTGTCTCAAAGGATCAGAGCAGGCTGGGTTAGATTCCTGGGACCCAAGGCAGTCTTTGTGCTTTCAGCAAAGCCATTTCACTCCAGCCCAGCTGAGTGTTCCCTCTCTGGTGCCCAGCAGGTGGCACAGGCTGCCAGTGGGTTTGCAAACAGGACCCAGGGCAGCAGATGATTTTGTGCTTCCCCTGGACTGCACTGGCTCCTCAGCAGAGCTGATTCCTGGTTTCTCTGTCCTCGGGGTATCCATGACAAGTTTTACACCTGTAGCAACAGAGTTTCATCACCGGGTTACGACAGGGTGCAAATCCCAGGTGAGATGCTGGCGCTGCCAGAGCAGCTCAGCACGTGCTGTGTGTGCAGCACAGAGCCTGCCACTGCACAGGGATCAGCCTCATCTGGATCTCAGTCTGTAGAGAGATGCCACTGACTTGCCTGAAGTCTCAGATGTGATTTGGTTTGCAGGATGAGCCTCTATCCAAGCAAACGATTGCTTGCTTTGTACCTGGGTTTCCTCACCGTGGGAAGAAGCTGGTTCATTCTAAACTATCACCCATGAGAAGGAGCCTCCCCACCCTCCCTGGGCAGCCAGGGCTCCCTCACCTCAGCACCAAAGCAGTTTCTCTTCATGTCCCAGTAGAACTCTCTGTGTTGCAGCTTGTGTCCATTACCCTATCCATCAAGCCCTCTTCCTCCTCTCCACATCACACTGATGCCCACCACCCTCTGCCTGAGGCCACAGCTTCCCCACTCCTCACTTGCATTCCTGAGGGGGCTCCATACCTACAGCAGCTTTTTAAACCTCAAGCTCAGGAGGGAGCCCACTCTCCCCTTGCTGCCACTGCTGGGGCTGATGAGCATCACTTGGTGTAAGTAAGTTCTAATAAGAAACTCAGAAGCAGCTGTGATGCTGTTGCTGGCTGGAGCTACCTGACAGCTCCTCCCCTGCAGCTCCACAGTGATGCCTCCTGCTCTGTCACCATCCCTTACGCAATGACTACATGACTCCAGCTTTCCTGGGACTTGCTTATGCAAAAAAGCAAAGCAAAAATAACCCACCCAAACCCCACAAAACCCCATCCTCAGTGGCCCACAGACAGGTCTGTCAGTGCAGAGCTGCTGCAGTGGGCGTGAGGTGAGGCAGCGCTCGCTCGGCAGAAGCCTTTGTTGTCCCCTTCTGGCCCTGCCTGGGTGGCTCATGGGTGAGGAGCTGGTGCTGGATGATCTCAGGTGGCATCTCCAATCTGCAAGGTAAGTCCTGGCCAGCTCAGTGAGAGGGAGTTCAAGGTGTTGGAGCTTTTCCAGGTGTTGTGGGGTAAAGGCAGCAGGAACATGCTACCAAAGCCCCATTGTTGTGTTTCCCCCTGGACTTTCAGCAGCTTTCCTGGAAGCTGAATGGCTTTTGCTCTGAAAATTGCTGCTTTTCATTTTTCCATCTTTTTACATATTTTTCCCCTTTTAAAAACTTTTTTCCCCTCTTCATTTTTTCACCTTCTTTCCTTTACTCATATTTTTTTCTTCTCCTTTTTCCTCTCCCTCTTTCCCCTTTTCCTTCTCCCTTCTCTCACAGAGTTATCTCCTTGNTTTTTTTTTTCCTTTTTACATATTTTCCCCTTTTTAAACCTTTTTTCCCCCACCTTTTTTTCACCTTCTTTCCTTTACTCATATTTTTTTCTTCTCCTTTTTCCTCTCCCTCTTTCCCCTTTTCCTTCTCCCTTCTCTCACAGAGTTATCTCCTTGCACTTCATGCTTCCCCCTCTCTGTCCCTGAATTTCTCTCCTTCTCTAAGCTCCTGGCACTCAGCACCCCTCACTGCCACATCTGCCAACACACCAGCACCTCTGTGAGCACACAGATGGACGCACACACACACACTCACCACCCTGCCATGCCTCACATCTTCCTCCCTGGTTTCTCTTCCCATCCTCAAGGAGATGATGGAGCTGGTTGTATCTGTAGATTTTATTGTAGGCTTCTACTGTGCTTCAAAGCTTTTGCTTCCATCTCTCTGTCTCCTCATCTTCTCCTTCCCTGGTCTGAGTTGCTCCTCTGGCACTTTTGGCCAGTTTTTCACAGCGGTGGAGTCCTCAGATGCAACCTCTGCTGAAATCCTTGTCCTTTCCATCAAAGTCTGTGTGAAAAAGGTAACACTGGAAGATTGGCTTTCCCTTTCCTTGCTCTGTTTAGGGGAGACACTGATGTATGAGCCTTTCACTATGGCAAGATCAGTAGTACCGAGGATGGAAAATACACAGTATCCAGGCTTTGGAAAGCTGTTAACAAGATATTAACACCATGTAGGACTGGTTGGTTGTTTCTTTCTATCACTGCTCAGCTTGTAACATGGTCTCCTCAGTTCACAAAGCATCTGGGGACAAGCTTTTTCCTCTCCTGCCTTGAAAATACCTTTTGCATCTGATTTCAAAGACAGGGCAGGACTGTTGTTCTTTCCTTCTCAGACTTCCCCTTCTGAAGCAGGTTTGGGAGAGAAAGAGAGGAAAAACTATTCCAAAGGCATTCAGGATTGATGTGAAGGCAGAGGATCGATCTTGTACCTGGAGGAAGGTGTAAAGCGATTGTGTGCTGTTTCTGAAGCTGGTGGTGCCATGGTTCTTGTTTTGGGTGCCACAGCTGACAGCTCTCACTGGTATCTGAAGACAAGGTGTATTTTATCCCCCTTTTTCTGCCCAAGCTTCACTCCCCTCGTTGTGCTTTAGCAAGACAGTGAATCTTACAGAGAAGAAAATAACCCACTGACTGCTTTAATTACATGTTTAATGATAAACACAATAATGAATGCGGAGGATTCAATGACCTCTGCTGCAGACACAGCCTTTGGTGCTAAAAGCACTTTGAAGTGGCATGAAAACTCCAGCCTCGGCTGCAGTTCTCTAAGCACAAAGCCAAAGGCTGTACCTTGGAGCCACTTTTCCTGCTCCACAGCACAGAATTTCCTTCCTCGCAGCCACAAATATCCCCAGAGTTTCTTCTTCTTGCTGTTGCCATTAATTAAAATGCTGGAGAACTGGGAATGTGCTGTCAGTAGAGCTTGAGAGTTACTCAAGTCCTGTTGCCTTGGGGTAATGGACCCTCCCAGGCACTCTGCATCCCTTATCCCACAGCAATCATGCTACATTCCAACCCTTTCAGGTCACTGTGTTAGCAATGGCCCTTTCTTTGTCCTCTGTCTGACGTCAAACCTCATCTTCTTTGTCCAGTTGAGGGGCATCTCCAGTAACACGCAGCAGAGAAAAGCAGGGAGAGAAGCTGAGAAAAGAAAATGAAAGTACAATCCTGAATTCTGTGTAACTCAACAAACTTCCCCTTCTGCATAAGTGTCAAGATTGAAGATATAAAATGCAAGTGAACCAACCAGTGTGGGTTTGTTGGAAGAGGCAGTGAGCCTCAGATGACAGAGATGGGTATCTATCTGTTGTATCTATCTGCTGTTTATCATCACTTGGTTATTTATACAAGCAACAGCAAGTGCAGATCCAGCCACAGTATCTTGATATTGCTAGAAGACACGTCTTAGCAGTCAACTAATATCAAACACACACTTAATAAAAAACCCCTGTGCTTCTGAGGTTTTTGGAGTGCAGGCTCTGAAAAGCTCTGTCATTAGATGAATAGGTTCAGGCTGTGGGAGGAACTCTCCCATCCCCTGACTTCCAGTGCCAGCAGCATGTGCTTGCTGAGCTGAAAAATGAAAAGATGCATCTTTCTTTTTTCATCTTTCTTTTTTTTTCCAAGTCTCCTTGGATTTCAGCTTTATCAGAGTCCTCTGATGAGGTTTCCACAATGATTTTAAAGCATCAGCTCTGACTTTCTCTAACTTGCCTTAATGTTATTGCCACCAAACCTGTTGATTATTCCTCTCCCCAGCCACCCAACCTCTTGTACCTGGTGCTCCCATCTACCTCCTCTGCTTACCAGAAGTAATTACTGCAATAGTTAACCACAGGATGGGTTCCATAGCAGCGTAAGTGAAAGAACCTGCAAACATTGACTCCAGGCTCCCTGACTGCCAAATGTCAGAGGCTTCGTTTAAAAAGGCCACTTTTAAACTTCAGGCATCCCTGAAGCCGCCTCCGAACTACAACCCTCTGACAGAGAGGCTCTAAATCATGAGCTGTTGTAAGTTTTCCTTTCAGTGGTGTCTTGCAGCACGGTTGAAAAGCTCAACCCAAGCGATGTTGGGTTGGGTCGTGTCGTAAAAATGCAGAGGAGGTTTGGGTTTGGTTTGGTGGGTTTGTGGGGATGGTTTGTTTAGTTGCTGTTGTTTCTTTTTGTCTTGTTTTTTGACACTCCTCAGTGTTACATTTTTAATCCTCTGCATCCACAAGAGCTAAACACATCTTTTCCCTGATGGAAAGCTGAGGCTCCTACCTACTGAGGTTGTTTGAGCTCACAGAGGCCTTCAGGGAAAGAACAGATCTCGGGGATCTCAGGATCATGCTTCAGGACTTCTTTTGCCTGAAACATCTGCCCATCTGCCAGCAATGACCCAAAGACCTGGCCTCATCCTGCTGATTCCTGCCCTGATTCTTTCACTCCAACACAAGCCTCTAGAGCACAATCCAGCTCTTGCTCTTCAGCCTTTCTCACTCCTCGTAATTTGTCTCACTGCATGCCCTGGCTCTGCTGCCTGCCCAGGTTATTGTATCAGCTTGATGTGTGCTCTTACTGTGCTGCCATATCAACGTGGCTGCAGCAACTGAGGGAGTGAAGTGTTCTCTGAGCCAAGGACTGGTCCTGTGCTCCTGGAGATCTCTCACACTCTGGCAGGTGAAAAGGCTTTGGTGAGTAATCTGATGTGTCTGGCTGAAATCTGTGCCAAGGTCACAGCTCTTTCCTTTCTCAAGCATGTAATAAGTCAGATAAGATGCAATTAATAGCAGAAAATCAGATAAGATGCAGTTTAGAGCAGGATTTGAGGAGGAGTATCTGTGTTTTCTCGTGGAGTCAAGCAGTTCAGGCAGAAGTTCCCGCTGGTTTCATCTAGTGACAGTCAATAGTAATACTGCAAGGAATAACTCAAGGGATGGAAAAGTCAGTTCGTTGTCCCTTGGTGGTTTCTGCCCAGCCTGTGATAGCCTGGCTGCTGCTTTCTGATGCTTTGGCAGAACTCTGGAATGAGTTGCAGGGCGTTGGTGTGGACACTCCAGATTTGACTCGAGTGTAGTTTCAGACAAAACCCAAGCCCTAATTTCAAGCGTTATCTTCTCTTCTGATGATGGGAAAGGAAACTGCAGCAATCATTTTGAATCTGGAAAAGCTGTGAGGACTGGATGTGGTGTGTCCTCCAGCCCTGTGCCCACCAGTGATTGCATCTAGGAAACATCAGAAATGTATTCAGCTCTTTCCTGGTGGTTCTTGACTTCTGATTTCCAAGACAGAAAGCCACTGACTTGCCAACATCAACGGCAGCCCTGCTTAAGTCAGCATTTCTGGCTTTGTCTGAGAAAAAGCTTACTTTAAGAGAGGAGGAGACTGAGGGGGGACCTCATTAACACTTAATTATTAACACAGGTATTTAAAAAGTGTTTGTCAAGAGGATGGGGTGACACTTTTGTGCTGTAGTGTCCAGTGACAGGACAAGGGGTGATGAACAGAAGCTGGAACACGAACAATTCCACTTAAACATAAGGAAACTTTAAACATATGCTTAAGTCTCACAGATTTAACAGCCTGCAATAACATCCTTGTGCTCTGGAGAGGAAGGGTCTTTGGGTCTGGTTTGCCTCTCACTTCTTCCTCGTGATGAGGCATCGCTGCAACATCTGGGGTAACCTTCAGATAGTGATGAGCTCTATCTCTGTGAGCCGATTGTCATCTTTGAGGCAGCTCTTGTGGCAGCAGTTGTTCTCAAGTTCAGTACAACCCAGATGGAATTTTCCATCCTTCTGGGTAGGCAGAGAGAGATGGAGAGCAGATGCAGGGCTGCACCCCACACGAGTGTCCCTGGGCTGCTTCCCTGCTTTTCCCATCAGTGTCAGTGAAGATCTACTGACTGGAAAAGATTTGGCTGGGTGATGCCTTCCATCCCTGCTGCTGCACTTTTATGTGCTGTTCACTGCTTTTCTAACAACATTGTGACACAGATCTGGTACAACATGGTCTGGTCCTGCACATCTGTGCACTATTATTGTGCTTTAAGGGTGCTCTCAGTAAAGCAGCTTCACAGTAAACATCGTCTGGTCATGGCAGCGATGACAAACTGAGGCCTGAGGCAGCTTAAGGGGATTCCAGCCTGTCTCAGCATTGCTGCATGTGGATAAAATACCTCAGATATCTCTGTGGCACTCAGCATTGTGCAGGGAAGAAATGGCAAGGGGGAAAGGAAGAGTTGGGTTGTTGGTGATTTCTGTGCTCCTGGAGCAGAGTCTCCCAAGTAGAGGCTGAGACTGAAGGAACAAACAACTGGAATAGTCAGCAATGTCCCAGGTTTTGGTACACACTCAGCCTTGGAGGGAAGTTTGAGTTGTTAAAGAAGTAATTGGCAAATAGTATCTGAAATTACTAATGTCCGAATTGCTTTGTGTTGTCAGCTGGAACGTTTGGGTTTACAATTACAGTATCAGGATCCAACCAAATGACAATGTGATGAACAGTCAACCCTTGCAAACTGAACTATGGGAGGAAGCAGGGGAAGAAAAAGGGTTTCTTTCAACTCCTTCCCCAGAAGGGGAAAAAAACATCCACATTTATGAAGGACCTTACACTGAGCCATGGTGTGACAGGGACAGCAAACGGAGCAAACACTGTGCAGACTTTATAATTCACTCCCAGCACATTCTGAGGCATTTGCAGACCAAGAAGTGCAAAAAACTCTGCCACTTGTCTGCAGACAATCCCCAGTTACTTAGAGGTTTTAAAGGGTTTTTTTTTTCAAAGCACATTTCCAGTCTTATGGTCTGTTGTAGACCCACAGCAAGGTTCAGAGGTCAGTTTGTTCCGAATAGAGTAATACCTGGTTTTTGAGGCTACTTACCATGAGCAATGCAGCTTCCACCACAGGCACTGAGGAATCAAGGAAGGCTTTGTACAACTGACAAGCTGTAACACCCAGCAGTTCTGCTGCAGGTGCTTTGGTAGTTTTGGGTAGGTTTACATACTTTGAAGCCTCATACCTCAAGACCAAAAGACAAAGCTAACTCTATCAAGTCCCTAACAAACATCCTGTTGTGATTAAGCTGCAGAGACAGTGATTTAATATCTTTGAGCCTACAATTTGAGTACATCAGGGAGCTGAATACACCCTCCAGATTCTGAATCTATGGAGAAAAACCTGATTTTCAGGAATTCAGCATCTGTGGTTGTGGCCAGGTTTCAAAAGGGATCCCCTCCAGAGAATCCTGATGGGGTTTTGGAACCTGATTTTCACAGAAGTGCTCAGATGAATCATAGAATCACTAAGATTCGGTGGAAATCAGGCTTTAGAAAACCTTAATTTTGATAAACCAGCCTGTAAAGGCTATGCAGGGCACTGACAGCCCTGCAGCAACACTTGCAGCTCAGAGCCAACAATCGATCATGTGCTTTGAAAACAGACACACAGCGAAATCATGACTCTGGCACATTGCAGCTGTTTCTGAGTCAGTTTTGCTTTGAGCTTGAGTTTAAAGCTTCACCAGCAAGAGCAATTCTTCCACCAACAGCAGCCACAGGAGTTCAGTGCCAGATCAGGCAAGTGCTGGGTCCATCTCTTCCTCACAGAAGCCACCCCTGTAGCCCCCAGTGCCACAACCACACAGGCTCCATACAGCTGGGAATGGAGTTAATACTCAAATTCCTGCAGTGTTTAGGTCAGACTGAGTCAGTCCAAAGCTTCACTGGGTTTGATCTTTGGTCTAATATTGTCTGTGATTCCTGTTTGGGTTTTGATGACTGTCCTGGGGCAATGAACTCTGATTTTTGTGTTGTACAAAGATGCGCTTCCTTTTGTTTCTTTGAAATCTACCTCCCGACAATTCCAGTGCATGTTCTTTACCCTTGAGAAAGCAGGAGTTATCATTCCTGGTCACAGAAACTGTTCTGGATCTACGGCTGCTCAGGCTGCCCTTTGCAGCATCTGTGATCCTTTGCAGGATCAATCTTATACTACATTGGGGAAAAAAAGAATAAACCCAGGGTTGAGGACTTGACTTGAGAAGTGAGATTTAGCAGCTGTTTGGTGAGGTGGTGTGTGTCGATTAAAGAAAAGTGCGTATCGCCTTATAGATCTGCAGTGAATCAGTTCCTGTGAGATACGTTTTTTTTTCCTGGAGGGCTTTGTACAACCTGCTGGAAAGTACAATTCATCAGCCTCCTCTAATCTGCTGCTCAGCTTGGAGATAAGAGAAAGAAGGGGAGATAGGTCTGAACCAAATCACTGAAGGCTGAGCCCTGTGACATGGTCTTTGGTTTCTGAAAAATAAAGCCCTTTTACCAGAAATGAGGATTTTTGGACCAGTGCAAGCACAAAAACCTCGGTACAATGTGTCCTTGTGTTCACAGGGGTGTAAAAAGTTTGGCATTTAGCTAGGCCATTGCACATTTAGCCCCTTACAGCTGATCAGAATCACTGCAGAAGGGATAAGGATGGATTTTGTGGCATATCTGCCTTTATTGATCAGTCTTTACATTAAAAACGACTTGTTTTTTGCCTGCTCAGACAGGTGAAAGCCTGGAAAAGCTCAGAGGCTGCTCTGCCTGGAGAAGGAGAGCTTCGGGAGGATGCTCGGTCTGAGGAGAAATGGCAGATTTAGTGCAAATCAAAGGCAACAAATGAAGGAATTCCATCGTCTTACAATGACTTCGATGCTTTCTCTTCAGGATGCATTAACACTGAACACAGCTGATGCTCTGGCAGGACATTGGTAGTTGTCTTTGACCTTTATAGAAACAACAGATACCGAAGCACCTGA
Organism: Urocolius indicus; assembly: GCA_013401255.1. Taxonomy (NCBI): domain Eukaryota; kingdom Metazoa; phylum Chordata; class Aves; order Coliiformes; family Coliidae; genus Urocolius; species Urocolius indicus. Next base: position 22,677 of record WBNH01009927.1, on the reverse strand, counting down.
AGAAATCTTGGTTGCATAATGCACTTGACCAAAATAGTTCTACCAGTGTCACTAATATTGATGTTTCCTTGCAGGCACAAGCTGTGTGTCCCCTTGTGCACTTGACTGATAGAGTCTGAGCTCAGGAAAAGTCCCAAGACAAACGTCATGTTGGTATAGGTGCGATTTTGTGGGCTGCAGATATAAATAACAGGTAGAGTTCAGACTCTGTGGACTAAAACTTGATGCTTTCACATATTGGCCCAGCTAAATCTTCATTTCTTGCCCTTAAAAGGCCAGATCCTTCCTCTGATAAGAACTTCTCTTGCCTCCCAGTTCACAGCCAACCTCCTTCCAGAGATTCCACTCTTCCAAGCAAGCGTAACTGTGTCCTTCCTTGGGTCTGACTCCTGCCTCTTCTCCTGGACTCAGCCCTCACTCCTCACTAGTTCAGTTCCATCCACTTCAATTCCTGCAGCATCAAGAAATTCCCACCTTGGCACAAAGGATTAGAATGGGAGGGACTGAACAAACCTGGGAAAGGCTCAGCAAATGTGCTCAAGTGCTTCTGCTGGAAGGAACAGCTCAGCTTCTTGGTTAATTTTTTGTTCTATCTCTCAAGTACCTGTTGTGGGTCCTTTTTATTTCCCATAGAACAAAGTCACAGAATCCCAGCATGGTAGGGGCTGGCAGAGCCCTGCAGAGCTGCTGCAGCCCCAGCCCCTGCTCCAGCAGCTTCCCCTGGCTCAGGGGGCACAGGAACGTGTCCAGGGGGGGTTGGAAACCTCCTGAGCAAGAGCCTCCACACCCTCCCTGGGCAGCCTGGGCCAGGGCTCCCTCACCTCAGCACCAAAGGACTTTCTCCTCCTGTGCCAGAGGCACTGCCTGTGTGCCAGCCTGTGCCTGTTACCCCTTGTCCTGCCACTGGCCACCACAGATGGAGAGTGACTCAGCCCTCGTGGCTGCATCCCTCCAGCACCACTGGATCTGTGTGTGTCCAGCTTGCCCAGTACATCTCAAATCCACTTCTCAGTCAAGGAGAGGTTTTCCTTTCTTCAGAACTTCTGTCTTCCAGCTCTGCTTCCCAGCTATACTGGACAGTGAATGTTGGTTACAGTACTTGTGATTCTTATAGGATCTCCTTATGACAGGCAGCAGGTGCAAGAGACAGGACGGTGAAGAAACGAAACGCTTTGCCCAAGGTGAGTGATGAATTGACACAAGTGAAAAAGGCTCCAGTTGGCCTTTGACTCATCCAACACAACACTCACGTCAAATACTACCCTGAAAAATTCCTGGTAAGTGATTAAGCCCCGAAACAATAGCAGAGTTCTGCCTCCTGACGCTGTCAGAAACCACAGGAACACTCTCTGAGATGCTCCCTTTGGTTCTTTGAGACCAAAAGTGATTTTCACCAAACCACCACAGGAATTACCCCAAACACACTCCTGCTAAAGGACACTGGTTTGGTCTTTAGTTACCCTCAGAACCTTTGCAAACTGTTTGAGGTCTCAAATTAGAATAAATGAGTTCCAAATGGATTTAATTACAACATCACAGCGGTGCAGTGTTAGTGGAACACTTTTCACAGTGTCCATCCACGTTTGCTTATCAAAGCCACAGACTTCATCAAATCCATCTTCCCACGGTGGGACCAAGGGTTTAGGGGGGAAAAATGAGGATTGAGTATGGGCAGCAGATGTGTAATGCTGCTTCAGCTGCTGACTAAGGTATCTGACCCAGGTAAATCAGTTCTCCCTGAGCTTTCCTTATCAGCACAACAGGGGCAATGAGATATTTCCTCCTTCAGGCAGTTTGAGATGAGTGGGAGATAAGCAGCATGTGAGAGCACAGTTTATGATCCTGGCTGAGGTTAGCCAAAGTGTTTGTGATTGTTCACTGGGTTGGCAAAACACGTCCTTAAAAACCCTGCTCAGTCACACACATGTTGGGGTGCCCTGTGCCCTGCTGGGATGTGAGTGCATCGATGTCCTGGCAGTATTTTGTCATCAAGGCTCTAAAATGACAGAAATACCTTTGTGCAGCTGTCCTCAGGTTCTGAGTGTGTGTGTGTGTGGTGCTGCACTGAGTGTTCCTGGTACGACTGCAATGCTGATACAAGGATCATAGAACAGATTTGGANTTGGCCCATGCCAAAGCTTTGGAGCCCAGCCCTGCCCTGTGCTGCTGCCCTGGGGAGGATACAAAGATGTAATCATCCATAAAACGCTTCCTGAGGTTCTCCACAACGGCTTCCTCAGAGATCTTGGCCAGCAGCACCATGTCATCCACGCCACTCTGCTTCACGTTGTGGCTCTGCCAGTGGAATCTCTTCTTGCTGCCCTGTGAGGAGAGACCCAGAGCCACTGCCCTGGGGCCACCAGCCTCCTTGGCCCCAGCCGGAGGCCATTTCCACTCTAATCCCATGGCCATAGTGATTTATGCCTTGGTATTAATGAACAGCACCGTGAGAGGTAACGGCTTTGTGTCCTTATCCCTGGCAGAACCCCGTCTGGTGCGACCATGGAGAAGTTCCTGGCGCCGCTGAGCACCGTGAGCGAGCTGCTGCTGCAGCAGAGCCAGGGCAAGCCAGGGCAGGGCAGGGCCAGCGGCACGTCCCGGCGCAAGAGGGAGTTCATGCCCGACCACAAGAAGGACAAATTGTACTGGGAGAAGCGGCGCAAGAACAACGAGGCGGCCAAACGCTCGCGGGAGAAGAGACGCCTCAACGACTTCGCCATGGAGAGTCAGCTGGCTGCCCTCAGCGAGGAGAACGCCGTCCTCAGGACCGAGCTGCTGGCCCTCAAGCTGCGTTTCGGGCTCGTTAGCCCAAGTCCCAACGCTTCCCAGGGTTATTCCCTTCAGGACTTCTTGGGAGTTTGTTTCAGAGGGCACAGAGCAGCCTCCTCGCTCCTGGAGGTGGAACCTTGGGCTGGGGATTCCTTCCCGAGAAGGAGCTTTGTGCCTACGGTGCTGGAGCCGGATGACTTCTCCTGCAAAGCCTTTGGCCAGTGCAGAAACGTCCTTGGCTGTGAATTAAAGCCATCTCCTGTGGACACGCTTGGCCTCCAGCAGCCCAAGAGGTTTGATGCATCCTTCAGACCCACAGCTTGCTCTCCACTGCTCAGCTACCACTGCCCAGACAAATACCCTTTCCACTCGCCTTTGGCAGGCAGTGCCTGCTTCTTGTGCCCTTCCCCCAGCCCAGCCAAGGTGAGCAAACAAAGCAGCACGACTGTCTCAGATGAAGACGACGAGCAGCAAGTGCCCAAAACTTCCCCTCTACCCCCGTGCAGCCTGCCCTGCCCTTCAGAAGATCATTCAAGAGGCCAAAGCTGTGCTGCCCTACCTCACAAGCTCCGGATTAAGACCAAAGCCCTCGGCACCTTGGAGGAGAGTGGTCTTGACTCCCACTGAGGCAGCAGAGGAATGGTCAGCTGTGGGGCCATTCAGCTTCAAATGCAAGTGAACAGCTCAATTAACACCTGGCTGCTTGTATCAATCAAGGTAAATCTCAACTGGCCCAATGCTGGACTCATACTGGCTGTTGGAAACCTCCTCTCAGGCTGGGCAAGTTGCCACATGGTGCTTTTGCTCCATCCACAGGCATTCAAGGAGTGTCTGTGCTAAGACATTCCTAGCATCATCTCCACATCTGTTTCAGCTGTTCCTGATGTCAGGGCCTTCCATCCTGGCTCTTTTCCAGCTGTCCAGACTTTGGTTTTTATCTAATGCATTTGGGTTCAGCCCCTTTCCTCTTTTAAAGCATTTTGCTCTCTTTTATCTATGCACATAGTGTATTTACACCTCAGGGTACCTGCTGGGACACTTTCCCCTCTGCATGTTGCTTTCTGACTGCTTAACCCGTGACTGCACAGCACAGTGAGTGTGGAGCAAGTGTGTGCAGGAGAACTTCAACCCAGCAAACACACAGCTCAGGGTTTAGCACGAGGCATCTTGAGCTCCAGCTACCTTCAGAGAACAGGTCTCTAAAGCCTGCTCTGTGCTGCTCCTCAGCTGACAAGCATCCTCAGTTTACAAGCCAAAGATACTTCTCGGGGATGTATTCCAGATTCTTCTGATCCTCAGGTCCCTCATGCTTTGTCTTTTCCCCTGAGGAAAGGAGGTTCAGGCAGTTCTGCTGTCTCTGTGTCAGTTTGCTGATGTGCTGGACAAGTGCAGCCCAATCTGACGAAAGACAACAGATCTCAGAGAGAATGAGCAACTTCAGGCTGTTCTCCTCTGCCTCAAGCACACATCTACTGTGTCCCTACTGACAGAAAAGCTGCAGCTCTTGCTCAACCTGAACAGAAATCGGAGCTGATGCTGGGAGCTCTCCCCTCGGCTCTCCGGGAGCCTGTGCTTTGCCAGGTCTGCTGCTCACAGGACTACCCTGTTCTTTTGTTGTGTTACACTGTTCCCACTGAATTTTGGGAACAGGGACAATTGTCAGGAGCATTTCTCTGGAATGCATGGTTTAGCTGTTAAAGAAACCCAGCAACAATAAGATGATGCAAAAGGACAAAGCGGCTGCCTGAGGTGGGGTGTAATAACCCATCACGTGGGTTTGGGAAAGAGGGTCCTCAGTCTGAGCTGTACAGAGGCTCATCTGAACTCTAGAGGTTCATCTGTCAACATGTTGTGCCCAATAAAATTGTGTTTCCAGAAGCTATGAGAAGTGTTGGTCTGTTGGGACTGTATCTGCTCCAAACCTTCCTCCTCAGGGACACACAGTGTGATGAGCACGTCCTGCTCAGCTAGCTGCAAAGGGCACGGATTAAGCAGGCTGTGGGGCAAATGCCTTCTTGTTTCCTCTGTCCTTAGATGTGTTTTGCCCTGTCTGTGTCTGTGTTCTCATAACAGGACCCTCAGTTCTGCGTCGTGGAGTCCTCCTGCGTGCTGGCAGAGGCTGGTGCAGCCGGGCTCACACACGGTCACCACCTGCAAGGCTCATCCCTGCTGAGTGGCCATCTCTTACACACTTGTGCTGAGCTGGTGCAGAGAAATGGGCAGATGCTCCTGCTCTCAGCTGAGGTCAGAACCCCTGGGCTGCAGGGTGAGGGGAGCAGCTCTCTTGTACTCACTGGCCTGAAGGGAAACTGCTGCAACTGCTGTTCAGTCACGAAACCTGACTCTGATGCTTTCAGATGAAAAGAAACCACAAGTGCTTCAATTTCCTGTGCTATTCCCTCTGTCCCTTCTGCCCTGCTGCCTGGAGAGATGACTCTGAGAGGTTTAAACCTGGCCAAAGGTGACTTTTTGTGTGGAGCAGGCACAGCTCACAGGCAGAGCTGGGTGCTCAGAGCCTCAGTGGCAGTTCAGTGCACAGTAAGTCACACAGCACAGTGCCTTGGTGCCTGTGGTCTTGGACTTCCAGGGCACTACAGTGATGTGTATGGTCATGGGCTTCTGGGCTTCATTTACCCAGGTGTAAATTCCCTGGGGGTTTAGGGACAATAAGCTTTAAAATGCCTGTCAGGTCCTTGTATCCTTGCACAGCAAGCTCAGGCTCAAATATAGCTGGGAAAATGGTCTTATACTCAGTGGCCATCATCTGGAGCATCATCTTCCAGCTCAACTGGAGCTTCATCCTGTAGCTTGCAAAAGGATAAAGCAGGTTACACAACCCTTTAATGCAAAACACTGGGAGCTGCTGCCTAAACCCCTAATGCCACCACATTACCCTTGTCTGCGTGCAACAATGCCCAGCAGCGTGTGAAGATGAACATCTTGAGAGTCAGTATTGATGGAGCTGCCTTTCAGCTTCTCTCTTTCTCTTCTCAGCCTCTCAGGCTTTGAGCTCATGCCCCAGAAAACAAAGAGAGGAGAAAAAGAAAAGGTACACCCTTACATTAGCCTGTAAATATGGTGTAGTAAACACGAGCGAAGAAGTGTGAATAAGCTCAGCTATTCATCTTTCAGCTGGCTCTGTGATATCAGTTCTGCTGAAGACCACAAGCTCTCGTTTCTCGCACGGCGCGTTACTCATTCGTGAGCAACATCAGAGGGAACTGAGGAGCTTTGACAACTCCTTGACCTCAAAGAAACTACTCAAACCACCCCACTCCAGGATGAATAAAGCTTGCCCAGGTTCTTAGGGTTGTGTTTTGTGTGGTTTTTTTTTTTTTTTAACATTCTCTTTTCAGAAATCAGAAGCTTTTGCAGCTGTGAGGTGTCGGGGTTGTGGGGAGGGGGATGGGGCACAGGGGTCCTGCTTGAGTGGTGAGTGCAGGGTCAGGCTGTGCAACAGTACTGCATCACCAGTGCCCAGCCCTGCTACCCCTCACTCTTCAGATAAAGGTCAGGGAAACTCTTCCTGGGCACTTCTCCTGTGCAATCAGTAATTAGAGCTGATTGGAGAACAGCTTCTTCCCTTCCACCTGAGCTCATCATGGTTTTCACCTGGTCAGCATTTGTACTCACTCAGCTCCCTACATGCCAAGGGTTTCAGTTTGAAGTTGCAGGTGTTTGCTGCTTGTTTCTGTAACTAAGGTGGAAGGGATGGAGCTGCTTACTACAACACATTTAGCACAAAGGTGGGGTTTTACAATTACTTTTATGAGGGATAAGTCACTTTTCCAGGAGCTGGTTGGCAGGATTTTAATGATTCCCCAGTTCTCACTGTAACTCTGTCCCTGCTGATCTCCTTCAATGACAATGCAGCTGTGGGGAGAAAAGGCTGAGTGAGGGGTACCAGGGGCTGATCCTCTGTCTGACCAGTTTGTGTTAATCCCTAGTTGGACAAAACCAGCAAGCTTTGATGGAACTCAGGCCATTTTCCTTGTTGTTTCAGCATTTTGCAGCTGGTATAATTGTAGGAAGCCTGCCTGGATTGCTCAGTGTTTGTAAGCAGAGGGAATAAAAACCCAGTGACCATAAGGAGTAAAAAGAACAGGGATGCACAAAATCCAGACAGAAATAGATGATGCTGTTGCATTGTTTATTGTTTTTGCCTTGTGGAAAGAGGAGCAGAAATTGCTTTTTGGTGAACACCACTGAGAAAGTTCGGTGTGATCTGCTCTCTCAAGCCTCTGCCCACAGCCTGCACCCCAGGCTGCTGTGAGAGCAGGGGGAGACCTGTGTGTGGGCCCCACTGTAGCTCTGCAATGGTGAATAACTGCACAGCAAGAGAAAAGCAACCACAGAGCCCCAGGTGGCCACATGTTTGTTCTGTGATTAGTTATGTGTACAGCACAACTGCAGGAAAAAAATCCACTGTGATGGGAGCTCCTGAACCCCTGTGTTAGGAAAGATTCTTCCTACCAAACTGGTTAGAATTTGTAGGATTTCATCCCTGCTGTTTGCCTCGGTGGTTGGAGGATGCTGCTGGTGCTCTGGGGATGCAGAGGATGAAGAGTGCAGCTGCACTGTGGGAGCTGCACAGGTGAGGCCTCTTCTGTGAAAGCTAAAGAAGCTGAGCTGGATTTGGGCTGTAAACAGGAATGCTCTGACTCCTTTGGGTCCAGGAAATACTGATGCAGGCAGTTGTTAAGGTTTAAAGTTACTTAGGTTTGTAAGCATCTTTGTGACCCTGGTGCTAAAGAGCTGGGGATGGGCTTGGTGGCTCTAGTGGCTTGGACAGGGGTGTCCTTGGGGACTTTTGGTGAGGAGCATTGAGAGCTGAGTCTCTCTTGGTGCCTCATAGCCAGCAGCATGGGCAACCTCCTTGTTTTCTGGAGGAATTGGGCACTAGAGGAGCAATCGGAGGACTCTTAATGAGAGAGGCAGCTCTTTCCTACAGTTTCCTGATGAGGAAACACAAATGATTTTGGCCAGTGGAGAAGCAGAAATACAAGTGAAAGGGAGAGGAGTGGAAAGGCTGCACGTAAAGGTTGACACTTGTCCCGGGAGACAGAAGGCGACAGTCTGTGCTCTTAAATAGCATTTGCTGATGAGCTTGTCTCACAGCTCTTTGGTTTGGGTTTTCTTAAAAGACAATGTAAGTCCCTTTTTTCTTTCCACTGTGCTTTGCCCACACCCCTGTAGAACAGGGAACCTGATGAACGTCACCCATGAGACCTGGGCTCGTCACCAGCTTCCCGGTGCGGTGGCATTGGTTCACACCTCCCACGCTCGCTGCAGCTCTTTAATAGAGCAAGAAAAACCTGCCAGGGCATAAGAATGAGGCTGACAGAGAAATACTTTCCACTAAATTGCTGCAGTGTTTTGACTTACCTCAAAATTGAACCATCTCTTTCTTCCCGGTCGCTGACTTCCCTGAGATGTGGGGATGGGCAGTTGCTGTGTCCCACCAAGGCACAGAAAGTGCAGAGACTCAGCACGTTGCTGTGGCTGAGGAGCACGTAGGGATGTCCCATCCCCTTCCAGTCCTGAGCCTGTGAGGTGCCAGAGGGTGACTCCTTCATGGCATATTCACAGAACAGAATCACAGCATGATGGGGCTGGAAGGGCCCTGCAGAGCTGCTCCAGCCCCAGCCCCTGCTCCAGTAGCTGCCCCTGGCTCAGGGGGCACAGGAACGTGTCCAGGGGGGGTTGGAAACCTCCTGAGCAGGAGCCTCCACACTCTCCCTGGGCAGCCTGGGCCAGGGCTCCCTCCCCTCAGCACCAAAGAACTTTCTTCTCTTGTTCCTGGAGCTTTTTGTGTTCCAGCTTGTGCCCTTTGCTGTATTTATATGTCACCAAAAAGGTGATGTAGTAGATGATGAAGTAACGTGGAAGCCACCATCAGCTCTGAGCCAATCTCCCATTGATGTGCCCAGGCAGTGCCACCCCTCACAAAGCATCGGCAGGAGGGTGTTTCTGTGGCATTGTGAAAGGCACATTTCAACCCAGGAGCTTCCCCAGGGCTGGTGCAGAGCAGGCAGGGTGCCTGTGCTCCAGGAGGGCTCTGGCAGCCTCTTCCCAAACACTCCAGCAGAGAAAAGGAGCCACTTTCCTCCATGGGAAAAAGCTGATGGGTGACAGAAAGTACCTCTGGGGAGATGAAAGGATGAGGGAAGGAGCTGATAACCACTGAGCAGTTTGTTCCAGCAGGAGCCAGGCTGTGGCCACAGGCAGGAGATGGGAACTGACCTGAGAGGAAAAGATGCTGCAGCTCTGTCTTTTTGCTGAGCAGAAACAAGGGGGGAGAAGGGGAGTTTGGTGGGCTAAGAAGGCTGCAGATGTTCCAGGTGTTCTGTGGGCTGCAGCAGCATCTGTTCCTAGGGCTCCTGTCACCATCATGTCAGCCCAAGCCAATTACAGTCTTGACCCTGTAAAGCCTTTAACAGAAAAGGGTATAGGCAGAAAGCCAAGTGTTTGATGTTTCAGCTGATAGCTGGGGCACAGAATAACACCTTGGGTCATATTTGGTCCCCCTGTGTTTCCCCTTTCCGCTCACAGGAAACAAATTTGCAGTTCTTCACTCTTCACTGTGGTTTGTAACTGCCCTGGACACAAGCTGCCAGCAGCTCAGCCCCAGCCTCAGGTGCATCCCTGGGGAGGCCAAAGCCAGAGCCACTGGCAGCTCACAAGAGCTGCTCGTTCCTCACAGGAGCCCAGAACCTGTGGCCTGGCTTCAGAGGGAGATAAGAACTTGTTTTCTCCAGAAAGTTTCAGGGGAAACGAAGTGTCTGGTTTGAGTCAATTTGAAAGCCAAACAGTCTTGACTTGTCAGAGAGCCATGGGAAAGTGCCTCACAAGATGCCTTCTGCATCCCTGCAGTGTTTCTGCAGCATCCCTCCTGCATCCCCCCCATGTTCCTCCACCACCCCTACAGCATCCCCTCTGCATCATTGCAGTATCCCTGGAACATCCCTTGGCAGCCCCTTTCTAGGCCTCCTGGACCTGGTTTGAAAATCCTTCCCATGCTTTGGAAGAGGTGTCATGATGTTGGGGTTCTCTGCTTTGCTTTCTCCCCTATGCCTTGGCAGGCTGCTTTGAGTACCTTGTGTTTGCCTGAGTACAGGTGTCTGTGGGACCCCCTTCTGCAAGGGCTGGTTACTTGATGGGAGCTCCCCATGGGGAGCAAAGGATGTTTTCTGGGTACATGGGATGTAGCCTCCAGGGAGTGGCTTTTCTACAAACCATGGCATGAAATTCTGGTGCCAGCTGAGCCTTCACTCAGCTCTGGCAGAGGTGAGCCTGGGCTGGTTTGGGACGCCTGCATCCATGGGGGTTTGTGGTCTGCTTTTGGGCTCTTTTGTTGTTGTTGTTTCTTGTAAAGTTGTTTGGCCAGAAGACAACACCCAGGGATCCCTCACAGGGTACAGAGTGCTCAGTGCTGCTCCTTTGTGGCTGTGCCTACACACCCCTAAGGAAAACATCTCCTGGCTTCCTGCAGGGCTCATCACTTCTTGTAAAACCTTCTCTTAAAGCCCATGACAAGCCAGCTGGCTCCAATGCCTCTGCCCTCAGCCCCAGGCTGTTCAGCTCCATTGGCCTTGCTGTGATGCCACTCTGAAGCTTGGGGAGGTTTGGAGAAGTGCATGTGCCACCATGCAGCAGAACCCACTGGCTGTGTGATGCTGTAATCCAAACAGCAGATCTGTACCCTGTGTGCAGTGAGCTGATCCACACACAGACTCGAGATAGGGCTTTGTGTTATTGTCTGCACAGAGGTGGGTGCTGGGGGGTAACTCCCCACAGCAGCACACCCAGAGTGTGTTTATACAAAACCTTATGTAATGCATATTGTTATTCTCTTTAGAAAGCCCTGCACATGGTATGGGTATTGAGTAAAGATTCATCCATTCTCTGGCAGGGTAGGGCAGGGTCCCTTATCAGTCTCTGCTCCTTCTTCAGGAACACAGCTGTTGTGTGTAAAGGAGTCAGACCCATCCCATCCAGCTGTTGGTGATGATTAGAGGCTGAGTCGTTAACAAATGAGTTATATAAAGTGACTGGGAGCAGCCCTGAGGGAAAAAAAAGAGGTGCCTGGAGGGCTCTGCCATGTGCCAGGCTGCACAGGAGCAGCAGTGAGGACTCTGGGCTGAGCTGTGTTCAGGCAAGGACAGAGATGCTGAGGAACAGCCCTGGTGCATCTGCAGCACAGAGGTGAGAGGCCAAAGATTGTACTAGGGAAGGGGAGGGCAGCCACAGAGAGTGGTGCTGCTGGTGAGGGGTGATGGAATCAGGTCCATGGCAGATCCCTGAGGTCAAACTGCCTGGGACCAGGTCACCAAGGCAGAGGCTGATTTACCTGCGTCAGTGAGCTGGCACAGCCCCTGTAGCTGTGCCAGGGGGCTCTGTGGAAACAGCAGCTCCAGAGCAAAGGCAGGCTGGCAGCCAACCCTAACCCAGCACATTGAGACACTGTGGGGGGATGCTGAGAGGCTATGGGGGATGGGAGGGCTGGACCCTGCCAGCCCTGCTCTGTCTTGCAGCTTTTCTGGAGTGCCTGAGCTGAGAAGCCCTTTCTGCCATGAGAAGGTTGTTGCTCAGGGCAGGCTGGGTGGCATGGAAACTTGCAAAGGTGTTTTGCAAGCAGCTGTGAAAGCTTTTAATCTGATGTTGCTGACATAACATAGGGGTGAAAAAACCCTTTGTTTGATTGAGCAAACAGGTTTCTAATCCTCTGAGTAGGAAACTCTGCTCTGAGGAACCTGACCTGGGGGAGGGACTGGCCCAACCTGCCATTGAGAAGCTTTACTCTGAAAGCAAATAAACCCAACAAGTTTGGTTGTGTGGAAACATGAGCAGCAGGGGAAGGATTAATGACAGCTTGTGGTTTCATTAATTTTAGTTGTAGTGCTTTCACTTTCAGCAGAGCATTTATCTAATGAGAGGATCAAATAATACCCAGAGATCAGCCTCATCTCCTGTGCTCTGCAGAGAACTGAGACGTGCAACGAGTAGCTCTGTTTGGCTGAGCTTGGATCAGGTGGCCTGGAGGGGAAAGTCCTGAGCTCTGTAACAATCAGACCCAAGACACTTGAGGAGCAACAGCTCAGGGATTTCAGCAGGGTGAAAGTAGCTGCTGGTTTGGCATGAAAAGGGTCCCTACAGAAACACAAGGGCATTTGTTCAGCTGGAATCAGTCTCCAGGCAAGGACATAACTTTTAACATATAGACCAAAGACACTTAGATCTCAGGCATTTACATCTTGGGAGATAAATTGGGAGAGACCCAAAATCGAGGTGAAGTTTTTGCACTTAGAGCAGTCAGTTCCCCAAAGGCTACACATCAGTACAAACCTTTCCCAGCAAGCTACCCTGGGCACTGAAGGGCCTTTGCAAGCTGCAGCTCCTGCTTGCCTCTGTTTGCTGTTGGCTGTGGGGTATTTTCACAGAGGACTTGGAAACATTTCCCTCACCATCTGCATGACTGGCAGCTGCCCAAAGTGGGAGAATAGTTGTGGTAATAGAGCAAAGGTTTTGCCTCAAGACAAGAGACAAATGCTAAACATAATTTATTAAAGGCTTTTCTAGGAGTCATAAATATGGGTTTTTTCCTTCATTGCTGGACGAAGAGGCCTGGGGAGGCTTCAGTTGCTCAGTTAATGCACCTTGGTGGTATTCAGGTGTGGGAAGTACACCCCATACATGCCTTGTTGAACCTGGTAGAGATGAGACTTTCTTCTGAGGCAAAAGACAACCTGGTGGGAAAAGAACAATGTTAATGGCACAAAAAAAACCACATCAGTCTGCACTTTGCCCTTCATTTGATGCCCCCAAACCATGTTGCCAGGTGAGGATAGGAGTGAGATGTTTGCCTAAAGCTGCCTCAGTGCACACTGGCACAACCTTGGGCTTGAACCTGAGGATTTCCCTCTTTTAAAGAGTAATTTTTTTCCTGCTGCACCTCTGAGGACAGTAATCCACATCCTCTGTACATTTAGCTGCTTTCTCCTAGCTGGTGCAAAGCCAACACAGATACTCTGGAATACCTCCTGTGCACAAGCCCTTGGAAGGCTGGCAGTAACTGAAGGAGGATTTTGCATATCATTTGCTGTTACCATCCACATCAGGTGCTGCTCCCACTGGGCTTCATGTGGGTAAGTCTGACCGTCCCTCCTGCAGCTCCCCAGATGTCTGGGCACTGCCCAAGTCAAGTGAGAGGTAGAACAGCAAAGGGCCACTTACCAGGAAGCAGAAGAGGAGGAGGAGAATGAAGCCAAGCAGGGTGAAAACACAGATCAGGATGATTCCCCAGAACTGAAGCTCTGCAAAGGCAGAATAAGGGCAAATCAGTTTTTTTTCTGACTCCTGTGCATGTGACTTGGGGAGATCTCACCCTGGCACAGTTCAAAGGGCTGCAGGGCAAACATGCCCCAGCAATGTCAGGATGGGCAGGATGTAAAGCAGCTTTGGTCAGTTGGAGTTCTCCCAGCTGCTGGCTGGGCTCTCTTGGGCTCAGGGGACAGGGCTCAGGGTGTGAGCAAAAGGTGTGCTATCTTTTGCCAGCAAGGCTATGGTGCATGAGGAGGCAATAGTTGAGAGTACTTTTTGGTTACTGCTGGCTCAGGGGCTGTGGCTTTGCTCACAACACTGCTTAGGGATTTATTATTGGAAAACAGTGCACTTGTCAGAATTCCCTGGTGTCAGAGCTCTAAAATAGCTGCCCAAATTGGGTTGCTTTTGCTTGCTCTTCACTTCCATTTCCTGCTGACTCTGATGGTACCTCCTGTTTGCTGCCAGCCTGTCAAAAGTCCTACATTAGTGGGCACTGCACAGGGGTTTAGTCTCAGTTTCAAGGCCTGTGATGCTCATTTACTGTAATTCAGTGGCTGTAAGGTCCGTCCCTCTCAAAAAAAAAGTACTTACCAGGTCTTGCAGACTCCTGTTGATCTGTCTTGATTAGAGAGTAACCTGAGATGAGAAGCAGAGCACTCTAAATGAGATTAAACCAAAACTAATCAGCATTCCCACAGAGTCACTGCAGGAGCTCTTACCTTCAACCACCAGACTCTGCTCCTCTAGCTCATAGCTGGGGCCCAGCTTGGTGAAACCATGTGTCAGGCGTTTCAGCTCCTCATAAACTTCTTCTTTTGGTAAAGCCTTTGAGAACTGGTTCAGTGTGAATTTGCAGATGGAGGAAACATTTGTGTAAGCTTTCCCATGGACAGACCTGGAGGATGACAGCCAGAGTCATGGTGGGAGAAGAGAAGAAGCAGAGCTGAGGAGAGCCAGGGAGAGATGGATTCAGAACCAGGCTCAGGTCTGCTGATGTCTGAACAATGCTTTATGAGCGTGGGATCAGGTTTTGTAGTTTGAGAGAGAACTCATTCAGCCCTTTGAAGACCCTCCACTGGTTTAATCTCAGCTGTGGCATTTCTAAGAGGAAAATCAGCTCAGGCTGGTTTTTTTTGTTCCTGCAAAGCAGCACTGGAGAAGACTCACAGAAGCAGGTTTTTGTTCTCAGTCTGGTCAGTTCTGTTGGTTGTTCTGCTAAAGTGTTTCAGTGGAGTTTTAGCTTAATTGAATAAGCTCAATGAGAGAATGAATGTATTTGTTTTACTCTGGGGTGGTTTACACTTGAAAACAGCTTTTCTAGCATGGAAAACAAAGTCACCTCTCATTTGGACAGAAACCTTTTTGTGGTGAAGGCAAAAATGCCTCAGAGTGACCAAAATGCTTCCCCTGTGTCATCCAGAGTACAAAGGCCGGGGGTGAGGCATGAACACTGTGCTGAGGCTCTGATCACCTTCTCTGCTCTCTTGGGACTCAAGAACCACCAATTCCACAGCAGAACATACCCAAAGCTCTCCACAGTACAGCCAGTGAAATGGTCCTTCAGGCTGCTGGCTCTGAACACATCAAGCTGATGGGAAGAAGCAAAACAATGGAGGAAAACTGAGTAAATGTAACACATCCTTAATTTGGGCTGGGGAATGAAGCAATTGCTTTTAGTTTTACCTCTTTCTCAATTTTCTCCTTGTTCCCTTGGCACATCTGTGAGCTGGGGTCCTGCAGCTCTGGAGAGTAGGGAAGGTTGGAGATTCTGAAACTTAACCTGAAGGTTTGTTGCCCAGACTCAAGGGGTGTTTTGTAAGTTGCTGCCTCAATTGCTAGTTCCAAGGCTGGAAATTGAGAGGAAGAATCAGCAGAGAATCTAACAGAGAGAAACAGGTTCTTCTACACAGCAGCATTGACCTACAGACTTTTAGCTAGGAGAGCCTGGAGTCTTAAGATTTTAACAGATTTTGAGTTGCACTGTGACAGCAAGTTCAGTCTGTCCTTTGAGCCATTCAGCAATGCACTAGGTAACTCATCTCTTTGTGAAGTTGTGCATGTGAAAAAACAAAGCTGAAAGTCTGTTTATTTCTAAATGCTTGAAGTTCTGATGAGCGGTCACCATTTCATTGCCTTATTGTTTAATAGTAACACCTAAAGCCACTGAGGACTAAAGGGCTACACTGAGCTGGACTGAACATGGCAAAGTACTGGCCTAGCTCTGACCTGAGCTCAGTGATTCAACTTGATAACAGTTTTCTTTCTACA
This sequence comes from Urocolius indicus, assembly GCA_013401255.1. Classification (NCBI taxonomy): domain Eukaryota; kingdom Metazoa; phylum Chordata; class Aves; order Coliiformes; family Coliidae; genus Urocolius; species Urocolius indicus. The sequence continues at coordinate 7,317 of WBNH01009927.1, read as the reverse complement.
GACATCTCCCCTGATAGACTAGAAGATGAGGAGTTCTGAGTAAGCCATGGCAAAGGGGGTTGATGTGGGTGGAAACTGGGCAGTTGTGATTTGAGCTCTACGTACTGTCTACTGAGAACCTGTGCAGCTGGTAACTGCCTCCCAACCACAGTCCTGTGGCACTTGAAGTCCCATCCTGAAAAGCCCTTTCAACCACAGCCCTGTTGATGTTGGGCTCTGGCTGGAAGAAGCAGTTGCAGTCGACCACTATGGATCCAGACCTGTGGACAGAGAAACAGGAGGTCAGAGATAAATCATGAAACTTCTTCCCATGGGAAAGAATTTACTGGAGGATTCCTGCTATTCTGGGTGGTGTTTCAAGCTAACATGGTGCTACTAGGAGATGAGGAACAGGCTGGTTTTAAGCTTCTCCTTTGGACAGGGACAGCAAATGGAATACCACTACCTCTGTTCTGTGCAAACTTAAACTACACAGCATGCATACAATGAAAGATAAGGGACCCTTGTCCAAGCCTCTTGCCAAGCACAGTAGGACACTACAGCTAGACTTGAAGACTTACAGCCTAGTGGAGTCCAAATCAAGAAGATTAGTGCAGACATTGCAGGGTCACCATCAGTTCTCATTAAGAAGATGACAATCAGTAATTTCTGGGGTATTCAGATACCTGAAAGTGCCTTAGAGAAATCCCAGCTGAGACACACAAGGAAAACTCAAACTGAGGAATTCTGAGAAGCCTAGAAATGACTCCAAGCATCAGAGGTGTCCTAAATGTTTAAACCATGTCCAACAGGAAAACAGAGGGGAGGAATTCTGCAGAGGACAGTAGCACTGGGATGTTGGGAAATGGTGCCAGGGTGTGGGACAACCTTGCAAACAGAATCAAGCTGTATCACAGACCTCAGGCTGGTGATGCTACAGTTCAGGAACTGCTCTCTCAGGTTGCTCTCCTGGTACAGTTGATTTATCTGAAATAACAATATTGTGTTAAATATTAATGTCCTCTGAGCCCCAGGGAAGGTGCAGGAGGGTCTCTAACTCTGGAGAAACAGCAGATTCTTTTGCTAGTTGGATTTCATGGGAGTTGATTTTACTTCAGAATGTGCCTTCTGTTGATGGAGTCTGACTGGCAGCTTGGCTGTCCTGTCTGAGCATCCTGCCAGGGATAAACAGCACAATCTGCTGACTGACAGCTGTCACCTTGATCCACACTTCACAGACAGGGCAAACTCAGAACTCAAAGCCTGGCATGTTATGCCCTTATCTAATGAAGCAAAAGCTACCAAATGAGGGTTTTGTCAGGTTGACATGTTGTGGATTGAGGCTGAAGAGAATGTGTTGGATTCTTGGCAATGGATTCTGTATGTGCTGAGCTCTGGGCTGGCACAAATTTGTATATACTGCTAGAGGTGGGACTGAGATGCTGAGTGATGGTATCTGAGCTGCATCTACTTACCTTGTTACTGATGCTTTCCACTGCTGCTTTGTATTCTGGAGACTGAGAGTCTGGGTTAGTTAGATTTTCATTGGTTATTCTAAAGCTCAATCTGTAACCCTGTTTGGCTGGAGCTTCACTCAAGACAGGCTTTCTGGCAACAGCTGTGTCTGGGAGGGGGAAACCTGAACAATGAAATAAATGTAGAGTGCATTGATTTTTTTTTTGTCAATCAGATCTACCCATTCCACAACAGCAGCAGAGGTATGTCCTGTTTAGATCATATATTGTCCAGGAACGTCTATGATTTAAGGGAGGGAAATGGTTCTACAGTGGCAATATCCTTCTGCATTGGTTTTGTCATAGTATCAAAACCTACAGAATACCATAAACCAAAGTGGAAGTTCACTAGTGTTCAGACCTCAGTGGAGTGGAAGAACGAGGAGGGATCTCCAAGTGATCCCAACAGCATACCTTGGCACTGCTCATGGATGCTTACCATTGACATACAGGCTGTTCTTCTCCAGGCTGTAGTGCCCTAGTTTGGTGACACCATTTGTCATGGTGCTCAGCTCATGATAAACCTTTTCTCTGTCAAATCTGGCCAGGCTGACGTTGTTTTTGTAGCTGCAGACAGCATCTACACCTGTGTAATGCCTCTGTCTCCCAGACCTAAGTAAAAATGTCAAACATTTAGGACACCTCTGATGCTTGGAGAGCCCCCTGTGTAATCTGTATTGATGAGCAATGACAGGCACTGAAACCTGTCAACTGGGCTCCCACATCCTTCAACAGATTCTCAGTAATTGTGGTAAAGACACTGTGGTACTAAAATGACATTCTCCATCAAGAAAATCACGGACAGGCAAGTGGAGGTGGGGAGGTGACACTGGCTCCTGTTTTCTGGCATCAGAGCAACTCTGATAGCAAGTGCAGATAGAGAAATGGAATCTTACCTGAACCTCATGTCTTTACAGCCTGTGTAGACAGAGCCTATGCTGCTGCTTTTGAAAAGGAGGTCAATCTGTCAAAAACAAAGTAGGTACAACTGAGAACCTGAAGATGTGTCCTGAGTTTAGTGCAGGCAGATTAAGATCATCACCACAACATCAACTGGCCAGAGCCAGACTTACATAGTGGTTCATCACTCTCACAGTGGAAATGAATTTCCGAGAGCTGGGTGAATCCAGATCTGCTGTGTACTGGAGGTTGGTCAAGGTGAAATTCAGTGTGAAGTGCCTGGTTGTTGGGCTTGGTGCAGCAGTTATGCTCAGAGCTACAATCAAAAGGCAGGAGGATTATCATTTTACTACTCAAAAAGCTATCTTTACTTTCAAAGACATTCACAATCTGAGGACACTTCAAAAGTTCCTCTGAAGAATCTCTTCCCCTCTTATTTCCCGAGTGCACCACTCCTTTGATAGCCTTCCTTGTAATGGATCTGGCAAGGTTCTCACCTGGGTTCTCAAGTGGTTTGTTGTAACCTGGAGTGGAAATGAAAAAGAAACGTTAGGTAAGAAAACTGTACACTTCAGATAATGAAAGAGAAGAGGAGATGATTAAATGGATGACTTGGGAATGAATCATCAGAACCAGTTCCTGAGAGGGTGAAATCTATTAACCTATAATGGCTTAAGCAGAGCAAGGTGCTCTTCTAATAGGAAAGGCTGCAATAAGAATGTGTGCGCCACTGTTTGAATTAAATACTGGTAGGATGGAAATCAAGTGGAAAGTTCACATGCAGGTGGCTGACAGGTCAAGACTAAAATGAAGTCACTCTTCAATGTCATATAGAAGTTAAAAACTCCAGAAATATCTATGTGAAAACATTCCTGGAAGAATCCACTTCATCTGATGCACAGAGGTTATGGGGTCAACTCCAATGGAACCATTGGAGTGATCCCTAAGACTTGAGGGGGTCCCAAAGTGCTCTAGGGCCTAGAGGATTGAGAAAATCAAGCACTTACCATTGACATAGAGGCTCTGGTTGTCCAGGTTATAGATTCCTAATTTGGTGATGCCGTTTGTCATATTACTCAGTTCTTGGTAAACCTCAGCTTGGTCAAGCTTGGGCATTTGAGAGCCGTTTCCATAGCTGCAGGTGATGTCTACTCCTGTGTTGTCCCTGTTCCTCACTGACCTGAGGAGTTGAATATCATGAAGCTTCTGTTAGTTATTCAAAATCTGGTGGTTCTTTTTTTACTCTGATGGGATTAAAAAAATCCCCCAAACTCTTAAAATCTTCCCAGAGTTCTCAGATGAACTTCAAAAAGCTACAGAGATATGGTATTGCAGAGAAAAAGGCTTTGTAAGACAAGCACCATCCAAAAGCCTTGACAAAGCATAAGAACTGTTGTTAAGGTCACAACCAAACACAAGGAAATCCCATTTCTTAAAGCTCAAAGTTCATCTTTCAGCTGCAGTGCTCACCTGAATCCTCTTACTGTGCAGCCAGTGAAATAGGGGCCAATGCTGCTCTTCTGGAGCAAGGGGTTGACCTGACAAGGAAAGGTCTTTGTGAATACGAGGAATCAGTTGCTGGGTGATTTCAGAGCAAAGCAAAGAGCCTTTGGCTTACATAATGCCTCATGATTTTCCCAGTAGAATTGAATTTGGCTGAATTAGGTGTCCCTAGGTCTGGTGTGAACCTGAGGTTGGTAATTGTGAAGTTGAGTGTGAATTGCTGCCTCGGTGGCTCTGGGCTTTGGGTGGTGCTGGGCTTCACTGGAAGGAAGGACAAAAATTGCATGGATAAAATAAGAACAGGATCTTCATAAGACATGGTACTGGTTTGTTTTTCTTTACATTTAGGGCAGGAAAACCTATGAATGTTGCCAAATCAAGGGGAAAACAAAAATGTCTTTGAGTAGCTTAAAATCTACTTACATGGCAGACTGTGTGCTTCATTGTAACCTGAAAAGCAAATGGACAATTGTTAGGGAAATATTCCCCAAATGTCTCAGCAGGACTAAACGTGGGGTCTGTGATTACAAAAGATTCAGCTCATGGGCACTAATTCATGACTGTTTTAATTTAGTGACTCTGACAGGCTTTTTGCCTTCAACTTTTTTGTTCTATGTTTTGAGAGGTGTATTTAATCCTGTTCATTCTCATTTCAAAACAAGTCTGTGTCAACAGAAGGAATAATGCCTTGAGGAGGTCTTGTTACCATTAACGTAGAGGCTCTGGCTGTTCAGGCTGTAGTGTCCCATCTTGGTGATGCCATTTGTCATGTTGCTTAGCTCATGGTAAACTATCACTCTGTTGAACTTAGGGTCTGAAGACTCATCTCTGTAGCTGCAGATGGCATCTACTCCTGTGTGATGCCTGTCCTCCTTTGACCTAGGAAAAGGGGTGTTCTTTTAGGATGTTTTAGCCATAACTTCTAGTGTATGGTGAAAGATGAATGTAAGGAAATCAGAGATGTGCTGAGAAATGGGAAGCAGCTTTTCAAGAAGCCAGTGATGCAGACATTTCCCTGACACAGCTCTTACCTGAATGCTGTCACTTTGCAGCCAGTGTAAGCAGGGCCAATGCTGCTCTTGTGGAGTAAAGAGTCAACCTAGAAATTTATTAACAACAACATTAAAACAAAATGTCATGACAAAGGTAAAAGTTTAGAGATGCTGGAAGAACTGTGCCCAAGCAGGGCAGCTTGGTGCCAGAACTCACATAATGGTACATGACTCTTGCTGTGGACTTGAATTTTTTAGAGTCTGGCATGGTGAGATCTGCAGTGAACTGGAGGTTGGTTATAGTGAAATTCAGTGTGAAGCTCCTTACTGCTGGTGGCAGAGGTTGTGTACTTGGACCAGCAGCTGTAACAAGAAAGGCAAATTGTCGTTTCAAAATACAATTTATCATCATCCCAAGAGGAAACACTCCAAGAAAAATGCCCAGATGTTCCAGCTCAGGATTGTAGCAGCTGCAGCCCCCTAACAGGCTCCCAGATTTTCTTAATACTGTTTTAGAAGTCTGGTAGAGGTCTTAGCTGGTTAGTCCAACCTTCTTTTTTGGTTATTTATTGCTAATTAGCAAAATTTCCTTGCCCTTTTAAATTGCCGTTTCAAAGTACTTACATAGTCCAGGCTGTGGTTCGTTGTAACCTGCAAGGGTAAGAAAAAGGACCATGTTTGAGAGACTGGCTCACAATCTGCACATCCCAGCTGCACATTGGTAGTTAAAGCACAGTAATGACTAGATAGGGACTATTAGCCAACAACTATCCCCACATCCACACGGAAACCCACACTTTACCATTGATATACAAGCTTTCCTGGTCCAGGCTGTAGATTCCTAAGCTGGTGATGCCATTTGTCTTGTTGCTTACTTCGTGGTAAACAGTTACTCGATCAAACAGGGAAGCAGCAGGATCTCTTCTGTATGTACACAAAGCATCTACTCCAGTCTCTTCAGGTTTCCGTGTAGGCCTAAGGAAATGAGGATGAATACCCTGCTCTGGGCCTGAACTCATGAAACATATTGATGGGCAAGAGAATTGAACTGACTAAACCAGGTAGAATGTGTATTGGGGTTGTTTTTTGCCAAAATGATGCTTTCAAGCATGTGATCAAAGTAGTGAGGAGGTACTTGACTGTTCAGGTGCTGCAGGCACAAATTCAAGTAAATTCACAGATATATGAGTGAAACCCGTCATGATCTCTTGAGTTTCTTGAACCAAGTGATCATAGAATGGTAGAGTTGGAAGGGACCTTTAGAGCTCATCCAGTCCAACTCCCCTGCAGAATTAGTTTCACTTAGATAAGGTGGCATAGGAACATGTCCGGGCAGGTCTTGAAGACCTCCAAGGAAGGAGCCTCCACAACCCCTTTGGGCAGCCTGGGCCAGGGCTCCCTCACCTCACAGGGAGAGATTTTTTTCTTATATTGAAATGGAACTTTTTGTGTTGCAGCTTTATCCCGTCACCCCTTGTCCTGTTGCTAGCTACCATAGAAAATACTGATGCCTCAACCTCCTGTGATAAATAAAAAGACATAAAATTGGATAAATGAATTAGGATCCATTTCTGTATCACACTACAACATGAAAATCTGAAGCTGGGTACTGATACTTACCTGAAAGCCATGGTTTGGCAGCCCGTGTACACAGAATCAATGCTGGTCATTTTGAACAGCCGATCAAGCTGAAACAGAGTGTTTTACATGTTAGCCATACCTAACTGAGCACAACATCACGAAGTAAAACCAGATAGGAATATATCACACTAACCAGGACAGTCAGGACTCTTCTTGTAGCAATAAACTTGGCAGAATATGGATGCCTAAGAGTACTAGAGTAGCGGAGATTAGTTATGGTGAAATTGACAGTGAACTTCCCAGGAGTTGGAGTCAGAGCTGTACCTGCAAGCAAACCCAAGTAAATAGTGGATGACAAATTGGTCTTCATTGATTTAATCTCGTTTCTCCATTCAAGGAGTAAGGTGCTCAGAAAAAGAAAAGCCCACATCTATTATATTTCATTGATAGCAGTAAAAAAAGTGTAAATATTAGTGAGGGCAAGGTAGTGGGATTCCTAGATGCCATTACAGATTTCTGTTTCAATGAGATGAAATTCCATATACTCACCTGCTAAAAGAGCTGCTTCATTGTACTCTGAAAAGGGAACACACATCCATTATTGTAACTACTTAATTGGGGAAATAAAACAAACAACAAATGATGCAGAAAAAGGTAAAAAGTCAGAAACTGTAACAGAAGGCTGGGAAATAAAGTATTCCCAAGGAAAACAAGATTCCCTGTCTCCCTATTGAACTATAGAGAGAAAAAGAGAATTATACACGACTGTATAACACAGGTACCACACAGCAAACAAGTGATCACCGTTGAGGTAGAGTCTATCCATGTCCAGGCTGTAGGGGCCCAGC
>WBNH01009926.1:193192-244795 GCA_013401255.1 Urocolius indicus | reverse complement strand
TCATAAGGGAGATGCTCCACATCACTTGTGCCCTACACAGTCAGTTAACTCCTTCTTTTCACTGAGCATCTTCTTCTGTCTACAATGTGTTCCTCGCCTTTGATCTACCATCTGACAATGCAGCAGATAATCCATGTTGCACTGCTGATTCTGATATTAGATGTGTCCTAATTTAATCTAACCTATTTCAGAGTCCCTCTTCAACACATCTGGGCCACTCAGCTTATTGTCATGAAAACTTCAAAGTTGACAGCAGAAAAAAAAAAAACCCACATGTATATGCTAAATCAAATTTCACTCTTACAAAACACAAGCTGAGGGGTTGGGTATGTCCTGGGAGCCTGAAGGGTGAAATGGGTGAATCTCTTTGAGCATAAACAAACCCTGAAGAGCAATAACTCCAAGGCTCATAATTCAGCAGGGATCTTTACATCTGCTGTTTATCCCGAAGCAAGAGCATGGAGCAGAAGAACAAAGTAGCTATGGTTACATCTCTGTCCCTGCTGCAGGTCACTCCCACTTCATCCAGCACTACTATGACCACATAGTCCCACCCTAGAACAAACTGGCCCCATTTCACCCTATATACTCTGTTTCTGATTGTGGAGAATTATTAACTTGCCAAGGCCACTAATTAACTTGCTACGTGGGGCCTTACAGGTGTGAGGTAGAGTTTGGTGGTCACTGCACGGGTCACACAGCATTGCAGCTCTGTGCCAGAACCAAAAGCAAGCCAATTGCCCCATCACCAGAGCCCAACGTGTGCTCAGTGTGTGCTGCTCTAGGCAACAGGGTTATGTTGGTGTGTGTATTTTTAGTTCAACTGGCAGTGACTATTTCTGCGCTACAATTTCTGATGCCGAGCGATCCCACCTTCTGTTTCTCAATTAGGGTATTATTATTAGCTACACTAAACCCATGAGCTGCTCAGCAAGGCAAGTTTAATAAAGCACTAATGTCACCCACTACCAACACAAGGCACCTAAAGAAAACAAGGCCTAATTTACAGTGCTACTGAAAATTAGCAAGAGTCTGCTGATCATTCCTCACTAGGTTGGGTTTTTTTTTTTTGCTAGGTTTGGGATTTTAGTCCCAATCATCTTTATTCCTTCTGCAGACAAAAGAATTGATGCAATCTAAAATGTATTCCTCCCATTCTCATCATACGAGATGGAACATATCTGAGGGCTTTTCACATAAACTTCTGGAGTTACTGTTCCTCTCCATTTTGGGCCAACATACGGATGTTGACTTCTTGCAAAAAAAAAAAGAAGTAGTCTCACTAAAATAATGTCTCTCTGCCTTGGCCCTCCTCTGCCTCTCAGTGCCCCTGACTTTGATGCATAGTTCCCCATACAAAGCCTTCTGGTGCCTGTGACATCCCAGGCTGAGAGAGCTACATGACTTTGATCCACCTACAGCAGCCAACAAAATCTTTTCAGCTGACAGGGTTCAGGCTTCCACGTCTTTCTCAAACAACAGTCTCTTCACAGCTTTGTGCATTATCTTCCTTTGTAAAACGACTTTTGTGCATGGGGATGAATCCTGCTGATTCTGAGGTCAGTGGCAAGCATCCTGTAGCCTCCAATGGTGAAAGGGTTGAGTGGCTGTAGAGCAAAGCACTCTAGAACACTACACAATGCAACTTTATTTTCTCTAACGCTTACTCTGGCAAACTGTACCCTCACACAGCTCAGCTTAAACACAGCTGCAAAGGCAGAGGGAAACAGAAAACAATGAGGAGACATAGACAGAAAAGGGAAGTTTTCAGCTGAGATTCTAAACCAAAACAGACAGGCAAAGAAAATAAATAAGGCTGTGCTGCTGCATGGTGTAGAATACATGTATGCAGTGCAGTGCACACTGTAAGAGACTGTAAGAGTCACTTGCAGCAGCAGATGCAGTTCAACTCTAATGAAATCCATCTGTCTTGTCCCACAGAGATCCTCATGTCTGAAGAAGTGGGATAGTTGGGTCCTAATAGCACAGAAGAGCTGTGCAGATGTAAGCCAGTACCCGCTGAACTCAGGTACTCAATTACACAGAGTCTGAGCAGTTGCTACAGATAGATGCAGATAGCAAGCCTACATCATAAGCTCAAAGTCTGTAGCTCAGTCTCAGTCATCTGCAGAAGCCAAAATATCAGTATACCCCTCAGTTCTGTTCGATCACATAAATCCAGAACTGTGCTATATGAAAGGACACAATGTTCCATAATTGTGTGTTTCTCCATGCTCTCCCATCATTTCTAAAACAAGTGGGAGACTTTGTTATGCAAACAAAATAATTTCAGCAGTTGTTTCATGCAGACATCCTCAAAGCTGACACTCATAAGCCAAGGCCATATCTACACCATGAGGTTACACCATATACAAGCATCATCTGCCTATAAGAAGGTCAAGTCGCAGTGACTGAGAACATGAGGCTACGAGTGGAAAGGAGAAGGAGATAATATAACAGGGATAGAAGCTTTCATACAGAAACACCACACTTCTAGAGGACTCACTGGAGGGAAATACTGGTCCCTTTGCGCTGTTCATTATGAAATCATTTGCAGAGAATACGATTGCTTTTCCTCCTGTCTCAGCAGTTTTGGCAGCATTGTCTGACAAATTGACAGAGATATAAACAGCATTTCACTCAGGCCACATCCTCCAAGTAATGCTCATGTTCTCTCTGGCCATAAAAAAGTAACAGAACACTGCTTTCTAGCCTCAGAAATAAATGCAATGTTATCTGCATGTTAGGAACTAGAATAGCATGTTAGAAGATGCTGGCAGAGCCAGATTCATTCCTAATTGTATAGATCTGGATAGTAATACAGCAGGAGAGATTTGTTTGCCCGAGTATCCAGACAAAGAAAGGGCCAGCTGCACCCCAAGCTGCTAAACGGTAGCATCATACTACAAGTTGTTCCTACCAAGCCAAGTCACATCAAGAAAATCCCACTTGTCATTGGCCTGCATGCTGTGAATCCTTAAAAGCCAAACTATTACCTAGAGGTCAGAATTTGAAATTTTCATACAAGAGAGACAGACAGTGACTTATTATAACATTGTTGCTACGCATTATCAATACAAGTCTGTTGTATAATATCTGCAGTTCCACTTGTGAACTCCAATAGGATGCATAAGGTTTGACCCATCCACAGTACACAGCTAAGAACAAATATTTATGAATATATCTACTAAACACAGATCAGAAAGTACAAAAGTAAGACTTTGATAAGTATATATACACATCAGCAGAAAGTCAAACTACTGCTTAGGCTGTCTTATGATCCTAAGGATGAGAAAGCAGGTACCAAGGACATGTCAGGATATCTCATCTACCTACAGTGCCTCACACAGTAAGACAAGTAAATTTTGTGCATCCTTCTGTATTCAGTGAAGATGAACTTAGATTTCTCTGTGGAAGTCAGCAAAACCAGAATCACTAGTTACCTGACTTAATTCAGTACTGAAAAAGCCACATCTGAGGTGCTGAGGCTTCAAACACAAAGAAATCACAACAATGCACATCTGAACCTGAGAGAGAAGCAGAAATGCCATGAGACTTCTGGCAGAATTGCAAAAGGACCAGAGAGCATCCACCTCACCTTAATGTATTCTTTTCTTGATCTGGGACAATACATGGGTGTCTGCAGCATCTGAGTGTACAAAAGAAGGAAATTCTGCCTTTCATGCTTTGCTTGGATGCTCCATCTGCTGCAGTGAAACACGGAAGTAAAACTGCTGAATAGCAAAGTTCTTCACATTGCAGGCACTAATAATAGGATTAGAGAGAGAATAACAGATTTGGAAGAGGCTAACTTCCGACTCACTTGCCCAACAAGTTGAGGTCAGGCATTTCATGGTGTTGACCTTCTTAGAAGGACTCTGACCAGCCCAGCACCTACAACTGGTCCAGGAAGCTTCAGTCCATTACTACCTGGAGCAGTGTAGGAAAGCTCAGGCTTCACCACGGGCCCTGGATTGCCTGCATACAAGGAAGGGAACAGGAAAGATCAGAATGTACACAAAGTTAGACCCTGCACTACTCATGCTCTTACACATACTTTTGTCAATGCTGTGCTGCTCCAAGGCACAGACTCACCATCTATCTCTTCGTCTGAGAGGGAAGGTTATAATCCGTGAGTAGGGAAGCTGATGGACCCCAGGGAATGCTGAGCAAAGCTACACATTACATGACCACAGGTATGATTTGTACTTGTGGAGAACCTAGCAAGACTAGACTGACCCCTCAAGAAGGTGAACACTGGCAAAAAAAAAGGGTTATTTCCTTATTAAACATGGATGGATCACAAGTTCTGCTAATTTCAAGGGGACCAAACAGATAGACAGTGTCCAGCTTTTAATGCAAATATTTCACTCTCCCTCTGCTCACTGAGAAAACTTTTCTTTTCCATGGTTACATGTCTGTGTCATTAAGCAGCAAATCAAGCCAATCACCCTATATTGTAAAGAGTAAAAATGACAACATTGCAAGAGGAAAATTCACAGAGGGAGGTTATTGAAGGGAGCAGTTTACACATCACCTCAAAATAAAATGAATAGCAGCATTGTTAAACTAAATGCAAGGTACAACATTCATCACCAAATCATCTCTTGCCTCAGGTTACTATAAAGCAGGATCTGGAAAACAGCAGCTTGTTTAAAAAAGAAAACAAACAAAACAAGCCCTGGCTGCAGCATTTCAGAAATCCCTGTCTCAACCTGTTGGGAAACACTGACTTTTGAACAGCAACTATTGTATAAGTCTTCTTTTGTTCTGAGATCCAAGAGACACGGTGGGTGACTAATGAAAATACAGATCAGGATTTCCAAAGATGCTTAGTAATATCATCAGATACAAAAATAGCCTTTTTCCTTACAATAATGCTAGGGAACAACACTAAGTGGGCATCAAGAAATCACCTCTTAACAGCCATGAACAAAGCAAAAGAAAGACTGTGTTCCCTTCCATTACTAAGCAAATAAAATACAATCAAACAAACCATAAGGCAAAAGGAAGCTCTTGTAAGCTTTCCCATTGAAGCAAGAGAAAAAGATGTAGGGATGGTGGTCACTAAGCATAAAAAATCAGTTATCTGAGGCGGGGAACATTCTTGATGTTTACACTGGTATCAGATTCAGTGACCTGACAAACACCTCTTCACAGAGGTTTTTGTGGCAAAGCAGTGCTCATGAAAACATTGACCTTTTCCAGCTTTCCCAGAGTAGTTTCTAAGAGAAGTTTTGTAGTCTCATAGTAATCAAAAGTGCATATATGAGTTCTGGCTTGTCTGTAATCATCTGCCCACAGCCAGCAGCAAAGTAGAACTATATAAGAATACTTTCAGGCTGATAATGTGTAATCCACAACGCCCTTTGACTTTCAGTCATTTTCTTGTGCTGATGAGAGGGTCATTGCTTCACTCCTTACTGAGATGCCCTTTGGTTATGTACTTGACATCACTGCAACACATATAAACAGGATCTTGATTCTGTGACTGGTATCTCAGTGTAGGAAGCATGTTCAGGTTTGTGCTGTTTTTACAGGCACTTTTACTCCCCCTCTGTTATCACAAAGGAGAATTTGTAAGATTTCAATACTCTCTAGATCTGAAGAAGGCACCAAATCTTATGCAGAAATACAAGGTGTAGCCAGGCTAGTCTAGGGTCCTGAAGACTGTATCCCTACAGTACCTCAATTTAAGTAATGTAAGTAGCCAAAATCATCCTCTTCAGTTAAAGTTAATGTCCGTGAGCGTTGTTATTAACATGGATAAAACAGCCCCTTGTAGATGATAAGCCCCCTGTTGTGATGATAAGGTCAGATTCCTAAGGAAATTCCTTTGCCAAACAAAGTACTCACATTTGCCTGTGTTTTCTTTTTCTCTCTCTCATCCTATGAAGTTCCCTTGGGATGGAACATAAGTCCCAAGTAATTTTTACAACACTTCAGCATAAGAAGTGGGCATGAGGTCCCATTCTACATAAATTACTTCTTCTCCTGTTGATTGCAGGAGGAGGATGTTTATCATGAGAAAGAAAAGGTGGGCCAAATTCTGCCTTCTGTTGTTCTGTACCTATAATTTCAAATTATTTTACAGCTCCTGCTGATTTTAAGGAGATCTGCAGACAAGTGGCAAAACGCTGCATTGGGACCAAAAAGCCCTGTGATTTTTAAATCAGGTTTAACATGAAAGACAGGTGCCTCTTAGCCTTTATTGTATTACTCGGTATTGGGTCATAACCAGACTGTCCCCACGGTATAATTAGGAAGAAAAATTATAACTATATCATATCACGAGATGAGCTCAAAAGCCCTCTATTAAAATGCTTATCATCATTAAAGCCAGGGGCATTTTGAGCCACACAAGATAAGGATCATTTAGGGAGGACAGGGGAAGATCAGGACACGAAACAGGGAGAACAGGGGCTTAGAGAGGAGATAAAGACAGCAGCAGCAGCAGCTTTCTTTCTGCTTATTGCTGACAACATAAAGAAAGAAATATAAATAGTTACACAGAAGTGGAAAGAGCTCTCTGCAGTCATTACATAGCAAACACTTACCGCTTGGCTTGAACTTACTTCTTATTCTCTCCCCTTTTATGCTTCTCAGATACATATACACTCATCTACATATATTTGCCTGCACAAGGACACTCCACAGGCTTTAGGTCTCTTCAGTTTTTAAAATGTCATGGACTGTCCTCATATGCCTTTGGATTAGAGCTATTCTTCCTTCATTTCCAAATGTACCCAGTACACGCTTTCTCACACACAGATGAGGTGAGCATCTCCTACTGTCTGGCCATCACACCCATATCTCTAAGAGGATATTTTTCTTCTTTGAAAGTGTAAAGGCTGAAGATCATGAATTTTACAAATATATATACACACATGTATTCTTCAGTTATGATTGTATTGCTATTGCAATGCTTTAGTCTGGCTTTAAAGCACTTAAGGTAAATGTGCCAGTTGTGGGCTACAGTGAGGTTTCTGGTCGTACACCTCTCTGGTTTACAGCTCTCCACTGAATAGGATGAGAGAGATTTATTTGTGGAGTGGGCAGAGACAGAAGTACATTGTCGCATGATTTTTTTTTTAAGGGTTATTAATTACCACGTCAACCTTTGCTCTGCTGCTGCTGGCCACTTTGATTTTGGAAACATAGCCGTTCAATGCTCTGATCACATTGGCTTCCCCAACCACCTCGTTTTCTCCCATCCTTTTTGAATATTACTTATTATTCATTATATATCTGAGTGGAGGAGAGCTAGAGGGACAGTATGGCAGAGATAGGAAACACGAGCCGGAAAACACGCTTGCCTGGAATTGTCATCACACTGCTGTTGGAAGGAGCGAGCCGGAGAACTAGCAACAAACACTTGCACGCAAACACACACCAGGCACACGTCACATCCATCACAGGGAGTTTGCCAGCAGCCCCGCAGCTCTTACCTGGGTTGTCTGGGATCCCTCTGCAGTCCACCTCCCTCTGCTCCCTTTGCCCTGTTTCCCCTCCCCGCGGGGAGCAGTGGGGCTGGTGCTGTGTCTGGGTGACGTGCAGGTAAGGGACAGCAGGCAGCTGGCTGCAGCCTAGGCTGCCGGGCTCTGGCTCCTGCCAAGGCTGCTGCTGCTGCTGCTGCTCCTGATGATGCCGAGGAGGAGGAGAGCCGAGTGAGGAGGAGGAGGATGCTGGCGGTGATGCTGTTGCTATGGTTACTTAACTCAGCGGCAGTGGCAGCACCGGCTCAGCGCAACAGCTGCCCCAGCACCCAGATCTCTTGGCACCCATCACAGCCAAACAGCCCTGAGTATACAAGCACAAGTATTTCACCCCAGAGCCCTTGCAGAGGGATAGTGGCTGGTGGAAAGGATGGAAGTCACTCCACGGTGCAGTACTGGGGTTCCAGGAAAACAGATAGAGAGATGCATCTGAAATGTTTGCATTCTGCACTTGTGGGTGAAGAGCTTGCTACCCTGCAGAGGTCAAACACCAGCTTCTAGGAAGCCAAAGTTTCATTTTTCAGGGTTGCTTTGCATTTATATTAAGGAAGTGAATAAAAGAGCAAAGCTAAGGAGGGGAATAATTTTCAAAGTCGTTGTTGTAAAGCAGTTTTAAACTTTTTCTCTTTTAAGCTGAAAGTCAACCCTCTTTAAAACAGGACTTAAAAGAGAGATTTTACTGTCTTCTTGTGTAAAGGTGTTTTTTTGCATAGAGAAATCCCCTTATGAGGGAGTTCCTTGAGAGAGAGAGAACTGCCTCTTACTATGAAACAGTGAGGAAATAAAACCTTCTGAAAAGAATCCTCTTACATAGCCCAGGATACTAATATTTTCATGCCTAATTGCATGAAGCAAAAAAGCTGAGTTTTGCCTTTCTCTAGAAAACTTAAAATGAGAAAGGAAAAAGACCTCAGCTGGATGGAGTGCCACATAATCAAAATGCAGGGTCTTAACTGAGAGAGGCAGGTGAAATCAAGGCATTCAGCTGCCATTTATCTATCAAATACCCATGTCATGAGGCTCTCATTTTGCACTGGAACATCACAAGACACAGCAAGGTCACAACAATCAAATGTCACTTCTGTCCAAAAATGTCAGTGCAAAGCTACATAACGTTCATAAGCCATGACAGTTCTTTCAAGAGCTGGTGCTGTTTGCAGGACATTGTGAAATCCTGTCTAAAACCTACTGAAAAAGGAAAATCACTGATGGAAGCTTTCTAAAGGAGTTTGCTTCCTACTTGCCAGAGATCTGCTTGCAGCCTGGGTGTTGCAGACTTATCAATCTGAGAGCCTGAGGCACTGAGAAGATTCACTGGGTGTTGTTCCCTGTGTGTCAGACCTGGAGAAATAGTTATAGGAGATGTGCTGGCAGCATCTTTTCTCAAGGTATTGTAGATGACAGTGTTTTACACTACATTCATTTGAAAAAGCATAATGTGGTTCATACAAAGCCATTTTCTATATATCACATTATTATGGGAGAACCTGGAACCACCTACCTGACATATAAAATGTGTCAGCCAGCATGCGTTGCCACACCTCCTTGGAATAGCTTTCCATTTCACAACTCCCATGTATTTTCTAAAACTAATCATCATGTAAAGCATTCCCTGTACAGATGATGTCCACTCAGAGACTCAAAGAACCTTTCTACTACCCAAATAATAAATAAGAAACATGTTCTATTTTAATCTTTAAAAATGATGCAGTGCATGTAAAAGTAGACAGTACTCTTAACTCTTTCTCGAGAGCTTAAAAATAATACTTGGCCCAAGGAATTTCCTGATGTAATTTTGGGAGCAGGAGGAGAAGAAGTCATTGCAGAAATAATTGTGAGCAAATCGAAATCGTTCACTCCAAAACTAACTAGCTGACAGAAAACCCCATAGTTATTCTGAAGAGATCACTGAAACCACAAACAGGTCTTATTTCTACTAAATCAGGGAGTGTACTGCAAAATGTATCTGCTTGAAAGCTTACATTTTCCAGCTTTGCTTATTAGGGTTATTTATTGAGAGCTGAATCACTGATTTCAAGAACACACATAAGAATAGCAGGAGATAGTTGGCCTTCTTGACCCCAGGTGCTTTGGCTCAGCATGGCTGAGTTGACCACTGAGGATCTGTCCACCTCAATTCTCTTGGCATTAGTCTGCAATACTGAGGAAAAATCCACCCCTAAGGACAAGCAGAGCCCACTAAAACCAATGGCTGTCATACCTTACACTGTCTGGACCCTGCAGAGTGCACATCTTCAACCATGTCAAGAGAGTACAAAGTGGATATAAAGCTCTAACCAGGAAAAAAAAAAAAAAAGGCAAAAAATATTTCATGTCACTTCAGTCATGCAAGGAGGTCCTGCATGGTGGGATCAATGACTTGTGGGAGTTCACTAGGGAAATAAATCATGTTAAAATATGTAAAGAATGTTGATTTCATAAGTATTACTCTGTAAAGAAAGGATATATTACAGTCACATTTGTCAGAGTCTAGAGAAAACACTGCAATTTCAGTCATAGCTTTTATCTTTAAAGGCAGAACCTATGTCATATCTTCCAGCTCTGCATGGGAATTATAGACTCCTTAGGATATCTCAGATGGTGCTAGACACTTATGTTTATTCACATTAGCCCTGTCTAGATTATTGCCTTGCTTTAAATACTGAAGAGAGATAAATCAACTTAGCCTAGCACAGACTTCTAAAACAAATCAGTTAAATATTTGCTTGTGTCTCTTTTTCTTTGTTTTTACAAAGACACCAAGGCTGACTAACTTACTTACCTACAATGTGCTGAGGAAAAGGCAAATACTATCCCTAACTCTTGTTTGGAAGACCTATCCCTTCAAATCAGATGTCTGAGCTCTGATGCCTGTCAACAAAGATTAAAACTAAAACCTTCTGGAAATGCCTTCTTAGCTGCCAGCTTAGCCTCACAGGAGTCTGAAGTTTTGGCAATGAAGACACCTGTGTGGCTGTCACTGTGCTGAGTATTCACAGACTGACTGAAATATCAACAACACAGACAACCTTGGACACACTTGGTGTTCCAGAGCCAAGCATAGGCTGTAAACATCATATTCTAGATTCTTTCTGTAGAGACTGTGGGATATTTAACAATAAACTGGAGCAGATATTCCCATATTAATTACAATAAGCTCAGAACTGCAAACTTCCACAGGTATCTGAATATCAGCACATCAAACCTTACATCATGAGGCATAAGTGTGTGAGTTTGTGGTGGCTTTGCATGGCAGCTGGCATCCAACCATATGAGATTAACCAGAGAGTTAAACACACACACACACACACACACACACAGAGGACAAAGAAGTGAATGTATCTCAGGCAAGCTGTCTCACATGACAGGGAAAGTCTTCAACACTAAACTTCCACCTGGAGCACTGGATGAGTGGTCAAAGGCAGAGAGCACATCCTCACTGCAACAGCTTTCTTCAAGCCCTGGGACACAGCCTGCAGCATGAAAACCACACGGCAGTTCTTTGTCACATGTCAACACCACAGCTGGGGAGCAAAAAGTAGGGCCAATTGCATGCTTCAGGCTAGCATCAGGAGACTCAACAGCTCTGTAGTTAGCAGAGAAAGTTAAACTTCTCTTTTGAGAAGCTCAATTTACCTCTTCCTTGCAAGGTAGAGTTTCAGGAGCTGTTTTTTTCTACCTCATCTTTGTAATTCCAGGAAAAGTTAAGGTCCAATTGGAAAGTGCCTAGCCCACAGAACAGCCAGCACTTTCAGTCTTGGGGCTTTCATTTCTTCTGGATTTTCTATATTCTCTAGAAGCAGCCACATGGCCAAGACCCTTTTAGGAAGTATTGCACCATATTGCTATAGCAGGGATGAAACATCCTCTGATGCAACAGACAGCACAGTCTCACATAATCTAGTTTGTGCAACAAAGGAGTAGTTAAGTAAGGAAAGAAAGAAAAGCAGGAGAGGGCATCAGATGCTTATCTTTCATGCAGGTATTTGGTAAAGAATGGTTAACTAAAACATTTCTATTTTGATGCAGCTCACGACAGTCAGAACTCCATCATTCCTGCTTCATCATGGTAAATTTTCAAAGTCAGGCTGGATGGGGCTTTGAGCAACTTGATTTAGAGAAAAATGCCTGTGCCTGCCCATGGCAGGAACATTGATATGTAAAGGTCCCTTCCAACTCAAACTATTGTATAGCAGATAAATTATAACAGATATGTAACGTATATATAACATATTATATAACACATATATAATAGATTCTTATGGATTAGCACTGTAAAAAGGTGGGGTTTAAATCATGCAGCATTTAAAATCATGCAACATTTTCAGGTATCATACTTGAAATTATTAGAAGAATTAAAGACTACAGCACTACAAAAAAAAAAAATCCCCTGCAGGATAAAGCATAATTTATCATTTTGCTAAGTATGTATTTCACACAAAAACCACTTGGTATAATATATACAAGTATAACAAAGACTTTGTTTGCTTTATTAGTTACATCCAAGCAAAGCTTCAAGGGCATAAGCTTATACTTCTCTTTGTAATTCCTTACACTTATCCTGTCCTTAAGCCACAGAGCCCTCACTCAGCTGCTCTCCTTTAAATATTTTGTTTCATTCTCCCATTCAGTTTGGAGCCTAGAACCTTATTTGTTACAGCCAACCTGACAAGTAAACAGCCTTGCTTTAAATAAGAGAAAGCCACATTTAGCCACTAGTGCTTCTCTTACCTGCAAGGCAGTTGGAAATCTCAGGTTATAGTCTCCTCGTTCACAACTCTGGAAGATTGCACACTAGGTAAAAAAACAAGAAAAAATAAACTAAGCACATTTCACTTGCTTAACATAATACAAACATCTGATAGGACTTAAAGGAACTGCAGGAGTATTAGTAGTTCAATAACAATCTCTGAAGTGTATTTGTGTACCATAAAACAAAATTCTGGAGAAATAACACATGTACTGATATTGAATTATAGGACTGAAGGATACTGGACATCATTAAAGAGTGATTAGTATTGGATCTCTATTTAAGCACATCTTTCTAGGGTCTTCTACAAGACACTGTAGTTTGACTTGGAGATGTGTTCCTTATCTTGCCAATGGTTGAAGTAAAAAGTGAGCTCAAGCTTGCAAGATTATCACCCTTATCCTCAGCTTTATGCCTTTAGTTTGTGAATAACCCAGTCCAGAGCTGGAAGATCATGTTACAAACTTCCTCAGGAGCTGCAGTGGTACTGTAATGCAGAGTACCATTGCACTACCTCAGAAATCACAACCAATCATTATGTTTTTGAACACTCCTATGGAATGAGGGCTATCACTACCAAATATTTTGTGCATGGAAAAACAAGATATGGACTTTTTCTGAGGCACCCACGATTTTCAGAAGGTCTGTGCTGAAATCTCTGAACATCAGAATAAGTTGCCTGCATGACTGGAAATATTCAAAACTTGATTGAATGTTATCCTGCACACATATTCTAGCTGATCCTGCTTGGAGCAAGTTTATGGACAATATGATGTCAAGAGATGTTTTCCCACTTCAGTCATTCTGTGAAATCATGGACAAGTCCCATACCGTGTTGTATCTAGCTTGCAATCCACAGATTTCTGATCTCTGCCTTCTTAGTTCATCTACTGCTAATCTCTACCTTAGTTTTCCACATAACCTCATTTTTCCTCCACACACGCTTATACTCACACTTTATACACATCCATCACAGTCAAACTCAAATCACTTGTTCTCTTCCTAGATCCCTTGTTACTTCCTAGACTTTCTTCTGCCAATTTTGTGCTGTAAATCATAAGGGAAACATCTTTCCATATTTATCTTGGGCACAGTGGAGAGAGCCTTCCTCCTGCTTTGGGCGTCCCACCTCCTACTTTGTGTCTCACTTTAGATCTGATCTTACCTATAGAATCCCAGAAAAAGGAAGGAAAATTACAGAGAAATTGACACAGATTGTAAAACATCCAGTGCAATCAACATATCACAGGAACTTAGCTGTTTATGTTTAGTTGCTACTCTACACAAAAAAAAACCCCTATGTTTATTCAAAGGTTTATGAGCTGTCTTAATATAGAAATTCTGATGGGTGGAGGCAACAGAAAGACCATTTCTTCTTCACTTTTCTCCTTGGAGTATCTACTCCCAAGAGCATAAATGCAAGTCTTCCAAAAGAAAAGCATACAATCCATTTGTAATGTTGGCAGAAGTGACTATTTCTCCTAGGTTCTTTTCTGGAAATAGCTAAACCATTTTGGCTACAGTTTCTGAAAATAAATTCAGTGCAAGGCAGATGCCCCTGCTTAAAGAGTTTCTTCCCAAGCAATTAAGATACAGAAAATGATAAGTAATAAAAGCTAAAGTATTATTATAAAAAATGCTGGACAACTTTAACAACACACATCAGTATCACTTGCAGATAAAACACTTATTAATTCACACAACAGCCATATGAGCTTGTTTGTTTAAGACTCTTCCCTAGTGGTTTTCAGCTTCTTTTATATGTATAGTGTTTTTTATAGTGCAAAATACCAGTCAGCAGGCAGTATTAGCAGTACCTTGATATTAAGTGGATTTTCCACACAAAGATTCAAAAAAATAATCACAACCAAACACTTGTCTGACATTACTTCCAATAAAATTCACCTTGAAGCCTTGCAGATAGAATATAAACATCATCCTCATTTGTGCCTAGGTCAACCATATTACAGACAAGGTAAAAGTGCTTGAGAAAACATCTGTTAAAGGTTAAAAATGGAACGGGTAGCAACCAACCTATGTGCTTGCATGCAACATGCTATTCAGCCACTGGATGGCAATCTATTGTGTAAAACCTAAGCGTGTCGCACACCAGCACTTTCAAAGGTGGAGGAAGTTAATATTTGAAATAGAAGTCCTGACCTCTAACTTCCAACGACTTTATTTCTTTCTAGACCAACTACACTCCAAAGCCCATTTAAACAGTGTTAAAATGGAAACAGCTAGGGACGTTATTGACTTCCTTGGCTCAAGGTGGAAGTGCAACAGTATGAAGGAGTAAGATCAGGGAAAATTCAAACTCTAAACAGTTGTGACAAACCTGGGCAAAGCAGTTTAGTATGTCATTATCCAAATTGATGAGTCTTGCCTTCCTACCACAATTCTATAGATGTCATTGCAACAAAAAGAGAATATTCGTCTTGTGTCCCAACCACTCCTGTTAATGGTAGAAGTTGCTGGGGGATACTTCCTTACCTCATATTCAAAATGGCTTTCAGCGTTTGGGTCATTCATATTATCATGATGTGGAAGGAGCTCAGTGTAGACATTTTTGAGGAAAGTCTACATTGCAGACTGCTTTGAGAAGAATTGCAACAGCTATTGAAAGCAATGTAAATACAGCAGTACATTGCTGAAGTGATTCTACCACAAGTAGAAATATATACCCATTGATTTCCTCTTTCACTTGTTTTCATTATCCTCTCTTGAGTTACTAGAAGGCATGAAGTTTCAGATCCTCCCTCAACAAAGCAAGCTGAGTCAGTAAGTAAGAGCTGCTATGAAGTAATCTAGGGGACATAGAGAGCAGTAAAGAACTTACAATCGAAAGTCAATGAAGATGATACATATTATAAAGTTGCATTCCTGTGTTCTTGTAACTTGGCAGAACAAGTGAGAACAGATCAAAGTTCACAAACATTAACAGTTGAGAGACTATGACTTCCATCTTTCATTCTGTAAATGGCTAAAATGTCTCATTTAAAAAAAAAAGTAACAGAGTATTTCTGGTATTAAATTTCATTTTTGTTTCTGAATGGACTCAGACAAGCGTCCACCTCATGGTTACCCTACCACAGCTATTGTATCATTGCTGTGCATTACAGCACGTGCACACACCACACAGCCTAAGGGATAATCAGATGTTGGGAAAAAGGCACAACCCTCTCTGATCATGTTTGTAGAGCAACTGCTGGCTCATTTCATGGGAGCTTTTCCATTGATGCTTGCTTTCATTTCCTCGAAAAATCAAAGAAAATACTGGGATATTTTGGGTGGAGAGAATAAACAGAATTCATGTAGAAAAGTAAGAGCTTACTGTACCCAGATTTCTTGAAGTGCCTTACAATTTTTGAGCTTGCCTATACAATTTGAGGATTTGAAGTAGGAGATTGATTGCCATTCAGAGTACAATGTCTGAGTCTCAGTCTTACTAACCTCTGAAATCCTGTGAACCATGGCTATATCACTCTAAAGGGACAGTTGTCACCTGTCTTCTAGGTGGCTGGAAAAGATAATCAGAAGAAGCTAAAGCTACTTGCTTTGTGGAGCTAAGGCCAAATAACCCCTCTCATCTGTCTTCATACATGGGCAGACAGTGGTTATGAAATATCTACATTGTAACTTTAAGCTAAATCTTAGGGATTTGCTTAGATGCAAGTTATATGATGCTCTTTGGCCTCTGGTAGTTCACAGGAGGGTA
Source organism: Urocolius indicus (assembly GCA_013401255.1). NCBI lineage: Eukaryota > Metazoa > Chordata > Aves > Coliiformes > Coliidae > Urocolius > Urocolius indicus. The sequence continues at coordinate 228,831 of WBNH01009926.1, read as the reverse complement.
AATGATATTGACTTGCATAAGAAATCACAGAACCATCTCTTACTACCTGTGTAGACATCTGCTGTTCTTCTTATAGCTTATTATTTAAGAGAGAATGAGAGCTACTACAAGTCTAAAGCAAGAGGTAAAGCTCAGGTGCAGAGAGCAACTGGAGCGCTGCAGCGATTTGCCATAGCATAGTATTGATCTTGAAGTCCACAGGTACACAATTCAAACTCATTTCCTCCTCTTCATTTCTCGGAGTATCTATATTGAGCATATGACAAATCAGTTGGTAATAGATGACACCAGGGAGGACAAAGCTTGTGAAGATATGAAGACAGAGTTAATCTAGGATGATAACAACAGAGCACCCTCTCACTGCATGTCCCAGGCAAGTAGGCATGTCTTTAACACTGAGATCATAAAACCTGGATACTGACACATAACAAGGCTTAAATTAGAGACAGAAGGTCTTGAGCTTTTTGCAACTGGAGGCTTGATATGGACAGAGAGGGATTTGGTTTCCCAGTAAATTGAATTCTCCAGAAAAGTTCATATTCATCCTTCAATTAAAGCAGAAGATCATTCTTCATGCTATTACAGAAAATATTGACAAAGAAAAAACCCATCTTTCAGCTCCAAAGAAAGGAGAAAGAAAAATATTGAGGTCTACTCTTCAGGAACAGCTGTAGTACACTCTATAAAATCTAACATGGTCAGAGTCCAGGGGATGACTGCAGAGCCTGGACATAAATGTGACAGAGAAAGGCACTTTCCTTTTCCTCTCTGCTTCCCAGATCTGAGAGGGAAAAAAACCCCATGGTTTTGTTCCTTCTGTCCCATTCCACTCCAGCATGAAAAATCCTCACCTGCACTAAGACCAACAGAGACTTAATCAGAGCCAAAGCCTTGGGGACAGCTCCATCATCACAGTGTATTTTATGGTTTTCCCTGCCACATAAGTGCAAGTATGAAACTCTATATGCAAGCACCACAGCAGATGGTGTAGGTGGGAGCATGAGGTACCTGGCACTACTCTGCCCACAGCAACATCATGGCATAACATCAAAAGTATTGTTATATATAGATCCAGCTACCAATGAGGAGAACTTAAAAAAGTGGCTCTTTCAAACACTGCTGTATCTTTAGAATCATTGATACAATGTAAGAGATTAGGAAGGAAGAAACACATCAAATAAGAGAGACTGTGAGTATTGGACTGCAGAAAAGGCTCAGGGTCCTGGTGGTCAGTGAGCTGTGAGCCTTGGCAGCGAAGACCAACAGCCTCCTGGGTTGTAACAACAGAGACACAGTCTGTAGAAGAAGGGAAGGTTTTATCCCTTTCCTCCTCACTGATCTTCAGACCACACTTAAATACCACATCCAGTTTTGCTCTCCCCAGTACATGAAGCACATGCATAAACCAGAGTAAGTTCTGCAGAAGGCCACTAAGAAGGTAGGATCTGAAACATTTGCCCAGTAAGGAGAGGGTAAATGACCAGGGCTTGTTCAGTCTGGTTAAGAGACTGCTTTGGAGGGACTGTTGAAGGGTCAACAACCTCCCACTGCTCATGGATAGAGGTCATCAAGAAGGTGGAAAAGGGGTTTTCACAGCATTGCATATCATGGGGACAAGAGACAAAAGACATAAGCTTGAATAAGAGACATTCAAACCTTTTTCCCTTGAGGAGAGTCAAGCAGTGGAACACATTGTCCAGAGAAGCTGTGTGGTGTCCATCCATGGAAAATTTTCAAGGCTGGACTGGATAAAGCCCTGAGCAATATTAACTGATCCCACTGTTGGCTCTGCTTTGATCAGGGAGCTGAGCTAAAGAGCTCCTGAATTATGCTATAATATGTATAACTTGGCTTATTACAGAAGACATTTCCCCAGTTTTCCAAATCTTCTCTGAGTAGCCTGCCTTGCACTCAGTCTGTGAGAGGAAAAACAGAGATTATGTGCATGCGTGTTTCTCAGTGATGACATTCTGGCTAACAGATTGGCACAGCAGGTATGTGTCAAACCAATAAGGAGAAAAACTAAAGAATGCTAAAGATAATCACTGAATTTATCAGAGCATTACATCACCTTTTTCTTTTTCAATTTCATGTTCTTCTCTAGTCACAAACACAGCAATAACACTGGCTTCTGAAATGGGGCAAGGGAGAGACTTGTCAACACAAAGGGATAAGTAAATGTCTCCCTCTGCTTTGAGAGTCTGCATGACCCAGTTCCCTGCCAACACCCAGATATGAAAGATATAAAAGACAAAGGAGAAATAGATCAAGGTGAAAAGCAGCAGAGGCTCTCCTCATAGCCTGCCTGTTGAACCCTGATCTACTTCTTTGTCATGTTCCCATCACAAACCATGCCCTTGTTTTCCTCACGTGGGACAAGGGATGGTAACAGACCCACTGTGCTTAAATTAGGTGTTAGCATCATCTTCTGCAATCTACATAAACAACCCAAACCACCACATAATATTTGGATATTAACAGGGCAAAATAGGCACCTTATGTTTGAGTGACCACAGCACAAATTCATCACAAGCTCTACCTCTTACAGAAATGACAACATATTGCACATTGCAAGTCATTGGACGTAAGATGACAAAAACCTTGAGAAAGCTCATTCCAACCCTGGCTATATACTGTGAACTCCACAGGGTTCTCCAGGATCCCTGTCCTCAGAAGCTACCTGTACCTTTCCCTTCCATGCAAAAGTAGGTTTGTTAACATAGCCAGATATCTCACACCTATATTTTTATTCAAAACAGGAAAGAGTGGGACTACTTTTGCTCTGCTCGGTTCTGTCAGTAAGCAGTATCATTACTCACTTCAGGGTGAACTTTAATAAATCCTCTGCTGAGCTACAGCTGTGATATAAGGAAAAAACAGGGTCAGGGTGGGTGCAGAGCAATGATGTGTCACCCAATAAGTAGTTAGAAAGGATTCTGAGCAGAGTGTAAAGAGATTGAAATGGGAAACTTTGCCAGGCCTAACTGAGCAACAGAACTGTGTGCTTTGGCTAGCCCTGCTGCCAGCTCCTCACTGCAGGCCTAGAGAAGAATAATCACAGAATAATTCAATCTGCTTAAGTAGGAGAGCTCTCTCTTCTACAGAGACATGGGTATCCAGAAAACCATTCAAAAGACCCCCATTTGAGCTTATCTCCAGCCTACCCTCAGCAGTAGCTAGGAAAAATACCAGAATGAAGCTATCAGTCATGTTTGGCTGCTTCGTCTTAGGCATACAGTAGACTGAAGGCCTGAAAGGGCTCCCAGTTTCCAGATTTCCCTGGAGACCAGAGCCAGCATTTACCAAAATTATTGATTTTTCTGCCTGTTTAGTGAAGTTGGGCCATGCTGCAAACAAGAGGGATGGGGCTCTGTAGCCTCCTGGAACAACATGACTGTTGGACATCTCTGTATCTCAAATACTACTGAAGTTCCACAGAAGGAAACTCAGACAGTAGTCTGAAGCATGTGACTGAGCAGCTCATTTATCGATACTCTCTAGGATAGATAAAAACAATGCAGTTTTCTAAATCTAGAATAACATGTGGAGATATGTATATGTGTACACCCCCACACATTCACACATATATCCACAAATACACTCTGTAGACATATATGAATATAGATTATATAAATATGAATGTATACAAATGCACACAGACATTACATATATAAGCACACACACATGATATGATTCAGTCCATAATCTCATATTCACAAAATAATGTGTGTGTGTGTGTATGTATGTGCTTTTGTATGTACAGGTACAAACACAAATTTGGGTCTTACACAACTAATCTGTTTACACAGAGTTTTAGTGCACATTTAGCACAAATACATTTTTTAATCCAGCTTTCTAGAATGAGTTAATACTTTTTATGAGAAAACACTTTTCCTATTGAATTTGAAATTGAGAAGATGACTAATACAATGCTAGTTCTAAAGGATAAGCTCACTTTCAAAAGAAAGATATTTTCCAAAAATATTCTCATATTTATAGTTCTCAAGCTCTTAATTACCATAAATTCACATTTTAAATTACCCAAAAGATATCTGTAGGAAAGTTCAACAAATCTGTTCCAGTCACAAGGAAAATAACCTCTGAACTTACCAATCTTTATAAAATTTCACATATGTACCAAGGCTTAAATAGCTTCATCTTTTAAAAGACTTAAGAGATCTGAGATGAGACTGTAATTGTTGATCACATCTTCAATGTATATTTTTCTCCATCTAATCACATAATCACAGAATCTCAAAGATTGGAAGGGACTCCAAAAGTTCACCTAGTCCAACCCCCTGCCAAGCAGGACCACCTAGACTAGATCCCACAGGAACTCGTCCAGGTGGGTTTGGAATGTCTCCAGAGAAGGAGACTCCACTGCTTTCTTCCAGTGCTCTGTTACCCTCGAAGTGAAGAAGTTTTTCCTTTGGACCCTCTTATGTGTTTCTTCTTAGTGTTTCTTTGGACCCTCTTATATTCTAGCTTGTAATATGACTAATCAAATCCTTTGAACTCATACTGTGTAGGACATTAGAAAGATTTTCAACTGTCTCAACCATTATTGCATTTCCCTTTTTTCTGCACTTCCCTTTTTCATTTCCTGTGCTCATTGGAAATGAGAATGCACCAGAGGATAAGGTGTCCTGAACGCTGAGTCCAGATTAGAAACAGATCATCGAGCTTATCCCTCAGCATTTAACTACTGAAATGAAAATTCTCTTCTAGTAATTTTTCTTTTTGCACTCTGCAAGCAATTGTGATTATTTTAACTTTAAATATCTATACTGATGGTCATAATTGTATTTTTCATTCTTTTAACTATTCCTTGAGAAGCAAAGGGGCAAACTTTATGGAAAAAAAAAAAAATCACATTCAGACTTGAGGTTGAAGAACAGTTGTTTGCATGCTTCCTGATGCTGATGGAAAGTAACTCATGGCAATAAGACCATATAGATAAATGAGCTCTAGTGCAGACCAAAGCAGAAAACAATCCTTCCCATCCTTGTATATGTACCAGTACTGCAAACATATCTGACTTACAGTGACCAATACTCAGGGCTAAATATTTATACATTAAAAATGAGTTTCACTTGCAGTCATTTCACTTCATGCTTCCTTATTCCAGTCTGCTCCTTCATTTCTTCCACCTGCAAACTTTGGCGTGTAATTATGTATCCCCCCTCCCATAACCTCATACACTGAGTTTCCTGCATTTGGGTGACAAGATGAGATTTCCATCAGTCATTGGTAGTCCCTGATACAGAGACAGAGGTGCCATGCCAGGAACAGCAGAAGTGACGTGCACTTTTGTGAATGTTAGACAGTTTATCTCCCTCATGCTCCCAGAAGCAGCCAGCTCATAAACCTTTCAGACAACTCTCCTCAGATTTCAAGATAGCTTGAGCACATACTTTCTTTTAAAGTCTGCCACAACCTCACAGAAAGCTCTGAAACACAGCTGGTGTGAAACAAGCATACTTAACTCTTTTGCACATCCTTAGCATGTCTCTTCTCACCATCAGAAACCTCACAGACTGCTGTAATTCAGAGGGTTGTCTCTGTACTGTTTACACACACACACCTTGTGCAGCACTGCTCCCTCAGCATAAATGCAAACACAGACTGCAGTATCTCACACACACAACGCTTAGTGCTATGCAAGTCACACCTATGTGTTTTGGAAAGCCGCGTTCTTCTAAATGCTCATATAAAAATAAACCTTCTATTCTTCAAGCTATATATTTTCTTGGAAAAATTAAGTCTAGAGTCACTCAGAATATATCCTATGGGTTTATGCAGGCAGAGGAAAGAAAATAGCCAGTCTCTGCTGGCTGAGAGTTTAGGCCGAGACATGCAGCTGCATTAATGTTGCTCAAAGCCTGAACTAATGTTTATTAAGTGGTCTCAGAAGGACTTAATATCTTGTGTACAGACACAGATATGCATGTTATATGCCTTCTGCCTAGAGAAGGCTCTCACAAGCACACAAAAAATACAGACCGCCATGCTTCCAGTCTCTTCCAGGTCAGTAAGGAGAGTCTGTAAGACACTTGTCTCAGCCATCCAAAAACAGAGAAATGCAACATGATAAACCGTCAGGCAGGGTGAAATAGGCACATCAATTTATCTCCCAACAGATGTCATTTATCCCTTGATATAACACAAGGGAAACTGAGATCTTTTAATAATTATTTTGAGAAACCTTATAAGAACCAGATAATATGGTCATCCCTTCATTTCTCTCTGGTGTGTTAACCCTGCCTAAGGGTCAAACTCTCATCCAGCCATTCACTCATTCCCCTCTCTCAGTGGCAGAGGGGGAGAAAATAGACTGAGAAAGCTCTTGGGTCAAGCTAAAGGCTCAGGAAATCACTTACGAATTACTAGTACAGGCAAAATATGATCATGAGGGGAAAGTTTGAGTCATGAACAAACTAAACTAATTCTGATATTAAGAAAAAAAGACATAACCTTCCCTGTGTACATTTTCCACTTTCACTCCTTCACCCTCAACTCCTCTGCCCTGAGGGTCACAGAAGGTGGGCTGGGGGTTGCAGTGGGTCCATAGCAGCCCCTCTGGGCTGCTCCTCCATCCTCCCCCTCCCCACAGACACTTCATATTCTGATCTGATTTGTCAGGGAAGTTATTGCAGTGTGGAAAAAACAGACCATCATGGAATGACCTAAATATGAAGGGATACTAAATTGTATGCTAACAACAATCAAACCACCTCTCCTGGAGAGGAAATAAGCACCAATTTGTGTCTTTGAAGTCCTTTCCTTTATGGTCTAGTATAGCACTTAATTACCACATGTCCAACAATCTGCACCCCATCTTCATTCAGCTTCAAGGTGCTTCCTTTCTGTTCATGTGAGAACTCAGTCCCATGAGCAAGTTTCTCTCAGCAAAACACAAAACCAACACAGTGCAGGTACAAATGGCAAAGTATTTTGAATTGCCTTAGTATAGGTAAGGAATTACCCATACAATTATTTTAAAAAGCCTGTTATGGCCTCAAATGGAATTATATTTACAATACAAGGTAAATATATTACATTTACTGCTTTTCAAGATAAAAGAGCATAAATGGACAGAGAAACAAAAATGTCAAATAAGACCTTTGGGGGACAGGGATACATAACCTCATATAAAGGTTGAGGGAGTGTATGGTGGTATGGAGAGCGAATGAAAGTCAGGATCGTGGAAGAGTCAGCTAACTTTAAGTATGATACTGGTTCAAGAACAATTGGATATATAATGTTCCCTAATAGACTTAGGTTGGAAAATTACAAGATGATTTCTAACAATCAAAGAATGGTGGTTTTGCCCAGGCAAGATTGATAAGATTTGTCATAGACTAAAGAGAGAAAAAAAATTGCTTCTCTTGATAGCACTTGACATCATCTTCTTCCTCATGTCTCGGAAGGGATTTGTAAGATTGAATTTCTGCTATTGGAGGAAGATAGAATAAGTGGTAATAGCCACGTTTCCTATTTCTTGAGGAGTCATAGCAGCTCCTAGGTTTCACACTGTGGGTAGAAACGTTAAATATTATTTATCAAACACTGAATGATTCCAGATGCTGTGCTAATAAAAGCTACTTGTTTTGGAATAGGTATTAGCAAACTTGAGGCCAATTCATGCCTCTAGTCAAGACCTGGTATGGTTTTTTCAGCTGTCACTATCAGACAGTTTTTAAACAGGAATTTGACACTTAATTCACATCCATTTAAATGGAAGTGAGGCAACGAAATACCTTTGTAAAACTGGCCTCATACATTTAAACCTCTAGTCAATAAATAAAACATAGAAAAGCTGTGCTGTTATTCTTTGGCCATTCTCTAGACTCAGTTGTGAGCTCTGTAGTCCACTGAAGATAACTTAGTCTTAGTATATGCTTGCACAGAAAATTGGTCTGGTAGGGAGTCCCCTTGCTATTGAGAGATAAATAACAATAAGACCTGGGAATGCATAAGTAATTCACACGTGACAGCAAGTGTGAATCCTCCACCCTCTTTAATAAAAGAATATTCTGCAAAAATACTTCTAAACCTCTGTAAGAAACTCTACAGAGGGGAGGAAAAAACATCCCAGAATATTCATTTGTCCTGGTTTTGTAACAGTCATGCAGAGTTTTGCCCATTTATAAATTTTGCATGCATTGTGCACTCAGGCAAGGTATTAACTGCACATTTGTACTTCTCTAAAAGAAAGAAGGTCAATGCTAGAAGTGTCCTGGATGGCAAACTGTCTCATTTTCAACTTAATCAAATATTGAAAAAATTAAAAGTGATAATGAACCTACAATAAAGCAAGGAAATGTTATGTAATCAGGCACATTCATACAGATGGATCTCAAATTCCTGCTTATTTAACACCCTTAAGTTTTCTCCTATTGAATTATACATGGCCTATTGAACGAGTCAACTTAGAACACAGAGCTGAATGTTACATATTAAATATTAAGCACATTGCAAGGAAAACAGTTGTGTTCCTTGGGGCCATACAACTCTGGGCAACTGGCTTAATGGTTCAGAGGAAAACAGGAAGGCAAAGTGCCCATGCTGGATATTGCTGGAAAATAAGGATAGAAGGAAGCAAAAAGAAGATTTCTGTGATTGGCAGGCTTTTGTCTACAAACTTAGTGAATTCATATTGACGAGTGTCACAAAAAGAAGACATACCTGAAAAATTGCCTCTCCTGCTCTGGAGAATATTTTTTTATCGAACAGTTGCTTTGGCAGCAAAAGGAATTGTAAAAGACCGATAAATCACATCACTCACGCTGATTGCATAATGTTAAAATACAGTGCAATATTTCTCATTGCTTTCATTATTTATTTAATCATTTCAATGGAAAAAGAAAGGGTTTTTTTAATGGAATATTATCCCTTGAATTGCAGAACCTCACCAAGTTGAAAGGATTCTGATGAGATAGACTAAACAGAAATGATCCAATTATTTCAGTAAAAAAAATCTCTTTGACTATATTCACATCCTATGGCCCCCTAAGCAAGCAGCCACAGCAGCAGAAGATGTTAAACATCACAGTGCTCTTGGAAAATTTGTGAGCTACTCGAAACAGTCAAAAGAAACTGGGTGGCATACAAGGCACTATGAACCAGAGAAATCTTACTGAAGTGAAAGGCTGAAAAAGACAGATGACAATGTCAGACTCATATCAGGGTCTGAGAATGAGAAGTTTGGAAGTGTCTTATAAAGTTTGTTCCTTTAAATCTTTTTTTGTCAGTTTTTAAATGCCTGACTGGGTGTACAGAGCACCTGGTCTGGCCTATTTGGACAAGTTCAATTAGTTGTTCTGAAAAAACAACTAAACCGGTCATCTAAATGGGAAAAAGGTCAGCTAATACCTGGAGATAGGGCAGAGATTCATTTGTCTAAGAGCCAGTCACAATAAAGCTCATGCCTCAGTGTGTCTTTGAAATTCCAGCTAGCCTTAGGACAGGCTAACTGGATGAAACTAAACAGCTTTATTAAAAACTAAAAAGATATATTCTGGCTTTAACTTTCTCAAAGTAGAATTGCACTGCTTGTTTTTTATTAGATAGGTGTGACCTGTAGATACATTAACAGTGAACAGCAATGGATGTTTCTAAGAAATAGGGGCTCTTGTTCTTTTACCTGAATTCACTGTTCATTCTTTCATAAGCTTAATTACTATTCACTGTAGCTATGATTTTCATGGAATTATTCAGCAAGATTTAGATAATAGAAAAGGCTGAAACAACACTGCTATCATTCTTTTTATGAATCTATTAAAAAGAGAACATACATCTTGCTCTTGAACAAAAACACATCAAGGAATATTTCTTGTCTACAGTATTTACTTGAAGATGAAATTAATCAATAAAATATCAGCAAAATACATTGTCCATCCAGAAACATATTTTCAACAACATAGCACCTCTTATGCCTTGCCTGTTCTTTATTCTTTGCTAAGGAATAATAGAATCATAGAATGGTAGGAGTTGGAAAGGATCTAGTCCAACCCCTCTGCAAAAGCTGGTCCATGTAGATCAGGTCATTTAGGAACTTGTCTAGGTGGGTCAAAGACGTATATCTGTATGTCATTCAGCTTGTAACTGTGTTGTATTAAATGCTGTATATGCAGGAAAGGAAACTGTCTCTCAAAATACACATATCAACCAAGTGCAGTTTAAACTATTCTTTAGTGTCCCATTGAATCCACACAATACCAAACACAAAGTGCCTGCTAGGTTAATTGGAAACCTGAGCCTTCTCGTTGATCATTGATGTTTTCATAAAGACAACGCATTTAGAAGTAGAGGTGGGTCAGCAGGATTAATTACAGTAAATTAGACTCAAGAAAAAAGCCTCTTAGATTAGGTTGTGAGGATATGAAGATTTTAATTTTAACTGTAAGAGCAATAAGGATTCACAAGTTGTGAAATTTTTGTTTTGGTACCAACATGGGCTTGTGTTGTGCAGATCCATTTAGAATGCAGCTCCTACAGAAGAAACATGAGTCTTACCTGAAATATTCTCTAAAAGTATTAGGCTTGAATATACACTTTAAAACTTTTAAAGATTCAGTGGAGAACTTCAAATGTATTCTGGCTTTATTAATTTTTTACAGCTTCTTCCTGTAACATTTCATGAAAAGGAAGATTTTCTTGACAACAGATATATTCCTATACAACACCACATTTAGACAAGTGCTTAATTCGAGTGTATATTTAATTCCCATGGTTTGCTGAATCACGTTCAAACTCTTAGCTGAAAGCCTAAGGCACTTTTGCCTACTATCCCAGATTACCATCCTGGATCAGAGAATTCATCCATTTACTACAGCATGTTTATCTCCCTGATATTAGAGGCTTCAAGTGATGGCACACTTAAAACTCACAAGAGGGAAATTTGATCCATCTCACCTATCTTTATCAGCCTTCCAGATGCAAAAGCACAAGGCTTACGATCCAATCCAAAACATTTACCACAGACATCACAGGGTCACTTCTTATTCAAACATCTAACTCTTTTCCATTTCACTTACACTGTTCTCATCAATTTGCACAACAACATTTGTTGCGAGACAACTATTTTGTTGGTTGAATTTGAACTATGCCTTGGTCCAACTATTCAGATATAGGGAAAACTTGGAAACTCTTGAATATTAAATAGTCTTAAATCCCCTAGATTATTAAACAGCTTTATAGCTATGTAAAAGCTTTGTAGCTTTTCATCAGAGGAGGATTTTCACAACACTCTTTTAGAGTCATCACCTTTCTTTGCATTCATTTCAGGTCTGACGTATCTTTTTTGAGATAAGGCATCAATTCTGCACATAGTATCTCAAGTAAAGATACACTTTTTGGTCTTGATCAGACTCCATCAGAGTCCTTATATATCACATTATGTTTCCAGCCTTGCTGTTTAAAATTGCAGATGATAAAACCAGAACTAGATGAGTTTTTGGTTGAATTAAATCTATTCTGAAACAGTTAAGACTGTAAAAGTCGTCACATTTTTCTCTCCAAATAGTGATGACCATCCCACTTTGGACCAAATGCTTAAGATATCTTTCAAGAAAGTAAAATTGTTTATGCAGTTATTTACATCTAAAAGTTTCTTTCCAAAGTTCTCAACAGCAACTGTGATGCAGTGGACATAAAAGGAAATTGTTTAAAATTCAGCCTTCTTAAAAAAAACAAGTTATCACACTGAGTCCTGCTTCTGTCTTTACACACTCTCTCTGATCCTCTTGATGTTTTCATAATCACATTTGAAATATCTTCCCCTTCTGTATGAAAGACTGAAAGATGCAAAACAATCAGTGGTTCTGCCACTTATCAGTGTACTGCTGAATGTGAATATTAGGATCCAATGAAAGAAAGGGAGTGATTCTTGCCCATCTTTTCTAATCTTTTTTCTTTCAGTTTAAGTTGACAGCGGCCTTTAGAACTGAAAGAGGCAGCTACACCTCTCCCAGCAGTTTGAGCCAGAGTATGTGGATGTGTGGCCCTCCAAAATCGCCATGGCCATTAATGGGGGACCCTCAAACAGTGTACAAAGTGAAGAGCTTCATTTTTGTTACCTGCATTTTCACATTGCTTCTGCAGCAGGAACAAGCCATTTCAAATGTGCAGAATCACAGAATCTTAAGTGTTGGAAAGGACCTAGAAAGATCATCTAGTCCAATCCTCCTGCCAGAGCAGGACCACCTAGAGTAGGTCACATGGGAACTTGTCCAGTTGGGTTTGGAATGTCCCCAGAGAAAGAGACCCATCTGGGCAGCCTGTTCCAGTGCTCTTGCACTGTCACAGGGAAGAAATTCTTTGTTTTTCTTTGGAACCTCTTATGTTCCAGCTTGTACTTATTGCACCTTGTCCTATCATTGAGAATAGCCTGGGTCCTTTCTCCTGACACCCACTTCTTCTATATTAGTAAACATTAATGCGGTCACCCCTCAATCTCCTCCAAGCTGAAGAGCCCCAGCTCCCTCAGCCCTTCATCATAAAGTAGATGCTCCACTCCGTCACCTTGGTGGTGCAGATTTAACTAAGTTTAGGAAGCTTGGCAGAGCCTGCAGAAGGAGCAACCATTAGGACACTAACAGAAAGAAAGGTGGGAAGTACAATTTTAGTCTTGATTTCTGGTTTTATTTCCTCTCCCCAGAGTTCTATATTTTTTTATCTTTTCTTTTTCAAGTATGAACTTCCTGAAATAGCAATAGCTAGTGTGGGTGCAGGAGATATCCTTTTAGTGATGTGAAAGGGTTCATTTGTGGAAGTGAAAGGAAACACTAAGGAACTACTCCAAGCTAAACCTCAAGATGTAGTGTATTTAGAGTATTCTAAATCTAAATTCTAATCCCAGCTGTGAGAACTGGGGCTATTTAGTCTAGAAAAGAGGAGACTGAGGGGATATCTTATTAATATTTACGAATATCTAAAAGGTGGGTGTCAGGAGGTTGGGGCATCCCTTTTTTTCTATGGTAGCTAGCAACAGGACAAGGGGTAATGGGATGAAGCTGGAACACAAAAAGTTCCACTTCAGTATAAGAAAAACTATTTCACTGTGAGGGTGAGGGAGCCCTGGCACAGGCTGCCCAGAGGTGTTGTGGAGGCTCCTTCCTTGGAGGTCTTCAAGACCCGCCTGGACATGTTCCTATGTGACCTGATCTAGGTGAATCTGCTTCTGCAGGGGAGTTGGACTAGATGATCTCTAAAGGTCCCTTCAAACCCTGCCATTCTATGATTCTATGATTCACAGTATTTATATTGCAATGCTGTAGTAGCCTTTGGTGGTATCTCCTGCTAGGTGGTACTGGTATTGGAATATGGAGTTTCCTCTATATCTTAAAACTCATCTTTAAATAATTTGGGAAAGACACTTCAGGTGGTCAAGTCTGCCTAAAAAAATCTTTCACAGATACCAATTAGTTCAGTGACAGAAGTTGTGATCCCAGGCATGAACTGCTCCAGAATAAGGTGAAGTTGTTGTACCAATAATTTCTTTTTTGTTGTTAAAATGTTTGTTCCTTTGCTCATTTCAGATGCAACCTGATGGAAGACTTTTAAATGAACTGGACCTTTTGAGCCTGCCAAAATTCTCTGCAGCAGGGCACTTGCAATAAGCCTCATCCCACGAGGAAAACTTACTGACATGGGAGAAGTTAAACTCTCCAATAGGTATGTAAGTCCATTAGAAGGCAATATTAAGAAGCAAGAGAGGGATGGATAGTTTTAAGTGTAAGCCAGTAGAGCTAAATTGTAATTATGAAAGTCTTGCTATATATAACTTCACAGAGAACTCCTGCTATATATAACTACACAGAAACACACGCTTCTACAGCTGCACACTACCACTATTATCCCAAGACTTCAGGCACTGCAGAAGAATTACATTGATTCTCATTATGGCCTTGCTAAGAAGTAAAATATTTTCCTACCTCCTTATTAGATGAGAACATATCCAAATACTCATGCCCATTCACAGAATTCAAGTTTAAAGCCAAGGTCTCAAGAAGCTGATAATATGGTATGTGTTGCTATCAAGATGCTCAGGGCTGACAGGCAATAAATTAACATAGTCAACTAGATGTCCTTAAGTATTAAATCTCATTGGGAGTATAAAACATCAATAAGAAGTGAAATGAGGAAAAAGGCACAGAAAGCTCCCTATGGAACCTTCAAGGCAGCATATTTCATCATCAGAGATGAAAGTGAATGAACACAAAGACGTATTCAAAGTGGAAGCTCGCAAAAACCACAGAATAGTGTTTGAAACAAACCACAGTAACCACATACCATGGAAATAAAAATAAGAAATAATCTTCCACCTACAGGCAGGTATAAGCAAAGGATTTAGAAGATTTAGGAGAAGAGGGACCAGGAAAACTAAGAAACTAGCTACCTTTCAGACATGGAAAGGTAAACAAAGAGGAGAGAAGTCTCTTCATCAGCATCTCATGTGTCTGCTTCTCTGCAACAAGCACTACTCTTCATGCTTTCGGATCTACCAGAGGAATGATTAGAATCACTTTCCCATATGTTATTAACTTCTAAAATTACTTGGATTATTCATTAGTACCTCTCCTTCAGTAAGTGCATTCAAACTTTATATCAGTTTTATTAACTTTTTTTAGAGAGAAAATACACACCAAATATTTGAGACAATATAAAATTACAGCATTGCATTTTGAAAGGTGTGTGGCAGAGAAGCAGGTCAGGGAAGAGAAAAACAATAAAAAATTATAAGGCATTTTTGGTAGAGAATATTAATATAATCTTAATTGTTTCATTCCCATTTTAAAATGCAGTTTTCACAGTACAAAAATGAGAGTTTTATCTTCTTACAACACTGAGATAATATTTTCTCCATGCTAGTTTTTCTGCATTCTGGCTGAAAAAAAAATCATCACTAATTCTGCTTTCCGGTGTTTTCAGAAAGATTCTGAAATTCTATGGAGTCTCCAAAGTGAATAAGCACAAAGATTTTTGTCTTTCTTACAGTAGATATATACTTGCATGTTCTGGGGTCTTGCCCCAAGGTCATAAAGCCAAGACTATCAAATTTCAATGAGAGCCATATGGAAAAGCAGAGCATCTTTGATACACCCAGACTCCTGCATACACCAATATCAATTTGATGCACCATATTAAATTAATGTGAGGAAGATAATTATCATATACAATTTGATAAGAGGGAGAATTTTTAGGAACAGAAAAGGGAAAAGAGGAATGGAAGGGGATATAACCGTTCAACTCCACCTGCTTCGGGTATCAAGAGAAAAGTGAACTAGCTTGGACAGCTGGTCCATAAGCGTTAAGCCACATCAAATGGAAGCCTGTAAATGTTCTCCTGAAAATGTCTGCAATACAGAGAAATGATTTTTCAAACACCAAGCATGCTGAGTCCTTCCTGCAGAGCCAAGACTAGTATATTTGCCTGGACTTACCTTTGTGAACTAACTTCCTCTACATAGATGTCTGTCTTTGTTCCATAAAGTCTTACTGTATTCTTTACAAACAGTAGAGGTTTTCCTAACATCACTATCAGTACACCACAACACTAGTCAGAGTTAAGAAAAACAAACTAATTGTAAACATATCCTCATTAGCAAAAACAGGATTGTCCCAATCATCTTAGAGACAAAAGCTGCTCTTTCAGAGTAATGACAGAGCATCCAACACTGCCAACTGCAGAGGAACTGTTCGGCACAGATCAGGCCATAAACTGCAAACTGTGCCTTGTTATAGCACGACTGTGCCTGTGGCAGCTTTGAATACATCTATCAGAGGGAGTTTGTGCCAGCTAATGCACATGAGCTATAATAAAAGAGCTATTAAACACTTCTTGAGTTGCAGACTCAACCCTTGGCTCTTTCTTAAGGGACTTAATAAAGCAATGATGTCTTGCCTGAAAATACATTCAGAGAATCATTATGAGTCTTTCACATAGGTATTTCAGCTAGCAGAGGAATGTTATTTGGGAAGATCCTAGCTTTCTGTCTGAAGGTGAGGTCACCACATGGAATTCTTTACAAACCTACCACCATTACTTTAAATTTTAGTCTCTCTTCTATAGTATGAGCTCTGGTTCAAATCAATCTCAAGAAACAGAGGTATCAAAGCATCTTTATTTTCCTGAGATACAGAATGCTTCCACTGACTGATTAGAAGGTTCTGGCCTTGCACCTAGTGTTCTCCATGACTTCAAGGAAATGTTTAGTGAAAGCTATCAAAGGACAAGGGGTAATGGGATGAAGTTGGAACAGGCTTCCATTTAAATATAAGAAAAAACTATTTCACTGTGAGGATGATGGAGCAGTGGAACTGGCTGCCCAAAGGGGTTGTGGAGGCTCCTTCCTTGGAGGTCTTCAAGACCCGCCTGGACATGTTCCTATGCCACCTGATCTAAGTGAACCTGTTTCGGCAGGAGGGTTGGACTAGATATCTCTAAAGATCCCTTCCAATCCTACCATTCTATGATTCTTTTCCCATTGCAATGTCCCCACAAACCTGTTAGCTATTCACCTGAACTAATAGGAAAATAAACTATTGTAAAAACTGTGTTTGATTATATAAGGATGAGGGAGGTATATTTGATGCATTTCATGGAATGCAATTTTCTTTTGCGCAAGAACAAAGAGCCAACTGTCTTGGGAAACAGGCCCTAAAATACAGAAGAAAGGGTTAATGCGTAGGCTATAGTGATAACTTTTTAGGTTAGGATGACCACTGATCAACAGTTTTATGGTGTGATCGCAATTACTTTGTAAAAATGACTCATGCCTTGCTAAGGACTGTATTCTTGAATAAGACCTAGAGACTGATGAAGATGGAACAGTTTGGTATTTAATATTTTTAATTATAAACATCATGTGTGTCAATAATTAACAAAAATGTAATTGCATTTACAGAATCACAGAGTGGTAGGGGTTGGATGGGACTTTTAAACATCATTCAGTCCAACTCCCCTGCTCAAGAAGCAGGTCCACCTAGATCAGGGGGCACAGGATCGCATTCAGGTGGATTTGGAAACCTCATGAGAAGGAGTCTCCACATTCTTCCCAGGCAGCCTGTGCCAAGGCTCCCTCATCTGAACAGTAAAGAATCTTTTCCTTACGCTTAAGCGGAACTTTTTGTGTTCCAGCTTTTGTCCATTACCCCTAGTCCTGTCACGGAACCCTACAGAAAAAAAGTGTCACCCTTGACATACACCTTTCAAATATTTGCAAGTATTAATCAGGTCCCCTTCAATCTCCTCCAGGCTGAACAGCCCTAGTCCCTTCAGCCTTTCCTCATAAAGATGATGCTCCAGTCCTCTGATCATCTTGTTGGCCTTGTGCTGGCCTCTCTCCAGAGGTTCTCTGTCCCTCTTGAGCTGGGGAGCCCAGAACTGCACACAGGACTCCAGAGGAGGCCTCACCAGGGCAGAGTAGAGGGAGAGCAGAATCTCCTTCAACCTGCTGTCCACACTCTTCTTGAGGCATCCCAGGATGCCATTGGCCTTCTTGGCCACAAGGACACATTGCTGGATCATGTTTAGTTTATAATGCATGGGGTTGTTCCTTCCCAGCTGCAGGACTCTGCACTTGCCCTTCTTGAATCTCATGAGGTTCCTCTCTGCCCAACTCTCCAGCTGGTCAAGATCCCGCTGAATGGCAGCACAGCCTCTGGGGAATCAGCCATTCCTCCCAGTTTGGTGTCATTAGCGAACTTGCTGAAGGTACACTCTGTTCCCACATCCAGGTCATTGGTGATGTTGAATCAGGCTGGTCTCAGAACCAATTCCTGTGGAACCCCCACAGGCCTCCAACTCAATTGTTTGAAAGATATTTTTTAGTTAGAAAATGAAAATCAGAAATGTGTTTTCTGTATGCACTGGTCTATATTAAGTTAACAGTGTGACAACATAACGTTGACAACTCTGTTCAGCTTCTGCTGAATTATGGCCAAACTCCTCCTAAAAAGTTGACCTCCTTTCCTTTCTTGATCACTAAGGATTTGATTGCTCTGCCTGCAACACAGACTTAAATTAAAACATCTAAGTGCTTACATTTAGACTGTACGTTGGCAGATTCATTCCACAGAAACTTTGCTATCTCTACACATACCTAAAACTCATCCCCTGGCTCTCCTTATCTCCTTCTCTGACTAGGAACAGCCTTTTTCCTGACCTTGATGAATGCATTCTTGCCTTGCTCATTGTGTAGTTGTCATGATGTTTCAAAGGCTTTTTTCCCCTTGCCTGCCATGGGGTTATTTTCTGTTTTAGTAACCCTTTACCTGTCTTTCATTGGCAAAAGTAGTTTGAACACTAACCTATCACCTCACTTTGTGTACTTTCCCCCTTCATTCAGCTCACTGAAATTTTCAAATATCAATCTCTCATCTTGTCCTTGTGTTCTTGCCTTCAAGCAACCTTCCAGAAATGTGTAATGGGCTACCTTATTGCTCTTCTTCAAGTGTCTCTTTTGCTATAATGCACTTCACAAAGATTACACAGCTTATAATAAAAAGCATAGGACTTACTAACACTCATATCCTAAAAGTAAGAATTGGCATGTTACAGAAACATAAGCTCTAATGCAATTATGGTGCAAAAGTTAGCCATCTGCCTTTTGGGAAGGCTACGGTTAGATATGATGAGCCTTTTCAGCCTTCTTGTTCATAAATAAGAAGCTGCACATTTTCCCAACTATTCTTTCTTAAACCACAGAAAATACAAGAGCAATCCACTTTGTCCCCATTATAAGTCTATCTCACATGGTCTAAATCAAACCTCACTTTTCACCAATTACCTCTCAAGTCTTTACTTCCAAGGAAAATTTCTG
This sequence comes from Urocolius indicus, assembly GCA_013401255.1. Taxonomy (NCBI): domain Eukaryota; kingdom Metazoa; phylum Chordata; class Aves; order Coliiformes; family Coliidae; genus Urocolius; species Urocolius indicus. The sequence continues at coordinate 210,004 of WBNH01009926.1, read as the reverse complement.
TTTTGCAGAACATTTAAATATGTCTGAATTTCTGGATAAACAGGAGCCATTTGGAGTAAGTGAGGCTGGATGTCAAGAGAATTCTCTTTTAGACTTGGAAAACAAAAGAAGGCAACTAGGGAGGTCAGGTTTTTGTCTCATTGGGAAAAGCTAACAAGGTCTATTGTTTCTGGTGAAACAAAAAATCCCAAATGTAGAATCCTAATGTCACACTTTTTTCCTCTAAAATAGTTTTGATGGGTGGATAACAAAAATAAGCAGCATTTTTTTTTAACATCAAAACACAGTTGTTTTTCTAATATAGTTCTTCTATGTCCAAGGGAGTGAAGTAGAACAAAAGAAATGGATGTTCTCCCCATGGCATTTTCCAGGATAGCAAATTTTGTGTTGATCTGCAGTCAACACTTCCTACCATTTTACTCAAACATTGAATCAAACAAGGATGGAATTAAATCATGCTTTTTTCACTTCTTCACCCACTTATTATACTTGCATATACAGAATCCTTCCAAGTATATCACCGAGAGCCAGACACCATCTACCCCACACTGAGTCTGTGTAATCAAGTCTCCATTGAAAATACAAATATAGAGCTGGCTGAGTGACTGATAGGCAAATTAGTTCCTAGGCTAATCCCTGCAGGATAGGCTTGGCAAAGTAAAAAAGTATTTACTATCTTCTGGAATACCAAAGAAAAGAGAAAAACGGAAAGCTCTCAGCTGAGGCATAACAGCTTCATACTACTCGTTAGTAAATACAGATGCTAGAAATAGAAAGTTGTTTTTGATGTCTTTGCCAGACAAGGCAAGAAGCCATATTCATTATGTTTTGAGAGAGAAAGACTGCATCTTTTCTTCATAGAGACTCTTCATTGTGCTTTCACAGAGCTAAGGCAAATATTCCAAATGATTGGGCTTATTGAAAGCATGTTGCTCTTGAACAATTTTAAGAACAACATGTCCAGGAAACCCACACCAATAGCTGTAACCAAACTTTAGATATGTGCTGGTCTCATCAACTTTCATTGAGTTCATCCCCAATACTTTTGGTTACCTGTCAGGGCTGACAAAGTATTTCAGAGCCTGTTCCTGAAAATCTGCTTCATATAGAACTGTAGTTCTTATGTCACTGGTTTGAAAACTATAAAGAATCCAGCAACAGCTCCACCACCTACTTCTTACAAAGAGCTATGTCATCACTACTGTCCTCAATGAAGTAAGCAGGAGAGTAATTCAAATTTATTATGTGATTGGACACTCATGTGAATTGGCACAGTGGGTGTATTTTTTCATTCAATATAGCAGACACTTTAGAGGTCATAAGAGAACAGCATATGGTTCACTTGCTTCCTGTAGATAGGCAGAATTACCAGCCTTGTAGATCAGGAATATAAAAGGACATATCTGTTTCCCTAGTAGGTTATATGAGCTCTACTGCTGTTTCCAGGTAGGTTTATCATTTCTCAAATAAGCACATTTCTTTACAGGTCTCCAGTGAATCCTACATGCACCAGATAGAATCTGAGTGAAACTGTTTAAAAACTGACATAATATTCCAAAGCCTTTGAAATAAAATGGACAAGGATTTGACAGATATCTTTGTTGTTTCAGTCCATTTGATTACTTGATCTTTTCTTTGAGGGCTCTTCCAGGTAATAAACCCTCCCAACAGGAATCAAATTCCTTAACCAAAAAGAGGGCAAGAGGCTAATCAGATCTCAGCAACACCTCTTGCTCACTCATTTGCTAGGAGCTTTTTTTTTCATGCTTTATATGTAACAAAACAGTTAGTACACTCCTGCTTAAATGTATGTGGGAAGTTAGCACAGACATACAGCTTTGCTCAGGAACTGTCAAATTACTAAAATTTGACAGAAAGGTGTAATTCCTTGTCTGATCCCAGAAAAAGTAGACTTCAGTTAGGAAACATGTTGCTTTGCCTTTGAAAATAATTGTGGGGTTGGGTGTCGGGGGTTTTGGTTTATTGGAAACATGTTTTCGTTGTTGTGAGGGAGACATGATTTGAAGGTTTCTCTTGTGGGTTTGGTGGTTTGGATTTTTTTTATTAGAAGGTGTTGAATCATGACTGAACAAGGGTATGAGACACCACAGAGGCAAGGTGAATGATTTTGAGTGCACAAGTCTGCACGTTGTCAAAAGGAGATGAGACAAGTTCAGTGAAGAAAACACCACTGAGGAGGCTCAGCAAGCAGTTGTGACTCAGGAAGTCTCTGAAGGTGAAAATAGTAGAAAGCTGGGAGATACACCTCAGAGAAAAACGTCAGGATACTCATCTCTTTTTACTTGTATGTTCACGCCCAGCGTCACTGAAACCTTAGGTCTTGCACAGTTTGGCTAGGAGGGTCTAGTGAATGGCTGATACCTCAACACATGGAATGAAACCCAGAGTTGCCAAATATCATCTGGCACCTTCTGAAAGAAAATTATTCTGAATGAACCAAACACTAAAGAGGGCTGAACAGAGAAGGTGTATCTATAATCTCTGAAGCCAACTGGTAGTGTGAGAACACTTTTTGGAACAAATGGGCTCTGCCTTTTTTGATCTGTGATGGTCTTCAATCATATGATCTTCTAGGACTTACAGTACTTTTGCCAGTGAGCTGTTAAACAATCTTTGCATTGTCAAAGGTAAGCAGATTCTGCAGTACATTGCTGGGTCAATGCCAGAGCACACACTCTGTCAAGTCAAAGTTGTCCCCTGTGAAGAAGACTTTGTAATAGCTCCAAAACAAAACTTCCTGTATACAGAAAAAAAAACCCCACAAATCCTAGTATCTTTTACCAGCTTCCATTAACATTTCTTTTGTATTTTGTAAACAGTCAAGCAAAGCTCTCCAACAGGATGAGCTTCCTACAAAAACAGAATGAAATCCAGGATCTGGATAGCTGGGATTACAAAAGAAAATCAGGTTAGGCACATGCCATGTTTTTCTGTGTCAGAAAAAATGTATTGAAACAAATAACAGGTATAGTTATCATAGAATGTAGAAATGATACCAACTATCAGATACCTTTCCCTAAAGTAGCAGAAATTGTTTGCCATATCTTGGAATTCCTTTGCCTTACCCGACACTGATGGTCAGACAAGAATATCTCAGTTCCATCTGATTTCAAACTCTTATGTCTCTGGGGAAATTATCAGTTTATGCATCAGTCTTTTCATTATAAAGAGATAACAAATTCTCTAATAAAGTACTGGAACTGGCTGGCAAAGAGTCTATTTCTTAGCAGCTCACATGGTGCTTTTTTGAGATTTGTATCTAAAAAGTCCACTGAAAAGAGTAATGTTATAGCTGTTGCTGTAGTGTTTGCACAGCATCAACATCTGCTCTGTTTCTCACTCTGTCCTCAATTCCCCACCCCAGGCATAGACCGAGGGATGCACAATAGGTTGGGAGGGGCCAGAAGCAAACAGAAGGCCCTAAATAAACAAGGAGATATTACATACCATAAAATGACACTCAGCAATGTCCTCTTCCACTTGATCTTCACTAATAAAACTTTTTAACACTTGTATTATTTATCTCAGTCCCCAAGTTTTATTGCTTTTACCCTTCCCTCTTCCCTCACCCCACAGGGGAGGTGGAATTGAGCAAGCAGGTGTGTGGTGTTTAGCTGCCTACCAGGGATAGACCACAACAAATGGGATCATTATTATATTCACATCAAGAGTATTGTTATTTGACATAGGTAGGTCTATTTGCATAGGAAGGACCACCCATGAGTAACAGCCTTAGAGCAGCACAGAGAATGACGGGCATGATGCAAAGCTGATACAAGTCACCTTTTCCCTCCTAAATACAATAAGGCTAATCCTTGCCCTGAAATGGTCAGGAAATTGGACTACATAATTGTTACATGTTCCTTCCAACTAAACCTATTGTATCACTGTAGATAAAGAGTACTGACAATTGTAGCTCAAGAATGTATGTAACCACAGTAATCCATGAAAGACAGGTTGATGGCTGGAGATGGGGAAATTTTGCCTTAACTCAGTCTAAGTAGGACTGCAGCACTTTCTACCAAGTTGGCTCTTCCGCAAAAAGTAAATGGAAAACTTAAACAAGCCCATCATGCAAACATGTGTAGGTGGAGAGGAGCATGGAGTGATCCACCGGAGCCTGAAGTTGGAGTAGGTTGATGAAAAACAGTTTAAAGAGAAGGAGCTATGAAAGTAATTTGATTTGGGTTTGATTTTGGCTCCTACTGAGCAGGAAAAACAATGTGAATGTAAATTAAGAGCAAACTAACGGTTTATACTTAAAGGAATTAAACCTTGGGCTTCAGCAAGTGCTTGGATGCAACAATGAGACAGTAGAACTTTGAAAAACAAAGGATTAAGAGAAACTGAGGGTCCAGGGAGATCATTAAGTTACACATAGTGTAACTACCTGGCTGTGTCAGTCCCAGCAACTAACTGTCAGGTGTCTGGAAGCAGAGGAGAACCAGAGCAGGAAAGTCAGAGACGTTGGAGAAAGGCAAGTAAATTGCAAGAATGTAGAGTGTGGCAGACTAAAAATGGGACAGAGGACAAAGAAAAAAATCATTATTTGAACAAGTATTCCAGAAGGAAAATGCACAGAAAGTCTTTATTCATGATTTTAACAGCAGACCTCTCATATTCAGCAGTTGCACAAAGGACTCGCTAAAAAGAAAGAGGAACAAGAAGTCAGTAAAAGGCAGATGGCTGTCAGAAGACAAGACAGACCCTGATACAGAAGAGACATAAGATGACAGGATGGAGGTTTTCTTTTTTCACAGAATATAGAGGGATCATGAGGAGAGGAGGTTGCTACAAGATCCTGTCCACACAGTCCTGGGAGTGTTACTAGCAGAGCCTTAATGCCATGCTTGTATGAGAAAGGCAGTTGAGTTACTAAATAGAGACATAGCTTCCTATTTCTTGTGCCCATCATTAACCTCTCAAACACCTCAGTGGCAGAGCTTTCACTGCCAGATCTTTCACAGAAGGCTAAAACCTAGCCAGCCATGAGATATAGCGGGAGCACTGGGGCTATGAAGAGCAAGTGCAGGAAAGAAGAAAGACACCACAGTTCTTCACCATTCCCACCACACCAGGAGCAGAAAGTGAAATACAAAATGAGACAACTGTTATAGATGTTATTATAACTGTTAAGAAAGCGTGGAACACTTTTCCAGGGAGTGGGTGATGCCCTGAAGACATCCCTAACAGTCCTAGCCTAGACATAAATAGCCTTGACTTGTCCCATTCAACTTCATCTACCCACTTGTATTCTCACAGCTAGGCAGAAAGCTCTTTAGCACAGATATCTATTTCATCACTTTTCAAAAGGATTTTTGTACCTGGAAGGTTGCCTATCTTAATAGAGATGCAATCTCTCCTTATAGACTTTGCTTTACAGATGTATCCTTAGGCCCTCAGACTACAATAGTGATACTAATTCATATATCTATCTCTGAATAAAATGTTTTTTCGACCCATGAGAGGAATTTCCTTAGCAGAACCATGACACAAACAAATAATGTCATTGTGAAGATCACTCTTCACAAATGGACACAGTTCATTCTCAGCTATGGAGTAGGAGGGTTGTCATTGTCTGTTCTGACACTAGACATTTGGGGATTCATCTTTGGTTTCTGGATGCAAAACAAATATATCCACTATTAGAAATCAAACCCCTAAAATTGAGTCTGAAGGAACCCTGACAGTGGTTTCAGCCCTGTGTACTTCTTCCTAACATGAACACTTCAATATAATCTTCTGTTGTTACCTGGCTGAGCTTCAAGAAGAGTGGGGCAGCCACTTAGCAAATGAGATATTTCCGAATGGAAAGAGAGAGGGAACAAGAAATCTGTTATCAGAGACAGGCCTGCATTGCCTTAGTGATTAAAAAACTAATGACCCCATAGCTGGAGCCAAAAGATTTTATTGTTCTCTCCTACAATAAATCAGCCAAGCCGAATTCAGTCCAACTAATTATTATGCCTACAATCTACAGCAGAGAGTGCCTTATGAAATTACTGGCCATAGAAGGTAATCAGTCACTCTTAGGATCCTCTTATTGAAGCTTAGAGATGGGCCTTGGAAAGCCTCATTTCAGCCATGTTACATTCTGAACATACAGATATAAGCTAGCAGGCAGGTCCTGGACAAAGCCTGGTGTCATTGTGGAAGGGCTGGAAAGCAGAAGTAGATTCAGCTACTTCTTCTACTTGGGGATGAGCTGTAAAATTATGTTAGGGCTGCAGACAGTAACAATCAGAGGAATCTGAGAAATCTCTGCTGAAACTGTGTCTACAGAACCACTGAAGCCTTCATCCTGAATTGTCTACTCTTAATGAACACTTCCAGCTATTGGTATTATCCTCAGCCACTTATTTAGTCATTCTGTGGTGCTGTTGTCATTTTAAATTCAGTGACACTTGCCAACTGAGACAACCTTCTACAAATCTTGCGTCAGCCAAAACACATTTGAAAGGTTCACCCTCTTCTGAGAAAGCCCAGCTAGCTCTGCTTCAGCTTTTCTGGTATGAAACTGCCCACAGAGCTTCCTTGTACATATCAACCATTGACCCTGTGTGAATGGCATTCAAATAGAAATGCTTTTTCCAGTCTCTCTGGACACTTCAACTCTTGCTATGGAGCGATTTTTTTTTTTCCCAGTAAAATCCTTTGCAATTCCATTCAATAGATATACAGCTATCAATCAAAATAAGAAGCTTCACATCTTTCTAAAAAAAAAAATCTATGTTTCATCACCAAAAATAAAGTATTAACCAAGACAAATGTCACTATTTTCCACCAGAGTCTTTACTTTTGAGTAATTTATATTTTAAAAGCAAATTTATAGAAGCTCATTGTGACAGCTTTTTAACAATGTCTGCCAAGAGGGAAGAGGGAGAAATGCAGACAAAAAGAAATCTTTGCTGTTGAAATCATCTCCTCAATACATTCCTGTAAGGTCTCTTTGTTGTTACAGAGCACTCTCTAGGGAAACATCTCCTTAAAAAAAGTGGATTTCAGGGGGTTCTCAGGAAAGTGAAGCTGAGTGGAAAACAAATTTCACAGTCATGTCAATGCTCCAGTCTGGAGCTCGATAGGCTGCTGTAAACATCCCCTGAAGACTGTACTGGTCACAGTGTCCAGAGCTCCAATTTCAGAAAAAAACAACCTTGACCTCAACTTCAGCTTGGAGATGAGGGTGAGAGACAGCCATCTCTCTTTCCTTCACACCACAACCTCCAGGAGTGACCCTACTGTCACCTCTTACCCCACTTGAATTTGCAAGCAATTCACCATAAACACTCTCGCCCTCCATTTGAGGTTTTAGAGTAACCCAGAGAAAGAAATAATCTGCACATTAATTAAATCCACATCTGCTACAGCAAATATTGCTGCTGCCAGCACTGCAGAGAGATGATATAAAAGGACCCCAGGCCATTAGACAGAAATGCACTTGATTTCCTTCCAGTGCTGCCAAATCAGAGCTATCTCCCTTGCTCTTGATCTCTATCTCTTTGGTTTGCCCTCTTGACCCCATCACTCTAGGGTTTCTGACTGGTTCATTTTCAGCCTAATTCTCTTCTGCTTATTCAATGTCTGTCATATTCATGCCTGTCTCCCCAGTACACAAAGAACATACTTTTCACCCTTAAGTTTGAATTCATGAGTCTCTTTCCAATGCATTCAAATTTTGACGGCACAGTTTTGATGGCCTCATCACCCTGTTTCATTGGTGAGAGAGATGTGTTTGTACTTAAAAACAGGGCCATGGCAAGTACTCAAACGTTAACTGCAGTCCACGGCTTTTAATTGTTAGCACACTTGCTCTGGTGTAATTAGAATGTCAATTAGCAGCCTTTCAGGCAGGTTTAGAATGAGTTTAATTGTGTGGATACAAACAGCACCTCATCATTTGACCTTTGGGCTCAAGACTAAAGCCTAACTTGTTTTATTTAGCAATGCAGCAACACCTTTACAAACTAGGTTCTTCATGATGTCTTTAAAGTGAACTCATTTGCTGCACAGATGTGCTCTTATTCATTTGTTGTGACAAAATGTTCCTTTTTCCTTCTGATATTGCACTGAGCCCTCATTCCCTTGTTTTCTGTTGCAACTCCCGTATCTTCTTGAACACATGACCAGCAGTCATGACCCTCCAGGACCTGTCCTCAGTTCACCCCTTTGATCTGTGTTTTCTTTGAAGACAAACACTCAGCAATGCTTCTGCCTCCCATATCTGTCAGTTCCCAAAAGCTTAGCTGGCCTCTGCTCAGTTTTGCATTCACAGCTCTATACAGGCCACTCAACAGCCAACTCTAACAAGAGATTCTCTCGTCCTTCATGGCTGGCAGACTCATTTTCAACTTTGTGTGACAAGATCAGGGAACTCCAATACTATTTTCAGTGAGAATTTCAACAAGATCATATATAAAAGAACAATTATTTTTTAAATTAGGCCTCTCAACTTTTTCTCCATCTTTGTTTCATCAGCTGCTGACGTCTCCATCTGTGTGCTGCAACCCAGGCAGGAAATGGATACAGCAGTTATTGATTAGGCTCAAGGGCAGGTCTATGCATGAATTGGTATCTTAATGGCCTTTTCCTTCCTTAAATCTGTTACTTGATTATCCTTTTTCAAACACAGTGGAGCATCTGTTGCATTCTAAATGTCTAAGGCATAGATAAATTCTTTGATTTATTCTTTTGCAGTATCTGGCAACGTGGACCATCCCCCTCAAGAATTTCACCAAGGTTTTTCCATCACAGCAGCCACTGCAGCCTTTGCCTCTTTCTCAGGTCCTTGCTCTCTTCTCATTATATTTGGAATATATACATTTGGAGATACCTGACTGGCTCAGCCTTGGCCAGAGGCTAAGGACATGGAGCCACGAAAGCTTCTAGCATTTTCTCACAGGATCCACCACCGTAGCTCCTCCCCTTCTCTACCAAAAACCCATGGCACTAACACAATAAAAGGACTTGGTATCAAAGGAAGCCTATGTTTTATCTTAAAACAAATGCATGTTTATGTTTCTAAATCCTGAAACTGCCAGTATTTTGACATTGAGAGATGTCTCGTCTGCATCACAACAAACTCACACAGAAGCAATTTCTAAGGTCCTTTTAAAATTAAAGCAGGCTTATATTTTTCCTGTATTACTATTTCTATCTCATCAGCTACACACCCTAAGTTGCTTTTGATGGTTCAGGTAGAAAGAACACAAGTCAATGCATCAAAGTTAGTTTCATTTCTGGGAACTGTAGAAACTTGTTTGTACCACAACTAAAGGTTGTAACATCTTATAGGACACTGGAAGATACAGCATGGATTAGAGCATACACTGGACTGCAACTGGAGTTGTATCTACACGAACCTCTTCAAAACTGCAACAGGAATCACCCTTCAAAAGTCCCAGCAAATCTGCACGCCTGTGGCATGTGACACCATCTGACCACAGTGATCTTCGCCTAGCCTTTGAGACATTCTAGTCATGTCTTAAAAATACAGTTATTCCCAAGGTTTTCTACCTATTTTCAGTCTTTCTGGATAACAGTGGTGCAGTAACATCTTCGGCAGGGACAACCTGTCAGGCACACACCCACAGCCATTCTAATTTGGGTGTTATGAAGAGCTGCATCAAATGCTGTGCCTATTTTAGGGATGCACATTCCCCTACATTACTCTACCTCTCCTAGATGCATCAGTTTACCATGCCCAAGTTCCTTCTATGATCTGGTCTTATAATAGATACACAGCACAATCCAGTGGTAGTCTGTCTCATGCTGTTATTCTCCCATTTAAAACTGAATAGTAAATAAATAAATAAAAATCATCAGGTGTCCCTTCTCTCCAAGAAGTAAGCCTGCTCCTGAGGTGATGGTTTAGAATCATCAGGGGACAAGACCAGCTAGCCTATAACTATACAGAGAGGCTGACAGCAATGCAGTTGGACATTTCCTTTGAACAAAATTTGGCTGCTGGCATACAATCTGTTTTGAGATGGTACCGAAAGGACATCTCTGACAAATGTCTTGAAATTCAGTGCCCGTGGCCCTACCCTTGCCATGCCACAGCACGTGGCAGAGAACAGTGACTTTTCAAATGGTTGGCTGGCAGATACGTTCACAATCCATTAACATTTCACAGAGTCCTGCCAAGTGTTTCTCTGGTCTCAGTGGGAATCAACCAACTGCTTTGGCTACATTTAGATGGGACAGCTGCTTCATCAAAATATCCCATCTGTGGATGATTTTGCAGGGTGCAGAACATAGTAACAGCCTCTTTCACCCCATTCCAAATGTATCTTTCAAGTTAGAAATGTATAGTTTAATCTGCATTTGTCCAGTTGTCCGGCATCTTGCATTCAGTCCACAAGAAACAAAAGATTCTCATTTTACACAGTGTCCAACACAGATATCATAAGCTCTGTTCATCAGTCTTAAGGCAACACTACCAACACCTGGCTCATGCCTTCATTCTGCCCTGAGAAATATATAGGGATTTCACTAATGGAAGGTCAAATTGCCTTGACATATCTAAAGGCACTAGACCTGCAACCACTCTGCACCCGAGCAGAACCTGTGAGCACACTCTCATTTACCCAAAGGTTGAATTATCTCACCTTAATTAGTTTCATAGAAAGTCTCTAGCTGTGGAGAGACTTCTGCTGCCCTTGCAGGGAGCTCTTGATATGTCCTCAGATGTGTGATGGTCAAACAAGGGCAAAACCAAGAAAGTCGGCAAGAGCTTCAGTGATAAAGTGCTTCAACCTATCTCCCTTGGAAAAATNACCGGATCTTCACTGCAACCCGCTCCCCCTGTTACTAAACAAAAGCAACTCCTTGCTAAACCATGACAGAAGGTCAAATTGCCTTGACATATCTAAAGGCACTAGACCTGCAACCACTCTGCACCCGAGCAGAACCTGTGAGCACACTCTCATTTACCCAAAGGTTGAATTATCTCACCTTAATTAGTTTCATAGAAAGTCTCTAGCTGTGGAGAGACTTCTGCTGCCCTTGCAGGGAGCTCTTGATATGTCCTCAGATGTGTGATGGTCAAACAAGGGCAAAACCAAGAAAGTCAGCAAGAGCTTCAGTGATAAAGTGCTTCAACCTATCTCCCTTGGAAAAATAATGCTACCTGGGTGTATATTAACTCATCAACTCTCTGCTCTGCCATGTAGAAACTCTACTTCCCATTGCACAGTTCTGGATCCTTCACTTCTATGAAGACCTTGTTGACTCAGGGCAGCAGTGAAAAAGCTTTGAATTTTAGCCCAACATGGTAGTCTTAAGCCTCTTGCCAAGTAACCAGACTGTCCAAAGCTACAAAATTTGGTGTTCACCTTTGTCATACACAAACAGAATTACAGGTAATAAAGCAATTATTTGTCACTGTGCAAACAATGTTCCTTGATTTACCATTGGCTGCTTTGGAGTTGATACAAGCTGTTCTTTGGAAGCCAAGTGTCTATTACAGCATTATAGTAATCCCATTCTCCCTCTAACTCATACCACACAGGACATGGTTTTCTGGACTTAAATAGACATAGGAAAAGAATCAGGTAGTAAGCTGATGTTCACATTGGAGCACAGGAACAAGAAGTGAAGTTAAAGGAAAGTTAGGATTATGAAGTAAAAAGAGGCAAAATGAAGAAGAAAGATCAGGGTACATTTGGATTGCTGTTTTACCAAGTAGTTGCTTAGCACATTGCAATGTGAGCCACTTCCTACCTAATGTACATTAAGCTGAAAACACTGAGACACATGAAGAGACCAGTTCTGCTTGGGTTTTGTACAGTATAATCTCAGAAAATAAATCAGATGTCGTGTTAGACAATCAATACAGTAACTCTGAGCATAAATCCAAGTCAGCGAAGCAGCAATGATTTATGGACACAGCTATCAGACCCATAGTACTTACTCCTAGTCTAACACACTTGCAGCCAAGACAGACACTATAGGGGAAAGGTGCAAGTTGAACATTACCTTTTCAACTGGAAACTAATCTTGAACACCTTAAGGTCTGATTTGAGTACTGAAACTAACAGAAGTTCAAATGCATCACAGAGTATTACAGACACATCCCTAAATCAGTGTGCTAGCAAACCAGCAAATTGTCCGTGGTAAGAGTGGACCATAAAGCAGTCTACATATGCAAAAGCATAAAATAAATTAGGCTTTCCTGGCTGGATACTGTCTTTTCCACCTCCAGTAGCATCAGGCTATAAATCTGTTCATAACCTGTTTTTAAATGGCAAACCTGTAACAACCTGGAGATACATCCAGTAGAGGTTTGCCCATTATAACTCATAGGTGCCTAGTTTTTCCTTATTTTCTGAGGGCTTTGATTGCTCTTGGTTGAATGACTCAGCTGTTTGTGATCCAACACCCAGCTGCTTTCCCTATCAAAACCTTCGTTGGGAGGTGGTGGTGATCATATCCAGCCTCATGGTAAGAACACCTAAGAGTTAAAACCATGCACGACCACAAAAGAGAAAACAGAGTTAGAAAAGTAACAACGAAGACGTATTAGCTAGCAGTTCCAGCATTCAAGAGGGGAAAAATATTGACACAAAAAAGGTATGAGATCCTAATCAAAAATAACAAGCAATCAGAAGGTGGCAGCTCAGAAGCATAAAGGATCAGCCTGTTCCAGGGAGCAATGGAGATGAAACCTTCCCCGTCTGATTGATGAGTGCTTTGCCAACAGAAACACTGTGGTGAGCATATTAATGCTTAACCTGCTAGCTCATTAAACTTGGATATCTATTGTGTAAACTAGCCAAAAAAGAACTGTTGTATACTCTTTACATTTCTTACATCCTGCTTGGAAAGTCTCTGTGCGTACGCTAAAGTTGGCTGAATCCAGTATGCTGGAAAAGGAAAGTTACAATGACAGAATCTTAAGGGCTGGAAGGGACCTCAAAAGATCATCTTGTCCAACCTCCCTGCCAGAGCAGGACCACCTAGAGTAGGTCACACAGGAACTCATGCAGGTGGGTTTGGAATGTCTCCAGAGAAGGAGACTCCATAACCCGTCTGGGCAGCCTGTTCCAATGCCCCCTCACCCTCACAGGGAATAAATTCTTCCTTTTATTTCTTTGGAACCTCTCATGTTCCAGCCATTGCCTACTGCCCCTTGTCCTATCATTGGACATCGCTGAGAACAGCCTGGCTCCATCCTCCTGACACCCACCTTTTATGTATTTGTAACATCAATGAGATCACCCCTCTGTCTCCTCCAAGCTAAAGAGTCCTGGCTCCATTCAAAAAACTGCCCACACGATCAAATGTTTGATTAGACCACAAAGCTTTCTTCTCTCTGTGCCTTCTCCCACTTGCAGTCACTCTTTTCTAAGTTCTTACCAAAATTATGACTCTGAAGCAAACCAAAAAAGAGCAATGGGCCAAGGCAGCAATGATTTCTGGATCACTGCTGCTATATTTCCCCCTTCCACCAGAACTCTCATACTACTCTCAGGTATACTTTAAAAGGGACGAATATATTCCCTTGGCCTAAAGGGTCACTCAGCAGTATATTCCTTGGTTCTGACACTGCTTCAAGCACCTCATAAAAGAATTTCCTATTTTCTGTTGGGGTGAAATGTGTTCATTTGCTGCTGGATCTCTTAAAAATGTGGGGGGGGGGGGAATCCACAAAACCTCCAGTTTGAAAAAACTGGTCACTGTGATGAAAACTGAATGAAATATAAAACCACACTTAGAAATCTCAATGTGAGGAAAAAAAGCTAAAGAGCACATAACTAAATAAAAGGTGATGGGTTGTTAAATGATTCAGACACTACTGTAACAGCAGAGTCACTGAAACTTGACTATCAAAAATAATAACCACCACCCATATTTCTTTTCATTTTCCTGCTGAAATAGAAGTGCCAAAGTCTGGTACAAAGAAAAATAATCACTTAAAATTAAGATTTATACCTTGCCACCTGGATTTTAATTTATCTCTCTTCTCTAATTAACAGGTTGTGTCACTGGAAGAGAACATTAATGGCACAAGACAACAGTGTCAGTTCCCACTATAGAGTAAATCTTGAGAAAAAAAAAAATCAAAAGAGTTGCTTAAAATAAATCAGCAGGCTTGGCCATGTTGGCTCTCTGCATGGCAGATATTTATTTGCTCACACAATCCTTACAGAGAGATGAAACCTGACAGAATTTGGTTAAAGATAAATAAAAATAAACAAAGAAAGACACTTTCAGCAAAAGAAATAAATAATACTCTCCAATCTTTTCTTTCTGGTTAAGTTAGAAACAGTCTCTTGAGCAGAGGGAGCATAAAATGATGATGTGTTTAAAATCACAGTGCTCAGCCATGAATTCTATCCTTGGTCAACCTGAGTGTCAATTTAACAATATATGTTGCTATTTCATTTTTATTTAATTTCATATTTTGTTATATTCAAGAAACACACTACATCATTTTTTAAGAACCATTCATCTTAGAATCCTCTTGTTTTGAGGCACAGAGTGCTCAGCTCTTTCTGGGCTCCAGTTGGAGACATTTTAGACATGACCAGTACAAAGCATGAAGCACCAAAGGTTTTATGCTGTGAGGCCCAAACCCATGGGGTGAAATAACCCTTTGGGGTACCCTCCCATTTCTTTCCCAGAGAAGGCATTGCAGTCTCAGAAAGCTCAGGTGTTTTCCAGTTTAGGCACTGCTGCAGGTACCATCTCCCAGGCTAGACTTGCTGGCAAGAACATATCGTCAGTGCGCAGCTCACAGACTCGATACTCCAAAGTCAACCATCATCCAAACATTAACATATACTTTGAAAGTTCAGTGTGCTTGGATTAGCAAAGGCTGCATTTTTCACCTTTACATCAGTAGATAAAGGAATCCTGCAGTCTGTTCTATCAATTTCAATTGACAAAGGAATGGGGTTTTTTTAGGGGAATTAAGTACAATATTAATAATGCTGTATAGCTACTAAGACCCTAAGATCCTAAAACAGGATTACAAATTGTAGCAAAGGTTACAGATCTCCCACTGCAGACATTTGTGGTTTCCAAGAAAAGACCAGAAGGAACAATGTGATCATCTATTCTGAGCTACTCTATGACGTTATACTTCATGCAGCAGGGAAAATCCTTCTTCCTTAATGTGTTCCTGCTTTTGAATTCTTTAAACTATCATTGAAATGGGTCAATTTTTTTCTAAGATATATGATACCGACCCTATTTAAGATTGTATCTAGGCCAACTGAGTCTGGTGTTCCATAGAAAAAGCTTTGTAAAATAAATGTTCACAGTCCTTTCCTCTCAGCTGGTATGGCAGTTTTCAGGAACAATAAAGAACAACAAAGAAAAACAGCATCTTCAAGCTGTAAGAGTTCAGCTTTGTTGTCACAAAATCTTGCCCTGTCTTTGACCAAAAAACTATCCACTTTCCTAGAAAAGAATGAGGCTCTCTTACACAGTCAGAACAACCCTTGATGCTCTCCCCACCATGCTGTACAAAAACTAGGTATCAACTGAAATAAAGAATGACAGTCGAAGAAATTAGTTCAGATTTCATCAAAGAGGAAAATATACTTTTGTGGTCCTTTTGTTTCATTTTTGCTTTACTAATAATTTTCCAGTTAAGTTTTATGGGTATATGCTAAATTAATCTTGGAAAAATCCATTCGAGCATAAATGTTCATTTTTAGAGAGAAAAAAAATCATTTTAGTAACATTTTTTACTTTGAACCCTTTGACTAACCAGAAAGGGCTCTCTGACATCCAGATAGATCCTGTGTGTTGTGAAAAATATATCATCACATGAAGCATTATACCCAGCTGTTGGGTCATTAATGTGATTGTACTGAATTTACACAATAGGATGAGGACAGGAGTATCTGCTATGATAAGACACTAGAGTTTCTGCCCATATCACACACAGACAGTTCCAGCTGGCTCCAAGGCAGACCCAATACTGGCCACAGCTGGGTCCATCAGAGACGTTGGTAGCATCTCTGTAACAATGTATTTAAGGAAGGGTAAAAAACTGTGCAGCAGCAGTGAGAGCGGAGTGAGAATATCTGAGAGCAACAACTCTGCAGACAGCCGGGTCAATGAAGGAGGTGCTCCCAGCCTGGTGAGGCCCATGGTGAAGCTCTGGTCCTGCAGCCATGGAGGCCACAGGGGAGCAGGGACCACTTGGAGCCCAGAGAAGATCCCACAACAGAGTAGGTAGAAATTCTCTGAAGGAATATACAGCCCATGAAGAGCCTACACAGAGAAGGCTGCTGACAGAATGGTTGCCTGTGGAAGGAAGCCCACTCAGGAGCACATTTTCTATCAGGACTGGTGTAGTTCATGGAGAAGTGCAGCCTGTGGAGATGACCCATGTTGGAGAAGTTCATGAAGGACTGTTTCCAAGGGGGTAGACTAGATGACCTTTAAAGGTTCTATCCACCCCAGTCCATTCCAAGATTCTCTAGCTGTGGTGGTTTAGCCCAATATCCATCCAGTCATAATATTACTCCCCCTCCTAGACTAGACAAGAGAGAGAGAGAGGAATATAACAAACTGCTTCTGAGTTAAGGACGGATAGATCAAACGCAGCAATTAGTGTCATGGGCAAAAAAAGTCTTAACTTAGGGAGAAAAAGGTTAGATTTATTAGAGAAACAATAAAAGCAGGGAGATGAGAAATAAAACCTTAAAACACCTCCCCCCACCCCTCCTCTATCCCTGGCCTCCCTTTCTTTCCCCTCCCGTGGCACAGGGAATGAGGAATGGGGGTTGCAGTCAGGTCATTACAGATGGGCTTTGCTGCTGCTGCTTCTCAGGG
>WBNH01009926.1:130125-192573 GCA_013401255.1 Urocolius indicus | reverse complement strand
GTGGAAAATTTACACACAATCCACCATTATACCTTCACCACATACTAAAACAAACCAGTGTTCTCCGGAATCACTCTGTTCTAACACTGTTCAGTCTATGTTTTGCCCATTGCTACTCCCAATCACGATCCTTATCTCAAACTCCTCACAATCCTCGTGCTCCACGTTGGGCGCCAAAAAGGACTGTGGTGGTTTAGCCCTAACTGAACAATAACCAAACCACCCAGTTACTCACTCCTCCCCCACTCAGCAGGATGGGGAGGAGAATCAAGAGAGAGTTCTGGAACTTCCTGGGTTGAGATAAGGATAGTTTAATAGAACACTACAAAGAGTAGGCAATTACAACGATGGCCAAAGGAAAATGAGCAATGCTCAATGTAACTGCTCACCTTACTCAGCCCAACAGTAGAACTGCAGTTCCCACACCGGCCACAGCACTGCCCCAGACTGGCTGCTGCCCTTATATCTCCAGCGTGATGTCACATGGCATTGATTAGCCTGGTCACGCTCCCTAGCGGCAGCTGGGGAGAGTTAACTCTAACCTGGCCAAACCCAGGACACTAGCACAGCGCTGTGCTATCAGCCTGAAGTGGCTAATCAACAGCAGGACCAACTACCACATATATCACACAGGGTCTACCAAAGAACACTTGCATATAACAAAAAATATAAATGAAACCTATAACATAAATGATATCTGAAAGTTAAGTAAATGCTTAATACACAGATTAAATGGTTCAAGTGCATATGTGACCAAAAAAAAGCAGACAACAGGAAAATACATATGATATACAGGAATGTTTTTAAATGCACACGGCAGGGTCCTGCACTACATCTCTTACCTGACTGGACATTTGCATGTCATTATGTCCTGATTAAGCACAGACATTTGGACTTACTGTTTACTGAATAAAGAGTTAACTCTAACCTATCTGCTGTTGAAATCTAGTTCTGCAGTTAAAGGTCACTGAGGCAGGGTTTTCAGCAAGAGAGCCAAAGTGACAAGCTAGAGGACATGATGGAAGCCCGTGACATAGAAATAAGTCCCATTTTCTGAGTGCCTAGACTTTTCCACCCAGCACTGGGCCATCTTTCCTATGAAGTTCTCCTGAAGGTAGAAAATCATCAGCAGACATGAAAACAGATTTAATTTGATAGTGAAGCTGGTATGTAGCATTACCACTGAAATTCCTGCATTTTCTGTTTCCTTTTGGCTTTGTATTTATTTTTTCCCCGTCTTTATTGTGTGCATTATTTCAGAAGAACTACTGACAGTCACTACTTAAGATGTGGGACTTTATCACAGCAGGATTAACTAAATCACAGAGGCAGAGCCTATACAGCAGCAAGCCTCTTGCTATCCACATCCCAGAGACAGATGGCAATAAGAAATGGCTTTTTTTTTTCATATTGTTAAAGCTTATGCTTTTTCACCTTTGAAAGAATTTTTGCTTTGGTTAAAGAAGGGAACCAATTTTACAATTACAATGGGAAAGATGAATAAGCTCTATATCATGATGACTAAGATGTTCTGCAAGTTTTTGAGAAACAGTGATTTTTTTTTTTTGGCTTTCTTTTTTTAAATTAAAGTTGTTGAGAACTGTTTTTGCTTTGCATATAGCCTTATGCATACAGACTTTGAATTCCTGCAACACACACATATAATGGTACAATCCCAAGCTGGAGATATCCCACACACAGACTGGGAGCGTCCGTGATGTTGGGATATGTCAGATTGGTGCATGACACATTTCTGAATATCAGGCTGTCACAGGATTACTGCCTGTGGCAAGGCACTGCACACAATGCAGCCAGAACTGTCTTTCTCCAGATATTTGAGATATAGCAGAAAAGGAAACACTGCCAGAACAATGCAACAGAAGAATTGTGCATGAAAGATTTGGAGATATAAATCCTTTTACAACATTACCCTCTGTGAAGGTGCTTCTTTAGGGTGATAGAGTACACCACATGCAAGCTACTAAGCTGAGGATGAGGTTAAACCTACTGCTGAATGATATCAAATATACCCCACAAATGCAGAAAAGCCATTTTTATTTCTGATACAGATAGAAACAAATAAGGTTCTTGTTACTTTCAAATGCAATGAATAGTCATGGAAAACTCTGTGACTGCTACGGCAAAAGCAAATTTCTGCCAGACAACCTACTTTCACCCTGGACAGCCCTTGGGCTGTACAGGAAAGCTGTTGCAAGATGAACTCCAGCATGGACAACCAGTACATAGAATCATAGAATGGTCGGGTTGGAAGGGACCTTTAGAAATCATCTAGTCCAACCCCCCTCCAGAAGCAGGTCAACCTAGATGAGGTTGCATGGGAATATGTCCAGGCAGGTCTTGAAGACCTCCAAGGAAGGAGACTCTCCCAACCTTCTCTTGTGCTGCTCATCCTGCTTTAAGTGACCTTTTGAAGCTTCTCAAAGTTCAAACAGACATATGTTAACTAACCCAAAAAAGCACAATAATGGTATTGTTAAGAGAAATACTGTAACCATGCTAATAACTTCCTCCTAGCAAACTATTTAATAAAAACAAAAGGAACATCTTTTGGAGGCTCTTTCTGATACATTTTGGAACTGATTTTTGTCATTAACATATTGGTTAATAATTGGTGTTCCTTTTCTGTACATCAGACGGATCGTGTGTCAGATCTTCACAGCAGTAATGGGACTGTGTATACCATCTTCATCTATTGAGACATTTAATATTAAAGGATGTCTGGCACAGATTAGATAGTAATGTTAAAATAGTATGACACCAAAGCTTTTTTTTGTTTTGTTTTATTAAAGTCTGTACTTATTTCTTTATCACAATGACAAATTTCATGTGGAAGACTACCTCATGGTAACTTGTTAACCAAGGTTTAAGCTTTTGGCTTGCTTTTCTTCCATGATAAATCTATAGCAATTGTTATTTAATGCAGGTTGAGCTTCCTTCTGCTCAACACAGGCTGAACATGTGTGTTGGTCATTATTAGAAAATAGTGAGCATCCATCCAGCTTGTCTCCAGGTCACAATGTGGTATATGCACATATTAGCTTTGAGAGCTATTCTTCTACCCTCTGTTTACAAAATATCTCTGCTAGGTGGTACCTCCTGTGTTTGCTTAACAGTCAGTGCTGTGATTATGCAGATCCAGAGTCCACCAGCAAGTAAAAATTGAGTTTAGCTGTTCTGTCCAAACCTCAGAGATTAAAATTGCCACCATACAGAAGGCAGACAGAACAGAACTTAAACTGATGGGCATTTGGTGCACTTTTACACAATATGCAAGTCAGCCTTAAGCTTGAGAATAAAATCAGCTTTTATGACACTGGCTCATTGCTGGTTGGTTTTTTTTTTTCTTGCACATCTCTTTGCATCACTAACAGCATTGAAGCAGCACATAGTTTAGCTTTAAATAGCAATTGTTCACTTGAAACCCAAAGGAACTTTGCACTGCTGCCATTATTTGACATCTTCTTTTTGAGTGTAGTTTTTTTTCTGTTTTTCTTGTTACTCTGCTGTAGAAACCAAGGTCTGAAACCAAAGTCTGAAGTGAAATGCAGTTTTCATGTAGCGTGTTTAATCCTTATTGTCTGAGAGAAATCTTTCTGATCTTGTCCCTAAAAACTGGGAGTCAAGATAGAAAAAGAACCCAATATAATTTAGCTCTGTGAATTTTTAACACTTCAGACTGACAACTCTAAGATGAGAGCACATAATTGTAGCTGCTTTGAAAAAAATTCCACAAGGCAAACACAGCTATCTGCTTGTACTGATTTCTATTCCTTTTTAATGTGTCCATGTTCATCTTTCACAAGTTGATCTCTGTTACTAATGAACTCTCAAGATTCAGTGAACCCTCAAATACAACAGTCAAGTTGTTCTTAAGATGGTTTGAGTTCAGTCTCAAATTCAAGATGCACAACTCAGCATGGAAAGCCTTTTTATAAGACCATCCCTCTGCAAAAGTTTGTTCATTTAGTGTATGAAGCACTTGAAGATAAAGACAAATAGGAAAGAGACTTAGGAAAAAAACTCACTAAAGTGAGGAAATCAAAGAATTTTACAATTTGTTTTACTTCATCTGTCACAAAAAAAAAAGAGTGCTTTCTACAAACACTTGGACCAGCAGGAAAAGGAATCTACTTATGCATTTCTCATTGAAAGATTCATCTGATCTAAGTCCTCTTCCCTAGAATGTCAACTCACCTCACACTTTCCTACTTCTCACCTCCAAAACACATAGAGGATCCTGAAAATCAGTGGAGATCAAGGATGAGGAACAGAAAGCGTGGAGCTACAAGCACCACCAATTCACCTGATTAACTAGGTGATGAGTAATTTCAAATCAAATTGGGCTAACTTTAACTATAGTTTGTAAATGGCTAAGCAGAGGTGGGAGGCTGTGTGAGGACACACGACACAGCTACCATTTCAAGATTGTTCTCAGTCCCAGTCCCAACTCCTTCCTGGAAGGCAACAGTACTGGTAGAACAGGAAGATAAAGCAGGAAGCAGCAAGCAAAACTGTTTACCAGTCCCAGCCTGCATTTTACATACAAGATTTCTTGCCTTAATGGTTATCTGCGCTGGATTAGACCACACATGAGAGAATAGAAAGGAAAATTATGGCCAAGGTAGAAGTACAAATCACCATGACTCCAAATGCTTGCAAAAGCACAGATGCTTTTAACACCTGTTCAGATGAATCATAATCTTTTCCATTGAGTAACAGCAAAGAGCAGTGTCGTAAGTGATATTTAAGGTACTTTGTACTGAAATTATTTACAGCTTCGGCGTTAGTGCATATATTAATTGCTTGTGTAACTTTACTGTCCTATAAAAGTGTTCTGGACAGCTAGAGCCAATGATAGTAGACTGTTCTGAAGTTCTAATTAAACACAATCAGAATTAATTTAATAAACTCAGTTTATTAAAGCCTATTAACATCAAGCCTCCTTCAAGTAGGTTATGCTGGACAACAGGAACTGCAACATCATTTTTCACTGATCATATGTCAGATCTTAATGCCTCTCAGCCTCTGACAACTGGTCCAAACTCACTTCCCTTTAACAGACCCCAACATTTAGTCATTGTCTATTCCCAGCACTGCTCCAAACAGTTCAGTCTTCTAGAACCAGTTTTACCTTCTTTGCTGCTGTCTGCTACTTCTATGATATCTTCCAAAATATATATATACCCTGTAGCTGCCCCTGGAGACAAAGAGGGGAGTATTTTCCCAGGAAAAATATATTATTCACTGATGTTTCTGTTAATTCCTTCCAAGCAACACAACACTCTTTGCTTGTCTACCTTAAAGTTATTGAAGATCAAAACAAGCTTCACTGTCCCAGCAAGATAACGTGTGATATACCTTAAATGATCCTCAGTTTGCCTGTGCTGGTGTTCTATTTTAATGTTTGTAATCTGTGACAAATAGGACTACATACAGCACTAATTTGAGATTGGTACTAATAAAACCAAGAGTGATGATAACTTCTAGAATTTTCCCTCTAGCTGTGATTGTGCTAGAGTAAAAAATTATTCCTGGAGACTGTGTAGAAGGAGATGGAAGTTTTATTTTCTTCTTAAAGATGATTGAAACCAGGATTGCTTCCCTTTAGTGACAGCAGAGACAAGTATAGCTGATTTCGCTTATGGCTACACTTAGTGATATATAAGTGCTAGCTGCTTTACCCAGAGAAGTATATCAAATGCAAAACAAGTAACAGCATGGAAAGTGAATAAACTAGAAAATCCATGGATTTCATCCCAAACAAGCTGAGCAATTTTGCTGATATGATATACAACAACAGAAAATCTCTGTCTTCAGACACAAACCCACCACTGCCTGAACAGCACACTGACACCCACCTCATGTTCTGAGGGACAAGTTCCGTAAAAGGCAATTTCAGACTCAGTGGCTGAGATAAGGTTATCTTCAAGGTCTCAGTGTGAGCCTTTTTTCACCTGGATTGGAAATATTTTGATATTCTCTGGCACTTCAGATACATTGCAGAATGACAATCACATCATGATTATGTACAGGATTTCTTCACATGTTGGCTACCTGGATCCACATTTCAAGACAGAGACTATTGAAATGCATACTGTGTAGACATACAAATACAACTAAAAGCCTGAACCTTTCTAGTAACAATATAGGGCAGAACTCGTTGCTCCAAAGGAAACACCAAACTTGACCTGAGGGATTCTGGCAAAAGAACTCATTTATCTTCCCTGACTACAGAGAGAGAAGTAGAGAGCTCAGATCTCAATCAAGTAAGCACTCAAAACAAAAAACATACAAAACAATAAGAACAAAAAAATCAAGTAGAATTGACAACTCCTTCTGATTCTCTATCTGTCTTACAATTGACTTGCTTTGCATGAGACAGATCCTTGTGTTAACCAAGGTCACGATTAGGATGGGGAGAGATCACTCATCAGTTCCTGTCACGGGCAAAACAGCCTCAACTTGGGAAAAAGTAAATTTATTACCAATTAAATCAGAGTAGGATAAGGTGAAATAAAAAACTAAACTGTAAAAACACCTTCTCCCTCATCCCTCCTTTCTTCCTGGGCTTAACTCCCAATTTCTCTATCTTAGCCTCAGAGGTGTAGGGGGATGGGGAATGGGCATGGCAAGTCAATACATAGCAAATTGTCTTTGCCACTCCTTCCTTCTCAAGGGGAGGACTCCTCACATTTCCTCTGCTACAGCGTGGGATCTCTCCCATGGGAGACAGTCCTCCATGAACTTCGTCATTGTGAGTCCTTCTGTCAGACTGCATCTCCTCATGAACTGTCGAAGCATGGCTCCTTCCCATGGGGTGCCGTCCTTCAGGGACAGATTGCTCCAGTGTGGGTCCCACAAGGAACCACAGGTCTCGACAACAAATCTGCCCCAGTGTAGGCTTCCAAAGGGGTCATAGTTTCCTTCAGGCATCTATCTGCTCTGGCATGGGGTCCTCCATAGGCTGCAGGTTTGTCTCTGCTCCACCATGGCCTTCATGGCTGCAGGGGCAGGGCCTCACTATAGGCTTCAGGGGAACCTCTGCTCCAGTGCCTGGAGTACCTCCTCCCCGCCTTCTGCACTGACTCACATATTCTCCCTCCTCTCTTTAACTGCAGCTGCTATGACAATTAGGCCTTATGATGTCCCATCGAGGTTGCCAGGTAGGTGTTTCATAATGGCATCAGATATTTAAAGTGACTTACACACACAGGCACGCAAAAACTGATCATTAGGTTAGGGGCAGAAGTGGTATCACAATGTGGAAATTTCATTGCCATACCTCCAGCCTGACTATCTGGGGACTCTGGAGGTCTTTGGGCTGACAGTTCTATGTCAGGCAGCAGTAAAGCTGACAGTTAGAAAGGAAGGGGAAGCAGAGTGTATTATGGCAATCTTCCCAAGGTTTCAGGTGACAGTGTCTAGCCCTTGGCTGCATTCACAGATGGACAGAAGGGTGCAAGATTAATCCCCATCTCAGAAGAAGCTATGGACAGTCACAGTGCCCAGGTGCAGTATGTTCTGGTTTGGCCTCCAGAACAGCACCTCAAAGCAGAACAGCAAGGTCAAACTCTTGCCCAGACGATCTGGCAGAGCTGGCTGTGTAGCTGCAAACAGGCATCTTACGTGTGATTCTCAGACTTCCCCTGGGCTGACATAATCTGTGGCCACAGCACCTGTCTCAATAAATTACAGAGATATGTGCAACCTCAAACAGCACAAAGGAGAAAATAAAAGCAAGGAAGTTGACATTGAGATTATATGTATGTTTACTGAGTTTCTCAGCCCACTGGCAAACTCACCTGGGGATTTATCCAGAAGTCCCATTCACCATAATATTTGAATCTTACAATCCTACATGAATCTATCCTTTTTGATTCTGCACCAGAACATTTCTGGCAACCCAATAGCTTGCAGTTGGCTTAAGATAGCCACAGAACTCGAGTCTGCTCACAGTGAATTTCTATCTTGCTGATACCTTTAACTTTGTTTGCCATATTCCAGTGACAAAGTCAGAGCTGACAATTTGGTAGATGGCAAAGCATTTTCTGCTCACAGATCAAGAGTCTTAGCTCTGAATCCCAGCCCAGGAGAGATTTCCTCAGTCATGTGAGCCAAGCCACTTCTCTGTCACATACTGTGGTTATCTTAAAAACTGTGGCAATAGAGCTTTCCTGACTCATAGGCATGCTCTGAAGTAGGGCATTAATAACATTTTTCACAGGTAGTAATGAGCTAAATGTTACCTAAATGCTGTATTTGGATAGAAAAACAACTCTGACTGTGAGACAATCAAATTGCCACAGTGTTCATCCCTTCATCTCAGCTTCTTTACCTAAGAAGGCATGCAGCATCTGAAGGAGTGGTCAGGTGTTCAAGGCTCTTTGCTTGCCTTCCACACCACTGTGTTGGTACAGGCTGCTTAAGCATCTGTCATGGTTTAACCACAGCCAGTAACTAAGTACCAACAAAGCTGCTTGGTCACACCTCTGCCCCTCGTTGTGATGGGGAGGAGAATTGAAAAGTTAAAACTCATGGGTTGAGATAAGTACAATCTCATAATTGAAATAAAATAACAATAGTATTAATGGAAAGGAAGATAGCAGAGAAGAGGGCAAAAAAAACCCAAAACAAGTGATGCACCATGCAGTTGCTCACCATTCACTGACCAGTGACCAAACAGCCCTCAACTCCCTGCCAATACTCCTCAGTTTATAGACTGGGCTGTGGTATGGAATAGCCCTTTGACTAGTTGGGGCCATGCTCTCTCACAGCTTCTCATACCCCTCCTCTCTGGCAGAGCATGGGAAACTGAAAAGCCCTTGACTTAGGATAAGCACTACTTAGTAACAGCCAAAACATCAGTGTGTTGTCAACATTTTTCTCACAATAGATACAAACAAAAGCACTATACCAGTTATTAGGAAGAAAATTAACTGTGTCCCAACTGAAACCAGGACAGCATCTTACTGATTTCTTTTATTCATTCTTTTTGTTTTCCCATAAACCTTGATTTACATCACAGGGAACAAGTCCAAAA
The DNA here is from genome assembly GCA_013401255.1 of Urocolius indicus. Taxonomy (NCBI): domain Eukaryota; kingdom Metazoa; phylum Chordata; class Aves; order Coliiformes; family Coliidae; genus Urocolius; species Urocolius indicus. The sequence goes on along the minus strand of WBNH01009926.1, from coordinate 183,512 downwards.
GAGAGGAAAGAAACACCTGCCAGATAAATACAACTGGTATATATGCACACATCTGAGCCAAGCAGGGTAGACAATTAACTAAATCATTTAATCCACCCCTTCCAAGCTCTCTGTGTGTAAATGCAATTGGGACATTCTAGACATTCGCTGCATACAGTAGATTTAAAGATCTCTTAAAGAAAGAGATTACTGCAGGGTTTTATACTTAAAGGTTTCCATCTCTGTAGAGGAATGTTGTTAGGGGCTATGAACTATCTCTGCCTATTCCACGAGCATACTTTGCGTTAGTAGGATGCACTGCAAGTAATTTGACTAATATGCTGCATTAGAAGACCGACAAGAGACAAGTAAAGAGCTACAAGAAAGGGCTTTTCTGTCACTTCTTCAAAGCTTCTCTCTGCTTTAGTATGTCCATCTTTTACAGATGCATATGCCAACATTTCTAAGTAAGATTTATGGTGTCTTGTTAAATGCAGAAGATTACTTAAAATAACCATCACACACTTAGCCTGTCCCGTCTTTCCTGATACCTAAAAGCTTTTTAGTGGGACTAAGTGCCTATAGCCTATTTGAAATTCTAAGCATTTAAAAGCAGGATACCCTTTTCAATAGAATTATGTTAAAAGATCTTAAATAACCTGCCTGGGGACCACAACCATAACCAGTCCTCTTCTGTTACCTGATTCTAATTCTTTCAATGGCTTAGGGGATAACATGGCTTTAGCTGACATGCCACTGATCAGCAAAGCAGCAGCTGAAGCAGTTTCAGTTGGATATTCCTGTGTATACTATCAGAAAGCAATCAGTATGACAGTTTAGATGTGTTTCTCCTTCCCATGGTCATGAGCATCTCTAGGAATTTGGGGCCACTTTAGACTTGTGGGAAAATTTCTGTGGGAGTATCAGCAGCAGGTCTCTGAACACTTAAAGTAACTTGTCAAATTCTTGGTAGATTTTCACTTCACTTTTTCATATCAAAAAGATTCAAGAGGGGCAATATCTTCTAGATTTACATGTTAAGGATGGTATTTCCCTCTAGATCTAGCATCCTGATGGAGCAGAGAAGGAAGCATAGGGAAAGTCATAAAATGTATCACTCTCTTAGTAGGCAAATTTGCTCTTATTTCAAACAGCAGCTCTGGCTAGTGAAGCTTTGGATGTTTTTCCAATTGCTGCAGTCATTACCACCCAAGCCAGTACCTCACCTCCCCTTCCTGTCTGTGCCATCATGTGTAGCCACTGAGAACAGCTAGCACACATTGCAGAGCTCTAATGTCTTATCACTCAAGTTTTGGTTTCCTGCATGGGGTACCTGAGACTATGTGGTCCCGAATGGTGCTGAGCCATACCATGTAATTTGCCTTGGGGCAAACACAGGCTATCCTGGTCTGCTGCTCTGCCAATAGGACACCCCTGACCACCTGTTCAGAGTCTGAGGATGACCCATTGGGTCAGAGATGATGTGTCTGAGTTGCTGAGGTGATCAAAAGGAAGACTGAAGCATTTGGGGAGATATTTAAAAGAGATATCTAGAAGGCATAAAAGGAAGAGGAGAGTCTTTGAGCATTAGGGAACATTTTCTCTACCTACAGTCTGGATTTTATTGGTTTCCTTCCCTGACACCCTCAACATTTTAAAATGAAAGAAAATATCATTCAGAAGGTGAAAGCCAAGACATTTTTCTCTAACGAGCTAAACTCCAAAGTGTAACTCCTTTGCTCCCTGAAACAGGAGGTTTAGGAGTGTTTTGTCTCAGAGTCCTAAGATAATTGACTCAGAAAGATATTATAAGAACGTGCACTGACAACTTACAACCTCACAGAGACATTTTGATTTGCCTCTAGCTGAGGAGAGGACAAAAGGGAAAAAAAAATACAAGGAAGGCAACCATAGGGAGGCAACCATAAGGACAAACAGTCCTCTCAGGACATCAGCCTGAAATAGGTCTCACGTAATCTTTATGTCCTGCAAAGGTGAAATAAATCTGAGGGACAGCAGACAGGACACAACCACCCAGACTAATGCAGGTCCATTTTCTTTCGACATCGCCTGTCTGAAATAGCCTTGTGAGGGCTTCAAGTCGTTTGTAAGCTCCACCTACCCATACCTCCTGGTGGAAGGATCGGATAGAGATTTGGATCCCTGCAAATTCTTCATAACTGACACCAGCAACCCCAGGTAACCCCCTTGGCTTCATGCAGAAGTGAGACTGATGAGCAGAGCAGAGAGAAAGAAGCAAGAGCATCATGAAGGACTGAGGGCATACAAGGCTGGGTCATGGAAAGTAGAGGATGAAGTGGGAGACAATTAATGAATTCCCAAAGAGCGAGGCTGGGGTGGCTATCAGGGCAAATGAGTTCAGGGTGGCTGGAAGGTTGAGAGACAAGTCAGAGGAAAAAAGTCATGTTTGGAAGCTGCTTGCAAGTTTTACGTTGATTTTCTTTTTTAGATGGGCAGCTGCCTGGGGCCAATCCTGCAGATACCAGGAGTCATATCCATTTTGCTACATAACTACAGATCCTATTTGAAGGAGAATTAAACTCCTGTGTGCATTTAAGATCACTGGTCCTGGAGTCTGACGCTTTCCTCACACTAAGCACTGTGCTAGGCAATTTTATCTGTGTTACAAGTCTTTGGAAGCAGAGAAAGCCTGAAGTGTACAACTAAACACATTTGCAACTAAATACATTCAAATTCATCTGGGGATCTTTTGGTACGTGGTACTGAATCTGAAATGATCACAGAGAGAAATAATGGTGCTATTCAGGTTTTATCTGAGACAACAACTCGATGTTTTTTCTCCAGCCTCCAGGCAGTCAGTGCCACATGACAGAGCAAACAGTAAAGTTTCTGAAAATGGCAGCACAGATTTCTTCCTTCATGAAGCTGAAGCCTTTCTGCACACTTCTTTCCGCCTGGCCATAAATCCCTTTTCACATTAGTTTGTTGCAGTGTGCCCTGTGAATTTGTGTGAAAGACAGCTTCAAAAAAGGACATGCAATCACCCTTATGCTCTGCAACAGCAGAGAGAAAAAAACCTAGTGTAAACAAGTGTGAGGACTGAAAGGAGAGCACCAGTAGGAAATCTAGTCCTGAAACTGAAGAAATACGACAGACACTCTGAAACTTGTCTTTTCTAGTAAAATGATGAGGTATCCTAAAAGTCTCCATGACAACACAGCCCAGCCTTGTGTTACAAGATGCTTATGCAAGAAAGCATCAAAAAGTATAGTGCCTAGGGAAAGCCTTCTAATAAAAAACACCATGCAAGATGTTTCCCTCATCTTAATCAGATTATTTTCCATGTGTTTGTGTTTTTTCTTTTCTGAAATTTCAGAGGAAAAAAAGCAAATTGACATTATCTTCTGATTATATCACTGCTTGTTATTTTCAGCTAAAGAGATCTGCACAGAACCGTTGAATAACGTGGAAGTCTGACACACTTTTCTTTGGTCAGAGTACTAAAACCTTGTGGCTTATTAATAGATGCCTGTGTTTCCAGAAGAGCTGCTTTGTTCATCACTGTAACAGTGGAGAGCAGTGCTAAACATCAAAACCACTGTTCTCAACAGTGTATCCTATTTAAAATACATCTATAAAATAGCATATCCAATTCAGATAAAATATGCTTTAATATAAAATTCTTCTATGTCAAAACAGGGCATTGGTTTACATCAGCCAAGTTCTCACCAAGGGTGGGATTCAGCTGCCTCAGTGGAAATGTTTGATGCCATTTTGAGAAGACCCAGGCTTCACTGCTAGCTCCCAACTGCTAGTCCAGAATGGACCAGTGCTTCTTGGGTCACATCTCTCAGCTCTGGGTAAATAACTCAGGCACTAGAGAATTTAACACTGGAATTAGAGATCTGAGAGCAACTGGTATCTGGAGAGTCAGTAAATAATCTTCAGATATCAGGATTTCATCTCATAGATATATAATGCATATCCAAAGAGAAAACACTAAGAGGAAAGTAATCAAGTGATTAGTTTACAGTCCATATCTAGGAAGAGCCTAAACCTTCCTAATTTGAGGGTCTGTTCCACTGATTTCAGTGTTACTGTGAAGTTGCAGAACGTCCCAAACAAGGGCAAAAACTGGAGCCTCAAAGCAATCCTCTTACCTACAGCTTGGCTGAGTTTCCCAGCAAAGCCTTAAACTAGGATCACAGAAACAGAGGTGGAGCAGAATATGAAAAGACATCTCATTAAGTTAACATGGGTAGAGAATTAACCTGCAACCAAAGAAGCCAGGCAGGGATTATATAAACTTTAATACAATCTTTTATTGGAGCTGAGGATTCTCTAATTAAACTAACTATAGAAAATAGTACTTAATGAATCTGTAAATAAAGACAAGCAAGAGAGAGAGTAGAGCTAAAGAATACCTACCAAGGAATGTCTGATCTCCAGAGGAGAGTTAAAAGTAGCAAAGCAAGATCAATACTGCAAGAGCACCCCAGTCCACTTTGCTAATGAACATCTCAAAAGGGAAATACACAAACGCCTAAAATACTCAGAAACTTTTCTTTTACCTTCCTTCACTTGCATCTTCATCTCTGGCAATTTCAGTGGAGTGTAACATCACTAAACATTCAAAACACCCATCAGTTCAAATGCTCTTTGAAGTCTTTCCTTTCACACACTACATTTCACCCTTTGTAAACCTCTTCTAACACTCCAGCGAGTTCTACTTGGCATTGCCTTGGATTAGAGGGGTGTGTGCAATATCTTGCCAAGTTCAGGAAACCACAGCCATGCGTATGGAAGGTCTGTGGAGAAAGTTACCTGGGTTCTTGACAAAAAAGATGTCACCCAGAATGAGTAAACCACCGAACTCCAGTCGAGCCAGATAAATGGCATGCAAAAATCTTCGTGCAGGCCAAGACTCCATGGGAGTCAAACAGGATGTAAAGTTTAGTCATTCTGCTCCAGGGGAAGGCAGGCAGCTGCTTTCCCTAGAAGCAGGGGTGGTTGTCTGACTCTTGTGGAACACCCCTCCACATTAAAAAAACACAGTATTTTAAAGATCTGTTGTGAATGCCACCCATCCCTCTGCCCACATCCTGTTATTTTATGAGCATTGCTGAGCCAAACAGTCCATACAACTATCAAAGTGGCTCTCCACAGCTTTTGTTCCCTCTGTAAAGGATTCTGCCTTTCTTCCAGGACAAAGTGCTCAATGATTCTCCCACTATCACTCCAGGAAATTCAAATAAGCCACAAAAGAAAAAATAACTACCAAAACAGACAACCCACACTTCCACAGACACCCATGCCTGTATGTTTAGTTCTTCCTTAGATCTTCAGGAGTTCTGAGCACGTTGACTACTCTGCTTAGAGGACTTCTCCTTTAGCTCTCCTTGGTAGAGTCCAACAATCAAAAAGGTTGTGAATTTCACTCCATTTCAACTGATCTGCAATGTTGACCCACACAACTTTTTGCACTAGGACCATACATTATAGTTGTACAGTGGAGGAACTATTTAAAGGTAAACTTTTATCATTTACAGCTTTCTAAGTAGACTCCTTCTCCACTGCTGACCATCCTTTCACAAAGTGTTGGCACCCAACAGTCATTTTATCTTAGATCTTTTCCAACTTGCTCTCATTTTTAATTTTTTACTCCTTTTTTTTTAAGAAAACCCCATTTCTGAACTTTCTCATCCCCAAAAGTCAAATCTAATTGAGCAAGTAAAACTATTAATTGAACCAAACCAGTCAATCCCAAGTGGAGAAGACTGCATCATGCCTTAAAGTTAGTAACACCACAACAATCTAGTACCATAGCAATCTTCCTTTCCCAGAGAGTCCCTGGAATAACTTCTGCTGCTCTAGAAGCACCTGGTATATAGATTTTTAACCCAGGAAGAAAAATATTAGAAATGAATATTAGAAAGCCAAATTTCATTTCTATGATTAGCCTAATACAACTATGTAGAAGTCTGTGACTTACAGGAGAATTTTACACAAGCCACCGAGCTGGAATGTCAAGCTGTCAATCAGAAAATAAATAAACAGGTACTCTTTCATTTTGTTTGAATAATTGCTTTCATCGAGGTTTTTATTAAATCACACTTCATTATAGATTTTAATATACCAAGATTCTGAAGGAAAGCTCAGAGACTAGCATCTCAAATTCCATGTGCAGCACAGAAGAAATATTTATTTGGAAGCTCCAAACAGCATGGTTTTTCCCTTATTTTGTCTGTAAATACCTTAAACTGTTAGCTTTGCCTCAACCAGATAACTAAAAAGGATGGTGAGAACAGAATTCCATCATGTTGAGGAAGACAATACCTTTAATGAAGATACAGATTATATGGCATTTCACCTCCTTTACAGTCAGTTTTTGACAGCTTATTTCGAAACCTCATTCAAACAGGAGTTTTCAATGCATTTCAATTACAGGAAGAAAATAACCAACATTTTGCACAATAATGAGCTAACATGGACACTGACAGACAGCTAGGAGATTCCAAATGTTTCCTTGCACAGAGAACAATATTGATCTGCAACATCTATTGCCAACCCTTACTTTACCCCTTTATCCTATTCCAGTGCAAAATAACCTTTCTAACTCTGCTTTCCTCCATCTTCATTCTTTCTTAGTTCAAATAACTCACCAGCTTAGCGAGCTTGCTCTTCTGGGTGGTGTCTTTTAGAAATAAAGATACATGCCTTAGAAGACAAAGTGTTTACAGGAGAAGCTCCACCACAGTCTAGATTATGTTAAGTGGTGGGAAGGACTAACATCCCAAACGTGTGCATACATATTCATCTACACCCACAGCACCTCTGACAGCATTAGGTGAGCTTGTCTCGCTGCAAGTAATGTCAAAGCATATGGTTTATGTGTATAATATTGAAGCTTGGTTTGGTTTCATTTTGTTCCTTCTGAAAGCAAGTGTGTTGGCATAAAGGGCAACAATCCTTCTGGAGACTTATGTATTTAGCACACCACTGTTTGCAAAAGCAGAACAATGGAGATAGTAGCTGTGTAGATTGTACTCTAGTGACACAGATAATGACACTTTGTGAGAAGATTCTGCTGTAACACATAGCTACTGACCGTGATGATTGTCAGCCTGAGTTAGACCTGGAAAAATAGCATTCAAGGGATTTTTTTGTTTCCTCTTCCTTTTACCTGTAACAGACCTATTTTGTTTTCAGTTTGTATTTCAGACCTGATGTTTGAGATCTGAGAGTCTAACAACTAAAGCTGAAGTTAGGAATTATTGCTATGAAAAAGAAACAACAAACTAAAACAAACACCACATCAGGCTTTTTGTGACCTTTACAGTATCTTGTGCATTTTCCCTTGCACCTTGCAGTTGTAGTGGGGAATAAAACAAGCATAAGGCTTGCTTCTTGCACTTGAAAACAGAGAGCTGCTGTGAGCCAATCCTAAAATCAAGGGAATGTGCTAGCTTTTGCCAGCTGAAGTCCTTATCAATTCAGAAATCTTCTGCTTATGGCTAAAAATAGCACCATGGTGACAGGGCTGTGTCCAGCTCTTCTCTCCAGCCCTGAAACAAAGCACCTGGCAGGAACCTGCTGTTGTTAATGAGGTGATGTGCAAATATCGATGGTATCAGCTTGTCTGTTCCTGAGCAATGTGACTTTTCCTGATGCACCCTCTTGCCCTCTGTGTATATAACCATGTAAGCACCACATGTAAGGACTTGCCATTTGTTGTTTCTCCTGCATTTTCCAATCTCACGTGCTGAGCTTTTCCTTTTTGCTCCCAGCTGTGAGGGTAGATCATATTTCCGAATAATTGTATTTAAAACTTTTTTTTTTTTTAACCTTTAACTTTTCTTTCTATTTTTACTCTTGAAACAATTTCCAAGTGTTCCTGTCCCCTTCCCCTTTTCTCTGTCCCATCTTTCCAAGATTAAGTCACAGAGAAGCAGTTTGGCTTTGCTTTATTTTTTTTTTCAGATGCAGAAGGACAGACATTCAAAATGAACCTATTCATTTTGCTCTCCCTGAAGGGTTTAATTTCATCTATAATATTCTCTTCTGGATCATTTCAGTGGGATTTGCCTACATGGACTTTCACTAGTTACAAAAAAAAAAAAAATCCTTCTAACCTTCAACATGTATTTACCAAAGTCTTTATTTAACCTAAATACCTCTGTTCCCTCTGTGCTGCTATCTTTCTTTTATCCCAAGTATATTTATAGGCAGCTATTTCCCTTTGTTTTCTTCAAGGTATATTTATAGGCAGTTATCTTTACCTTAATTTCATTAAGCAAGGCCTCAGACTCCCAATTAGCTGGTGACAGCTCACCACTACAGCAAAGAGCAGCATCTTTTTATCAGGAATACACCTACATAGTTTCAAACCTTCACCTACATAATAGAAGAGCTCAAATGAGGAGATGAATCTTACGTCTGCTTTAAAAGTAATTCTTGGGTTATGGGCTTTAGTTAAGTGTTTTCCAGTCATATGTGAGCAGAGACAGGAAAGAGGAAACAGTTAAATCATTTGACCTAGTAGGGATATTTTGCTGGTGGTGGTTTTGGGGGTTTTTGGTGGTGCATTGCGACGTGAGGGAAGTCTATGTCAAAGAAGGTCACCACACACATAAACCAGCAGCCAGGACACACATATTTCTGCACTTTGAGAAACCTGAGGTATAACAAATCACAGTGAGCAAACGTTGTGGTTTAACCCCAGGCAGCAATAAGCATCATACAGCCACGTGCTCATTCCCCACCTCTGCTCCCCTAGGATGGGGAGAAGAATCACAAAAGAAAACTAAACTCCTAAGTTCAGAATGTTGTAATAACTAAAATAAAATATTACAACAAAATTAAAAGAGATCAGTATTAATATTACTACTACTACTACTAACAATGGATAGAAATAAAACCCAAGAAAAGACAAGTGATGCATAATCCAGTTGCTCACCACGCACTGACTGATGCCTCACTCCCTGACAACTCTCCCCGGTTTATGTACTATGCATGATACCCAAGGGCATGGAATAGACCTTCAGCTACTTCAGGTTAGGTGTACTGGCCATGCACTCTTCCAGCTTCTTGTGCCCCTTCAGCACACTTAATGCAGCGCAGGGTGAGGAACAGAAAAGGTGCTGACACTGTGCCAGAACTACTCAACAATATAGTATCTAAACTGTCCCTGTCTTATCAAAATTCTTTTCAGTGTAAAGCCAAAACACAGCCCTGTACCAGCCACTAGGAAGAAAATTAACTCTGTCCCAGCTGAAACCAGGACAAGAGATGAGGTAGGATGAATTGGGTAATGAAAGCCAACATCTAAACTGGGAGAGAATCTCAGCTTCTGTTGTTAAGTCAGCTGTAAGTCAGCATGCCCATATCTCTTTGGGTGAAACGACCAGATAAGTGAGAAAAAAAAGAAGATAATAAAGTATAATTCAAATATTTGCCATGGCTCAGAGCTGAATGTAGCATATCAGGGGCTGCTATTTCTTGGGAAAAGTTTCCAAGTGCAAGTGATTCATTTTTCAGAGGGAATTGTGTACTACTCTAAATTCTAACCTCAGTAAGACTACAAGTATGTATTTTAGAACTGTGATGGCTAAGACGGGATGTGGTAAAAGAATATAAGATAATGAATGCTCTGGAGAAGATTCTTTCTTTCTCATGAGTCTGGATAGATGTTCAAAGAAATTAAGAGGTGAGGAATTAAAGGCAGATCAAAGGAATGTCATTTCTAACTCTCCATGTCATTAAACTGTAATTAATTGCTAAAGGATAGGGATGAGGCCAGAAAAACAGGAGAATATTAAATGGGATGGAGCATCTACATAGATATCAAAAGCAACCACAGTTATTTTTACTGATGATTAAAATTCTTAATTACAATCATTTACCCTATCAAAATATTAAGACAGGATGTTAAATTTCATACTGTAAGGCTTAAGAGAATCTCCAAATATTAGAGGTTCTGGCTGAGTCTCAACTCCCAGAGACAATTATTCATATCTTCCAACCATTAATTTCAACATTTCCATCCTACTCTACAGTCTCAAATGAATGGGACTGAGCCTCTGCTTCTCTTGGGCTAATGGGAATTTATCAGCCCTAAACCATACTCTCCTTATGACCAGAGTATCCGAGAACTGCAGGTGCTGGAAGACACATCACTGTTCATTACTTTGAAATGTACCTCCACAAGCATTCGTATATGACTATTTATTAACCTAAAGTGCAGAGGAAAAGATAAATGATATCCAATAATCTCCTGATGTCCTCTCTTATATAATAGTTTCCAGCTTGTCTTTAACACTTGTCACCTTCCTGGTTGTCCATTGACTTTTTTAATAGAAATACTCAGAATGGCTTACCAAGGAGACACGACTGCATATAGAAATTATGTGATGTGTGGGAACCAAGGACTCAAAGCAGATATATTATCTTTTATTGGATCAAGTCCAGAAAAGGTTTCTGTCTCACACATGTCTTTGTCCTGGCGATCATAACTTAAATGTACTTCTGCATATCTTTAGTTAAATGCTGAGGCTAATGACTTTAACATTCAGATCAATAACCCCTTGAAACAGGTTGAAGTGAATTTAGGGCAAGGCAAACTGCAATATACTGAATCCCTGGGGACCCACCTTGGATCATTTCAAAACACTTACAGCACAGGCACTGTGGTGTGGTCCAGCCTTATTGTGGAGAAACAGCTTCCAGGGATGACAGAATAAACCTCCTTCCTCTTTAATTTAACTGCTTAGGGTGCCAATTATCACAGGTTGATAGGAACTCCAGTATGATGAGAAATCAATTGCATGCTCAAAGGTAGAGGTAAACACTCATTTCCTGTTAGGAGAAAGAAATCATGCAGCTAGATTATTGCAAAAAATGGACACCTGAGTGAAACACGCAAACTAATTGGACCAACTTAGCTCTTAACCCTGACACAGATTACTTTTCCATGTGCTATTAGAATACACTTCATAAAGATCGAACTGGTAGGTCTCGTTGGTTTTGTCAGATTTCAACTAATTTTCTTGCACATCTAGTGGGTTTGAGCCTACAGCAGAACAAAGCAAGAGAGAGCTAAAGCAGATATATAGCACTGACGTTGCAGCATAGGGGAGTGCAGCATCTTATATTGCAGCAGTAGAAACAGGAGGCTTGTCTCCCACTCCAGAATAAATTTCAGACCACGCTTGGTTGTCTTTTGTTTACCTTTTTTCTTTTTTTCTTTTAAAGATTGTCCCTTACAGTCAATTCACCCACTATGAGTTTGATAGGATTTGGTTTGTGGCTTGCAGTGTGAGGCACAGATGCCTTTGACTTTCTTTAATATGAAAGAAATGCTAAAGTAGGCTACTTGCCCTCATGTATCCTGCACTGGTGGTTTATGGCCCTCAGAGAGGAGCAGAACCTTCATGTTGATTGAGTGCTATGTGGATCTGGGCTAGATACCTCAATGGCTGTGCATCAGAGATGTTTATCTGTGATCAGCTGTTTGATGGCTAAGGTATGCTTAACCAGACTCACAATTCACTAGAAGCTGTTCTTATGCTCATCCAATTATACTTTCCAATAACTAATTCCCTCCTATTGCAGAAGCTCCAGATAAACAAAACATCTCTAATTCCTTTCCTCTACACAGTCCTCAGACACTAGTACCTTTACTTTGCAGATGCAACAACTGTATTTACACACATCTATGTCAGAGCAATCACATGCATGTAACAAACCTTCTGTAGATTCTTCTAAAGGCAACATTGATTTGATCTTTCCTAGTAGTGGGTTGCACTGAATAGCTCCTATGTTTCTTTTCTACCAAGTACATATTCCTGTATTTTGTTGGATGGAAGATACATCTAATTCCCATAAGCATGCACAGTGCTTGCATATGCTGTACTGTAAATGAGCAGGATTTCAGCATGAGTGCCCTAAAAAATTAGGAGCTGCAAAATTCTTCTTTAGCTCTTGTTTTATCCATGATGCACCAGAAATAACAGCAGTCACTCCAGGCATTTAGGTTCCTGCATACAGTATATCCAGTTGTATATATTTTTGCTTTGAGACGTCGGAGTAGTTGAGGGTCTAGATCACATCTAACCCAGAAAGGACTCATAAGAAAACAATTCCTCTTCCAGTATTACCAGAGATTTGCATGAGGAAAGCATAAGAGAAACACGAGCACTCAACTGAGTTTTCTGTGCCCAGGCTCCTTGTGACACACTAGAGCAGCCACAGCTGTCTTTCACATGGTAGCACTCTCAAGAGCAGTTCCCTTGCCCTGCTTGTGTTGATCTTAATGCACAGCCCCTCCCCTCAATCTGTCCACAAGGTTTTGTTCTGTGAAATACTAAGACCAGTTTTGGAACTAGTGTGCACGTCATGTTGAACTATTTGGGGATTAAGAGTGTAAAACAGATTGTGTGAGCCCACTGACTACACAGAACTTCCGTTGCAACTTTTATTTAATTTATACTTCCTCCCTTAGGTGCTCTGGGATGCAGACTGAAAAAGTTTTCGCTTCTTCAACCCAAGCAATTGGGTTGCATATACCATTGAACAAAAGAATCTCACTCACTCTCTCTCATAGCCTAAGGAATATATCACTATTTAAATAAGAGCAAAAACACATCAATAAACTAGAGGAGGGGAGCTATTCCCTAGTACTTCAGTGAACATCCTCAAAGGAAGTGTTTAACGACTTTGCCTTAGATTGTTGCTCCATGTTACCTTCAGGCAGAAGGAGTTAAACCTCCCAAACATCTATGAGTGTTCTAACTACTAAGCCCATGGGTGTTGTACTATCTTTCTGTGTCCTGCTCCAGGCCAGATCTGTAAAGGATGCTTCCAGTCCTTCTGAGATACACAAGTGGATGATTACCATGAGACACTGCTGATCTGAATAGAAGTGAGCAATTTGGCATTTCCAAAACTGAGGCATTTCTAAGCGCATTCAACAGCAGAGTCGTGAATGTCTGAGGAATTTATGTCTGGCAACTCACTGTCTGCAACCTTGATATTTCTAAATTAACAGAGATTTCACAAGCGGCCACACCAAAGCAAGCAGTTAGCAAGGCTTACTTACCAAAGTCCTTCTCTTGCCTTGCCTCTATTCATCACTGGATTTACAAAGCTGGTCCTTTCTCCTGTGAGATTTATTTCAAGCAGCCATATACTGTTAACAGAAGCAGGTCTCTGCACTATTTGACTTACATCCGAGAAGAGAAAAATTATTGTTCTGTTATAAATTGCTCTTATAAAGAGCAGTTTGTGCTACTGCCCATTTTATATGGTGTTTACTGGTTGGTTAATTATTACATGTGACTATCCTGTGAAAGTGGGAATGAAAGCAACCTCTCAGCCATGCACCAGGAAAGTGCAGATGTTGTTAGGAAGCATACTTTACCAAGGCTTGATCCCCCCAGGGATGATTATCATTCATTTTTCAGAATTATACCAGCTAGACTCATGATCCTGTGTTGATCAGATCATTCTGCTCTGCTGCAGAACTGCATTGAGCTGGTTGATACTTAGAGTTGCTGTCTTTCAGTTTTAGCCAGGACAGAAATTTCTGTCTAAAGTCCTTTCTTTAACAAAACTCTGTCAAATGGTATTTCCCTGACTTTAGCTGTACACACAGATAAAACCCTCTCCTCTGTTAATCTTCTTTCTGCTCTGTGGCTACCACAGCTTTCTTTTAGCTCATTCACCCAGCTGCAGCTAAGCTGGGCACGTGGCTCTCAGTGAGCTCCCTTTGATCATTTCATCTCCCTCTACACATCAGAAACAAGCACTTTTAAGCAGTTTTATAAAATATCCCCCATCCTATTCAGCTGACTCATTAATACCTTAAAACCAAACTAATTTCCAACATCCTTCCACCACCCTGAACAATATGAGATTAAATAAAACACAGTATTGGTTCCAACTTTCCTTCAAGTGAAAACATCCACCCCATGCTCTGACTGGACCTCAGGATGTTGCCAGAGTAGAGATCCATCTTTACAAAGTGCCCACTGGGAATTCACTGTGACTAGTTCTATGTCCAGGTGCCCTCACCTTCCTATGTGACATCCCATTCAAAAATCACCACACTTGGTTCTTGACCCCTATGAACGTCTGCAGCATTGTAATAACACGAGTTCATAATCACTACTTGTCTACCTCACCTGTTATTAACCTGCATCAAGCCCAATAGATACAGAAGAATATTTCATTTGAAAGATAGACAATCTCATTGCCAAAATTGCCCTTTTTTAAAAAATGCTTTATAAGTTGCGCCAGAGTCTCCAGTTGCATTAGGAAACACGTGATTTTTTAAAGGATCTGACAATATGTATGTGTGTTATCTGAGCTGCTTCTGTACAAAGGCTTGAAATGAACAAACTTCACCTTCTTTATCAGATGCATATTTTCAATTCACAGCAGATGTTCTTATATCTGGCTTTACTACACAAAGCCAATATCCAGAGTAACATTGAGGACCAGATTCAATCCATCAGGTAGAAAAGCAATTATCCAGCCTCTCTCTAAGGAACCTGTGTAGCTAGTGAAGAGAGCCAGAATCCTCCAGACAGAGACTCATACCTTAGGATGGGACAAAATACTCTGAAGAAGGCTTTCTCTTTCATTAGAACAAATGTTTAACATACACATGCAGCAGTTTCAGTCAAGTATTTGAAATCTAGCAGTATGAATCTGGACTTTTAAACAAGTCATGAATTTTCCTCAGTTGGCAATGAGATTTAAGCATTTAAATGTCTGCAAATTCATGAATCCATAACGAGATTCTATTTTTAAGGGTATAACCATTTGTGACTGTTTCCTTTTCTCCACAGCAGTAAGCTTTTCTACTGGAATGCCTATGTAACTTTTTTCCTTCCACTCTTTCTTCATTTATGCATTTCTGTTTCAGGTATCATAAGCAAATTTTGAATTAATTCATTTTTCCACACTTTTATTTTAAAATCCATTTTCTATGCAGTATACATCCTTTAAAGTGCATTTCAGGGATAACTTCTTGCTTATTTATTATGCCTTTACAGTGTTATACAAATCAATAAGAATTTCCTTTGTTATTTTCAATGTTAAACTTCCTGCATGATTACACCTGAAAGGGAAAGAAATGCTTCCAGAAGGAGCAATATGCTATGGTCAAAAAAGACTCAGATTTACAGTTGGGGTTTCTTTCTAGGTCTAGTAATTTTTCTGTGTAGGCTGATATTTTTTCATAGCAAAACATAGCAGATATAAATAAGCGATGTGAAGAAAAAGCACATGGATATATTGGGATAGAAGTTAATGAATGAGTGAGGTCATGATTTTAATATGGTTCAGATTAGTCACAAACTAAATCTGTTTCTAATAAAAACTTCCCTGCAGCTTGTGTAAAAGATATGTGAGGCTCAGCCAGACCTCCTAAACAGGTCTAATTATCATCTTTCTTGATTTGCATATGCGATAGGTGGCCAGGAGGACTCCTGCTCTTCAGCAGACATTCCCTCTGCCATGACAGCCTACATGCTGGAGCTGCACTGTAGCAGAGCAGCATTGCACTGAAGGCTTGTCATCACTTCTCAGGAACGTGAACTCACTGCTGAACAATGCAAAAAGCCACAAGATATCATTATTTTCTTTGACTAAAACTGAAATAACACCATCTTTTTCATTGTAGACACTCTGGAATTATTTTAGTCAGAGTTGCCTTCCTGGACAAAGCAGAAATCATTACTGCCTTGCATTGTTATTCTCTCTTTTCTCCTTCTTCTTGATTAACCTCTTGATCTGTGTGCAGCTTTTGACAGTAGTGTTGGGGCCAGGGGAAGAATAAAGGGACATCTCTCAAGTGCACTCTCTTTGATACGACCTTCTTTACTTGGCTAGGTAAATGTCCTCCACTCAGTCCTCATACTGCACCATTCTGGTCCTTCCTGTTACAGAATAAGTCAAAAGCTGAATCATAGAAGTGAATATAATACAATTACTCTGATTAGGAGAAAGATGAGAAAGCCTGCCCTACAAGAGCCAAGCACAGGTGACAGTGAGCAGATAGAAGGTGGCAGGATTGAGAAGGAGCTCTTTCCATTGACAATTTTAGCTCATAACATAAGCAAACTCCATACATGGAAAAAAAGTTGAAAATTAGAAGAGGATATCCTATTGACATAGTGGTGAACTGCTAAGCCATCCTTTTAAACAAGCAATAGAGGAAACAGATGTCAAAAGCCAACTCAAGTTGGATGTTGCTCTTTAGAAGGTCAAGTCACCTCAACACACCTCAAGAGCTGTGTTCAGTGTTGGGTCTCTCATTCCAAAAAGGACATAGAGTGTGTCCAGAGGTGGGCATTGGAGCTGGTGAAGTGTCTGTTGAACAAATATGATTAGGAGTATCTGAGGGAATTGGGAGTGTTTCTCCTAGAAGAGAGGGCTGACATGGTCACTTTCTTAAGTGAACTGAAAGTAGGTTGTAGTGAGGTGAATTCAGTCTCTCCTCCCAGGTGGCATGTCATAGGATGATGAAATGGCCTCAAGTTGTGCCAGGGGAGGTTTAAGCTGGATATAAAGAAAAAATTCTTAAACAAAAGTATTTTCAAGCCCCGACACAGGCAGCCCAGAGAAACAGTGAAGTATCTGGGAGTTATTTGAAACTTGTGTAGATGAGGCACTAAGGGACATGGTTTACTGGCGTCTCTGGCAGTGCTGGGATAACAGTTGAACTGAATGACTTGAGTCTTTTCCAACCCAAATGATTCTGTGATTTTATGTACATTAAATTCAGTGGAGCTACTCCCAAAGGACACAGAAGTTTTAATTAGGTTGCCACCCCATGTCCTATTCAGTACAGGTTCCCATTTATAGCCAGTTGTACACCTGAATAGTTTTGCTGCTGCTGCTGAGAGCTGATGCTTGAGAACAGTTCATCTTAATTCTGCTCACAGCTGTCATTAGCATCTCTAGGCTTACCTACAGCATACTCATAGTCCCAGGCACTACTTGTGAAGCTAATGATATGCTAATCAATACTGTTCTGTGCAGCTTCATTGTTTAGCATGCCTGGCAGGGCTATGTATTTCGAAAAGCAACATGTCAGAGAGAGAAAGCTATTTTATGTAACTTCCTGGTAGGTTGTTCAAGTGGTACCTATTTGGAAGAATGCAGGGAAATTAATATTTCCTTCCACAACATTCACTTAGGAAAGGATAGTTTTGATTTAATCTTGCTAATCACGTCTCTCATGCCAGTATTGCACTCAGTCTCATAGAAATTAAAGTTGCGAAGTTTCAAAACAGCCTGAAACAAATCAGCATACCAAGGGTGGTAAAAGGCCTGCAGGGGAATGAAATGGTGAAACAGTAAAGAGGTGTAGAGTCTTAGCTCACCCAGTTTAAATGAGGGGAAGATGAGGTGAAGGGAAAATGGGAACCTCTGAATACTTTTCAAGTGAAAATTAAATAAGGGCAAGAACAACCTATTCCAGGCTGCCCTGAAATACTTTCCATAAAAGATTTTACCTTGTCCTTCAGATGAGGAAAAATTTCAGTAGAAAGGATTATTTCCATCTGAAAGCCATTTAAACCTCAAAAAAAAGGCATCTAACAATATTCCCGGTGTACTCTTAGCGCTAAATGAGCTCCTCTTGTTGCTAAGTATTTAAAGGGATTTTAGCAAATGGCATCAACAGAACTGAATGAAAACACATGGTGACATTCAGTCTCTTCACCAAGAACAGGGGTTTTCCTGATCTTCCACAGCTGGAAGTATGGAAATCTTATTAGCTTGAAGATAAAGGTTTCAGACTAGTAGTAAACTCATGTTCTCTATTATCAAAGCATTACATAAAACATGCAAAGAGTCATCTTCAGACATGATGGCTCCCATGAGATGAATAACAGGGTGAAAAAACACCTTAGGAGAGGAAAATTAAGTAGCTTTAGAAAGCTGTACTGTTAAGATGGAAAAGGTCCTCCAATTTAGCTGCTAACACTGTTGATTTGAGACTTCCCTTAGAAACTATTATTTGCTTAAATTTACAGGAGGCAGTGACCTCAAATGGTTTAACAAGGCCTAAAGCTTGCACAAGTACAAAACTTGCTGCCTTTTGCCTGTTGGGACAGATCAAACCGAAAGGCTCAGCACCTGGTAATAGGAGTGGCTGAGAGAATCCAATCACCTGTTCCCAGATATATTATGTTTCTGTTCCCACAAAACATGATTGTGCAGCAGATCCCCAAGTCTCTTCTAAATAATTAGTCAGAAATAGGAAAGGAATAACAATGTGATGCCAAGCCCCTGCACTGATGGATGCAGCTGAGTTGTAGCACAGGGAGGAGAGATCTCTGTGTTCCCAGGGAGGAACAGCACATGCTTCCTCTGAAAATTGTTTTGATTGTGCCCTAATTACTTTACCTGGAGGAAATCCTTCAGATGCTCTGGGTTGAAATCTCACCTTTAAATTCTGACTAACAGCCGCAAATTGCTGTCAAAGTTATAAAACTAATGCTGAGAAGGTCACCAGCTTGCTTGGTACCATAGCTTGACACTCCCTCAGATTCCTTCATTCACTTTTCTTTGTTCTGCAGCTTACATGCAACCAGACACAAGATTATATCACCATCTGCCTTTCAGAGAAGAAAAGTGTGGCAGACCAAGGTGCTTCATACAATGGTCTTCAAATCAGACTCAAAACACCAAGACACGGACTTAGAGCAGTGTAAAATGTTACCATCTATAAAGATCATGAGTTGAAGCCACAGCTCATATACTGGAGAAAAACTTCAATTGATGACAGTTTAACTTAGGGAGTTTGGCTAGGACATTGCCTATTTTGTCATCATCTCCACAGAGGGGTTCATTTAGGTTAGGGAGCAGAGCAGGCAGGTAGGGACTTGTAAAGTGTCCAGTCTGAATCCTCAATCCTCTGGTCCTTTGCTATACAAACTTTGTTGTTCTATTTTTACTCACATTAACATGACTACAAGATACTGCATATATGGAGCACATTTCAGGACATCCTGTTGAGAAGTCATAATGACAGATGGTAAAACCTGGATCAGGCAAATCCTCACCCATATATGCAAAAGACATGAAGTCACAACATGGCTTATTACATCAGTGCAGTATATGATCTACTCCTTTTTATCTAGGAAAAGGAGGAGCTACAATGAAAATATATCCTTCAGGTCATTCTGTAGTGCACATAGTACTTAGGACCAGTTCTAAAACAAGCCTCCAATACTTGATCTAACCACTGGATATTTTTTGGCTGTGAAACAATAATAGTGAGTTTTCAGAAGTGTCAAATGTTAGTTCTGCTGCTGCTGTGAGATCCGTGTGTGGTATGAGCCCTTAGAGCTATTTGCATGTCATTAGCACACACGTAGGTGGAATATTCATGCATGTTCTGGTTTTTCAGGAAAATGTTTATGCTGTTGTTTCTGGAAGACCTGTTAAGGTCCAGGTTAAACCTTCTTGGTCTTCTCAGGTAAACACACCTACAAACACAACTAGATCTATTTGCTGAAGGCCTTAAGACATCAGATCTGTGGATCATTGATGAATGCATTAATACACTGTAGTTCAGCTTCGGGTTGTACAACAACACTTACAGAACTGATGCCTTGAAGATATGAAATGAAGACACAGTGGAATAGTGGAACTTTTTTTATATAAACTAGTTATGCACAATACATTGCAAAAATGCTCATCCATCCAATAAATGCAATGCATAGTCCTAGGGTCCTTATTGTTCTTTTGTTTATAAAAGAAACAGGGCCTCAGCACCATTTAGTAGAAGTAAACATACAAGGCAGATAATTTTTCAGGCTTCACAACACTTCTGCCATTACCGCAGAAGTGTTTTACACAAAACACTTTTACATAAAAGAACATACAGTAAATAATTCAACCACCACATGATTTTCTGCATTTCCACTTAGGACACAAGGAAATGATGCCAGGGATATCTGATTATAGTCTTAAGACAAATTTGCATTCATCAGAATTCCTCTTTTGCAAAACTATATAGGAAAGCCAAGAATCTGATTGTATTCAGAAAACAAAAGTTCAATCCCTGCTCATTAAACTTAGTAGATCCGCCTGGATTTGACATTCTGTGCATCTTGAAAACAAAAAGAAATCCATCAATATAATGGAGCTCAGTTTTAGCGTAGTGGGTAAAGAAAGTAACAGATGGAAAAACAGGAGTCATGCAAGATCAACAACAAACAGGAAAACTAATTTGAAGGGAAGGGAAAGGAAGGTGGAAAAGTGAAGAAAAGAGAGAGGAAGTTAGAGCAGAATATTGTCAATATATATGAAGAGAGAAAAAAAGCCTGTCCCAGTTGGATCTGAGTTTGTCTAACATAATCAGTAGTATTTTTCTAGGAGTTGCTAGTTCCCAGCAGGTTGAAACACACTCAAAAACATGTGTGAAATGCAAGGATGCCGAGTGTGCACAGCACAGACGTAGGCATGTTTGCTATGGAGAAGTAGAGTTATCAGCCTGGAATGAAGTGGATGTTAATGGGACCTAAATCATTCTGACATGCAAGGACTCTCTGTCTTATGGGGCTACCTCAGGTCTGTGCTCAGACATGGATGGTACATGATACCCAGATTAGTGTTACAGGGAAGAATTTTCTGCCCACTGATGATCTACAGAGAATGGAACAGAAGGAGGAGAGGGTGAGGTTACCCAGTGCTGTGCACATACCATGACACACTGCATTGCTCTCCCTAGTCTCTTGCTAGAAAACATCCCTTTTCTATATCACAAGTAGAAAGGAGATCTAAAGCCTTCACAGAAAACAATGTCTTTCCACACCTCCACACACCCACTCGGCACTACCACCATGGACTTGACCCCAGGAACATGCAGAGTCTCCAGAGCATCCAAAGGAGATTGCAGGATTATCTCCTGAGCCTGCATGTTTGAGGGCAATCTTATAACTGTCTTACATACTAAGGTGTCCTTCCTCATAAATAGACACCCCACTAAAGAGATGGGAGATTCAATGCTTGGAATCAGGCAAACAACCAATATCACCATCAGGTTAGAAAGAGGAAGGGAGGCAGAAAGCCACATCCAGGCCACCCTCCAGATGTTTCCAATGCACCAGGACTGGTCAATCAGCACAACACTAACAGCTATATGCAGGAAGCCTACATCACACTGACCATCTCCATGCCTCTCTTTGACACAGAGACCACTTAACTTTATCACACTCATATAAAATCACACAGGAAATCAGGGAGACCTGGGAAGTCCAAGGAGAGCACAATGCAGAGAGAGAGAAAAGAATAATGGTTGTTTTAATCCATCCAAGGAACAGAGTGCCAGTTGGCATTGCTGGCATTTAGTGTATTAACTGTCAGTGCCTGACATTAAGTGGCAGAGCTCAGTGATAAGTTTCTGCTGTAGGAGACAATTTCACACTGCTGAAGGGTATTTAGTCTAAAGGGAAAAAAAAAAAACCTACCCTTTCTCTGTGCTCTGCTCTTGGTTTACATTGAAATAACAACAAAGTGGCTTTAGATATACACCAAGGTGGCTGACGGCAGAGTTGGACCTGACTTCAACAAAACTACATTCTATTAGAGGGGAAGGGATGCTATCTGCAAGGATGGAGAGCTCATTGGGACTGTGTTTGTACAGTTGCTGATGCAAGAGGGTTCTTGATCCATAACTAGGGCTCCTGGGTATTATGCAGTACTGATTATAAAATCCATCTATGTGACAAGCCTAAAAACACAAACTGAAGCAATTCTCAGTGACTTTCTTACATTTAGGATGAAACACAGGCAGTCTGAAACACTGAAATGTAAGGATCCTGCAAAGGTACCCAAAGTTACAGTGTAGGTAAGCACTACAGGGCTTCCAGAAATGCTTGATGAGATTTGCTGTAATCCAGCAAAAATTTGCTAATAGGTTGCTGTGTTGGCACAGTTAAGGAGGTTACTGGCTAATCAAATTAACTGCTTTCTTTTCAAAACATTTAGAAAGAAATGTAGATAGACCAAAAATTTACTCTGGGTTTAAACATGATGGAGAGATAGATGGATGAGTTTTCAATTCTGTGTCTTTTCCCAGCCTCTGAGACAAACTTCAGCCATAGATGTGAGCAAGAACATGTTCAGCCAAATGACCCCTGCACAAGATCATTGCCACCTGAGAGCAACCTTGTGCTGGGCGGCTACAGAGAATGTGCAAGAGGTTTTGTCAGGACTTTATGGTGATTTTTGGTTTGTGATCGTGGCTTTTAATTTGTTTCCTATGTAAACCACAACATTTTTTAAAGTTATTTTCTCCTCCATCTGTCTCTGAAGAAATGAGGTTATGACATAGACATTCTCAAGCTGAGGGATCTGGTTCTGCAGCATCTTATACAAGGGCATGCTTTGAGCTTTATTTTGCTTTTCCTGTGGAGGAATGCTACACATATCCTCCCATGTAGGAAAGATCCTACAATCAGCAAAATCGTCTCCTGCTGGCTCTGTTTTTATCTAGTTTGCCCCCTACCCACTCTGACTTTACTTTCATCCTTCTGTCCCCAGGTTATTCTATCTAGTTCAGTCTCATGCTTTCTTGCATCTGGTCCTTGGGCTTTGCTGTCAGGTTTGTTGGCTTGCAACCCACCACTGTCAGCTTTAGCCAGAATCTCTTCTCCTCCATCATGGTGTCTGCACAAGAAACAACCATGAGCACAAATTATGGGCTTTCAACACTCATTCTCTGTCAACACCCTCTGCTGTCAACACCCTTTATCTGCATTTTACCAGAGGTGGGAGGGATGAGATTCAACTCCAAATTCAAGTACCTACATTTGGATGTCTACATGTAGGTGTCCAAGCTCCCATTAAGTCAGCAGGGATTTGGCCAATCTGCCAATAAAGCCTGGAGAACAGTTCATCTCTCCTCACTGATGGATAGCTCTACTCTCTAGTTTTCTCTGGAGCCTATTGTGCATGTTAATGTTTCATTGTATGAACATTCACATAACTAATGTGCATGTTGACACTCAGATCTTGTGATAATCTAAAGTCAATGAAGAGAAGATTGTGTTCAATCCAGGAAAGGTGCAGGTGCTGCCACTGCATATGAGGATACTGTGAGGTGCTGGAGCATGTGCAAGAGTGCCCATGACTTGCAAGTTTTTTTGTTTCTACCATGTTTTCCAGATTTGCAAAGTTGAGTATCTGTGAGCCAGCAGCAAAAGACATATCTATAAGATTATCAACAACTGGACTTTCATCTACACTGTGTGTTAGACCCTCTGGAGAAAAATAGAAAGGCAACTGACTTTTCTTTCCCATAGAAACAAATTCTTTTCAGTTCTCAGTCTTCAGAATGACTGAAACAGTGCAACGCACAGACACACATACACACCCTTCAGTCTTAGGCACACACCCAGCCAGAAACACTTCAGCCAGGATAATTAAAGTTTGGCAAAGTTACAAGCAACAGAAAGGAGGGAAAGTCTTGCATAATCTTAACTCTAACTGACTCTACTATCTCATCTTATTATAAGGAAACTTTTTCTTCAACCAACACCACACACATCTTTCTCCTGCTCTCTGTTATCACTGACTTCTGCAGGAGACTCCTATTCTCCGTTCTTAGTATAGATGTAGGCACAAATTTGTTTTTCTTTCCTAAATAAATGAGAAGTCAGTCTTCTCTCAGTCCTGCCAGTGTACTTCAACTCATTTCATCTGACTTTCTCTTAGCTTACTCCTGTGTGACCTAAATGACTGCTTCATAAATCCTTGCCTCTTTCAGTGATTTCCATGCACTTGCATTTATCTTCCCCTTGAACTTCCCCATCACCTCTACACACCTAGATTTTTTCTGCTCTACACTGATAATATCTTTTTAGGTCAGAGACCACTGTTCTTCATTTCCACAGCTTTCCAATGCAATTCTGCTACAAGACTCATCTTCTTAATACCAGTGCACGGACACAAATACAAGATGTGAAAGACATGTACAGCTAATGGCTACAAGCAAATCTTAGCAAAGGTTTCAGCTAAGACCTTCCGCTCAACGAAAATGTGTTATTTTCCTTATTAATCTCCAGGTCAAAACAGAGTTTTCTAACCTTTTCAATTAAAATGCAGCAAGATCTGACAATGAATCAGTGAATTTCTCTGCAGAAACTAATCACTTCTCACAGTGCATCTCTTCTTATTGACATTCCCCTTGGCTCAGGAGTGACTCACCAGCTGCTGAGCTATGAATGTTTGAAATGTTTTCTTTCACTCGACACAATTTGGCCTCCATTGCTAATGAAGAGTGAGGAAAAAGCAGGGAGACCAATAACTCCATGCCAGAAATGTCTCACTCTCAATCATCACAGTAACCTGACAGTTTATAAACATGCTAAAGTTTTTACATGATATATTGAAACCCATTATTAATTCATCACTTTCAAGGCTCCTATTGGTGGAAATAGCAAACGAGATGCAACATTGCTCTGCCTACAAAAGCTTATAGTCAAAGTCAAACTCAGTAAAGATTTCTACTTTTACCCCACTTGTCTGCCCTCCAAGTGTGGGTGTGACCTCCTCAGAGCTCAGCTTCACAGCAAAAATAGCGTTATGGTCAGAGGACTCAGCTCTGTAATAAGAACAACTCAGAATGGACAGAGAACTTCTGGAGAGAGTCCAGCACAGGGCCACCAAGATGATCAGGGGACTGGAGCATCTTTCATACAAGGAAATGCTGTGGGACCTGGGACTGTTTAGTCTGGAGGAGACTGAAGGGAGATCTTATTAACATTTACAAATATCTAAAGAGTGAGTGTCAGAAGGTTGGGGCATCCTTTTTTTCTACGGTACCTAGAAACACAACAAGGGGTAATGGGATGAAGCTGCAACACAGAAAGTTCCATTTAAACATAAGAAAAAACTATTTCACTGTGAGGATGAGGGAGCCCTGACCCAGGCTGCCCAGAGGGGTTGTGGATTCTCCTTCCTTGGAGGTCTTCAAGACCCTCCTGGACTCCTATGTGACCTGATCTAGGTGAACCTGCTTCTGCAGAGGAGTTGGACTGGATGATCTCTAGAGGTCCCTTCCAACCCGACCATTCTATGATTCTATGATTCTCCGTTGGGCAAAACAGTAGCTGTTATAATTTATGTTTCCAATAACTAAAAGAAGAAAAAGATGCTGATGGTAAGAAGAGTAAGGGCTATTTCCTTTTAAGTGGTCTCTGATGGGCTTATGAAAGCATCGAATTTAAGCAGATTTGTAGATAAAAGAATAGAAGAGGAGGCACTTCACTGTTGAGCCAAAATTTCAAAACTGATATCACCTGACTCCAGCAATGGCTTCTGGAGACAACAATTTAAGGCTGCTTCAACATCCTGAATGACAACACTTCTCACCTAGTGATCCATTTTAAAATCTTAAATTGTAAAATCCAACAGACAGCAGTCCATGTGAGTTTGTGGGAAATGTCTGAAGCTGAGCTTCTGAACACTCAAGCAGAAGCCTCCTACTTGCTGCTGCAACAAGTAGAGACTGGCTGAAATGTTGATAACTTGTTCTGTAAACTGAAATCACACATCCTGAATATTCCCATCAGTAAACAAACAGACCACCAGATAGGGAACTGAACATTTCTCTAATTAGACTATCCAGACTGGGAAAGCAGTGGAGTCTCTGTCTGCAAGAAAAGTGATTTCACTACATGAAAAGATGTGATTTTGAGGAGAAACATGAGGCTTGGAAAGAAGTTGAAGAGCCTGGCTGGAGAAAAGATCCTGAAAGTGGGATAAGGTCCTGGAAATGGGGCAAATGCACAGAGACAAATCCAGGAGAACATCCAGGGACCTCAAAAGTAATGCTCAAGAGTTGTAACTCTAAGTAGCAGCACAATGAAGACCAACATGACTTTCTTCTCAAATGTCCTTAGCTTGCAGTGACTTCCCTGCAGGGAAGAAGACTGAGAGAAGACTTCATCAACAGTTGTAAATATCAAGAGGCTGAGTGTCAAGCGAATAGGGACAGGTTTTTTTTCTGTGGTAACAATAAGTTCCACTTGAACACAAGGAAAAGATTCTTTGCTGTTGAGGTGAGGGAGCCCTGGCACAAGCTGCCCAGGGAGGGTGTGGAGGCTCCTTCTTGAGAGATTTCCAGACCTCCCTGGACACATTCCTGTGCCCCCTGATTGAAGTGAACCTGCTTGAGCGGGGGAGTTGGACTGGATGATGTCTAGAGGTCCCTTCCAATCCCTATAATTCTGTGATTTGGTATCTGTGTGTCTGTGAGTCTGTGATTCTGTGAAGCAGAGAGGACTCTTGGTGTATACAAGCACTGTGTGTCAAAGTGTGTGTGTGAGCCTGAGAAAATCAGGTAGCATCAACACTCTTGTCTCCTTGGTTCTTAAATAAACTCCAGTATCCAGACACACCAAAGGCTGTAATACACTTTTGTGCTGCCCTTGGCAAACACACAAGCTTTACATATCTGCCCAAGAATTTTCCTCCATTTATTAATATGCCTCTATAATTTGGGTTTATTTCAACATGAACAAGCATCCCCATGTTTCCCAAAGAAGTCAGCATATAAGATAGAATGCAAGGCACGTGCAAGACATCCACTTCAAATACCACTGTGATTCTCCCTTTTTTCCCTTATCACCTCTACTCTGAAAGGATTTTCTAATCCATCTCAGACAGACACAGACTCCCACAGTATGTCACTGACTCCCTGTAGTCAACTGCTGGAATTCCTTCCTGTATGTCTTGAACACTCCCAGCATGTGCATGCCTAGGGTACAAGGGATAAGTCTGCAGGGAACATGTCCAAGATCTAACCTGACAGTTCACATATAGTACACGATGGACTGATCTGAATGACAGAAGATGCTGGGGTAGCTTAACCTCTTGAGGAAAAGAAGAGCTGACACTCACCACAGTATTCTGGACAGCATGCAAATCCCTGCACTTGTCAATGAGTGAAGTTTAAAGCTCACATTCTTGTTCTCACCCCTGCTTTGAAGATGTTTTCCACATTGCCTAACCTTTAAGGCTCACTGGTTTTGGTTTTTTTGTTGTTTGGCTGGGCTTTTTTTTTTTTACTGGCACACAAATATAACATTTCTTTGCATCCAAGGAAGAACACAACACTGTTCTCCGGAGCTGTTGGGCAATGTTTTGGTACTCTGAGTCAGGTATCCCATAGGACAGAGCATGAAGATAGCTGCATCTTTAGCAGTGACTGCAGTCAGCAAGTACCCACAGTTTGACATGCAGACTGTTCCCTTGGCATTTGGTTCTCCATCATTATCATTAAATATATTGAAGCAAAGAAACTCACAGCTTTTGGGTATCTTACCTCTTTTTTTTTTTAAATATTTCTTTTTCATTCATTGACAAATCAAATTATTAAATCTGACTTTTAAAGCCACCACACAGCTTTTTCTTCATTATTGGACCTTGTGGCTGACAGCTCCATTCTCAAGATGAATGTAACTGCTGCATCCTCCATCCTCCGTTGTTCCCCTCAGCAAAGTGCCTCATGTACAACCTGCTACATGGCTAGAACTGGCTTAAGCTTGAGTCACGATACCAAAGCCTACAGAGTGCTCATAAACCTGCACTGTGGAAATATTTGCCAACTATAAATAGAAGGCTGTCAACCAGATAAAAGCAATCTTTTCTGAAAACACTTTGTGGTGCTCCCAGACAACTTCCACAGCCATTATATTAAAAAATGGATAGAAAGTACTGCTGCTAACCCTAAGGATTTAAGATTCTTCAGTAGCTTGCACACAATCTTATTGACTTTGCTCTTTTTTTTTTGTTGTTCTAGTGATCTTGATAAAAAACAGTCAGCAGCCAGAAAAATCTATACTCAATGAGATGCTACTGTGGGCCAGCATACAAAATCTAGACTAGCCTGAGATACCTTTGATAAATGGGTGAGCAGCAGCTAAATCAAGCAGCCTATCTAATATCAGCATTGTCTTTCTCTGTATCTAATCCAGCTTGTCACTTCTCTCCTTAGTAAAGACAAGCATCCTGTGACCCTTGCTGAGCTGGGCTTGTTCTTCACTATATTGCCTCATGCCTTTTCAAGCCTTGGTCCAATAAGTAGAGACTTAACAGCAATATCACCTGTGTAATTTGATGTCTTTTCTCCACTTACTGTTTCCCAAATCCCTTAGCATTAGCCTAGGCAGACAAGTGTAAATGTGTATGATCATTGACCATGATCTTGTGCTAAGATGACTTTAATTTCTGGAGGCAAGAGTATGTTTTTCTCTTCAGAATTAAAGCAGATACATAATGGCCCAGAATACTTACTGTTGTGATAATTCTAGCTAGGTTCTTTTTGGCTTCACCATAAAGGTATCAAAAAGTACTTTGGTTAGGCAATATGTTTTCCATATGTGAATGAATGAGAGAAGTCTGGACCAAAGGAGTTTATCAGTCAATATACTTTATCTCTGTCTTCAGCTCAGTTAACATCACATGGAGAAAGTGTGTGACTGAAGCAATTGCATTTACTGAGCCCTCAGACAGTTCTGAAAGATGAGGAGGCCATAATGTATTCATGCCTTGAATTTTCATGCCACTTTTTTACATTTATAGAATTTCTCCACACAAATATACTGCAGCTCTTGATCCCTACTGTTATCTCTAGCACTGTTATTTGTAGGGAGTTTATGCATCAACAATATACTACTTATTGAACACTGCATAAAGTACACTTGCATCATGAAAGAGATAAAAAAGCTAAAAGAGCAATACAGAAGTGTGAGGGCACCTGGTCTGATGAAATCTCATTTTCATTTTGGATGTCATTTTAGAAAATGTATTAAAGCACCAAAGTTAGCATGCTCTGGCAGATGCTACAAAATCCAGTTTGAAACTCTGATAGTCTAGGTTAGTATTGTTTTCACTTTGCCTCATGAACTAATCTAGTAGGGAAGCAGAAAAGGAATGAGAGACAACACTCAGAGTAAGCAAAAAAAAAAACCCCAAAACTCACTTTTGATTTACTTGGTAAATATCAATCAACAGCAAGTGAGTGGCAGGATTAAAGAGGAAGTCTGTGTTCTTCATTAATAATGAGGGATGCTATTCTGTAAGAAAGATCAGTAGTGGTCATACAAAGTGTCCAGTATCACAAACTAGCTTCTGGAACTACACAGTTAACTGCATGAATGCAACCCAGCTTCTTGAAGAACTACATGCTATCCTCTCTGTCAAAGTGGCCGAGAAGGCCAATGGCATCCTGGCTTGTGTCAGCAACAGTGAGACCAGCAGGACCAGGGCAGTGATTGTCTCCCTGTACTAGGCACTGGTGAGACTTCATCTCAGATGCTGTGTTCAGTGTTGTGCCACTCACTGCAAGAGGGACAGTGAGATGCTGGAGTACATCTAGAGATGGGGACTGGGTCTGAGGAAGGGTCTGAAGAACAAGTCTGATGAGAAGCGTCTGAGGGAACTGAGAATGTTTAATCTGGAGAAAAGGAAGCTTGAGTGGAGACATGATCACTTCCTTACAACTACATGAAAGGAGGCTGTAGCAAGGGAGGGAGTCAGTCTCTTCTCCCAAGTTAGAAATGATAGGACAAGAGAAAATGCTCTCAATTTTTCCCAGGGGAGGTTTAGACTGGGTATTAGGGAGAGCTTTTTCACTGAGAAGGTTGTTAGACACTGGCCCAGGTTGCCCAGGGAGGTGGTGGGATCCCTATCCCTGGAGATATTTAAAAGACACATAGATGAGGTGCTGAGAGACATGGTTTAAGGGTTGGCTTGGCAGTGTTAAGGTAGTCATTGGACTTCATGATCTTCCAGCTGAAACGATTCTATGATTCTATGAGAGGATCCTTCCTGAAAACTGATCCTTTCCTGCCAGTGCTCATCATCATAACCTGGTTGTGAAAGATTGTCCAAAACATTGTACGTGCAGGTTTGCAACACTCTCAGTGCAGATTTCAGTGTGGGAGCTTCATCAGATGGCTTGTGGGTAGATATTGTGTAGATATTTTGTAGTGCAAATGTCAGGGCTTAAAGCTCTCAGAAATGCAATTCCCATTCTGTCTTTAAAAAAGGCAGAAATAATGCTGGAAGGCTACATGCACATATCTGGATTTGTATAATTGAAATTGTAGAGTAAAATGAGCATGGCAAGAATAAAATCTGTGTTCTCCCCTTTGTTACTGAAAGAATTCTGGTTTCCAGAATGACCAATAGAAAATGTGATGACTTCATATACAGCCAGCAGCAGTCACCAGTGAATACTGCTGAAAAGATCAATTTCTTTGCTGCAGACTATATAGTGCATTTATGAGGGGACTCCTGTAGAGGTAATTTTGTGTGAAGTTTAGAACTGATTCCCAAGGCATACAAAGTGCTGGAGGAAACAATTCCAGAATGCTAACCCACTGGTTAGGTAGATTTCCACCTATTTTAGCAACCTTCATAGATTTTTCCCTAAGGAACAGATTTGAGCTGATTCTTGGGGTAATTCTTGAAAGACTTTAAGGAAGAATTGGAGAACAGGAGTGTACAAGCTTGTGATGTCAAGATGGGGTGTGTTCAGTGCAGGCTCTCTCTTCCTAAGAGATTGTTGAGCAAAAAAAAAATCAAGCTCTTGGAATTCTGACTGTGCATCAAGGAAATTATTCAGAGAACAATCCAGAGAAGAAGGCAGCATTACTTATTTGCCTCTTAGGTTTCTTGCAAATAGAGTAGGCTATCAAACATTTCCTTTCTAAATCTCATGCTAAAGGTCAAGTGCAGTAAATTGCTGCAGTTGTACAGAAGTGAGTGGAACTAAATTTGCCTTTACTACAGATCTAGTTTGTACTTTTACATGAGATGACTATGCATCTTTTCTTTTTAGTATTATTTGAATGTCCTTTATCCCACAGAGAGTTTGTAATTCAGCCCCAAACATGTTTAATTTTAATTAAAAGATTTGCTCAGAAATAGGCCTTGTTCTACTTTAATTGAAAATGAAGTTTCATTTTTTGAGCAAAGAAAATCTGCTGGAGTGGGGCTGGAATAAAAAAGAAGGGATTCACAGAATGACAGAATCAGAATCTTAAGGGCTGGAAGGAACCTCGAAAGCTCATCCAGTCCAACCACCTAGAGTAGGTCACACAGGAACTCATCCAGATGGGTTTGAATGTCTCCAGAGAAGGAGTCTCCATACCCTTCCTGGGCAGCCCCTTCCAGTGCTCTCTCACCTGAACAGGGAAGAAATTCTTCCTTGTGTTTCTTTGGAACGTCTTGTGTTCCAGCTTGTACCCATTGCCCTTTGTCTTATTATTGGACATCATTAAGAATAGCCTGCCTCCATCCTCCTTAAACCTTAATAATTTTCCTTAATTCCTTAAACCATAACAAAAATCTCAGAGAGAGGGGTCACATAAGCTTCACTTGTTGTTTTATGTGTTTTCAAATACTGTGACTGAGCAGCAAGAAGGCAGGAATTCTGCTTTCCTTTTGCTAGTGATACTGCAACCTGGCCAGGTAAAAGCATCAAGCTGATACTTTCCTTAGAATAAATAATCATGCCTGGAAGAAAAAAGTTTTCAAGGTGACATGTGAAATGGGCAAAGAAACATGGCCAGGAGGGAAGCTGCAGCACAGGCAGGAGCTTGAGGTGTCTGTATTTCATAAGCAGCAAAAGGAGCATGGATGAGTACTGACTGTTCAGAGTATCATGAAATGAACACAACGGAGACCTCAAAAAGAGGTAATTGTTTTGAAACAAAACTGGTTGTAAACCTATGAAACTCCTTGCCAAAGATGGTATGGATACAAGAAGTTTGTGTGGGTTCAAAGAAGACTGGACTGGTCCTTGGAAGAGAGATCTTGGGATTATCTGTTAAGCAGATAAGCTACAGCAGGTTAAGGTGTCTCCTGAACCATAAATACTCAGAAACTGCAAAGCATTAGAGGTTAGTATTAAATGTTTTTTTTTTCCTCATTCTTATTTTTCCTTAGGCTACTTTTTATGGCCCTAATTAGAGAGCAAATATTTCACAGATGGACCAAGATAACCCTTGATCTGTACCACCATGGCTCTTCTTCCGGATACAGGCAGCCAGCACTAATAAGGGAGGTAAAAAAACTACTCCACAGGGTACCATGTGCAGTATGTTGCAATCCCACAAGCTACTGGAAGATAATTGAAGAGACAACAACTCTCAAATAAAGGGTTGCATTGCATGTACAGAGCTGTATAAATCAGTTTTCATCTGTTGTCTCCCACTCTGATCTTTCTTGGGTTTAAAATTATAAGTGTCCTAGTTCCTGCTGTGATACAACCCAGATTTTCGAGTCTCTGAGCTCTGTTGGGAATTTTGAGGGTGCAGGAGTCTCACTTTCAGGAAAATGTGTAGGCAAAACCACCTTTAAGATCCTACCTTCATGCTCAGGATGCATGCAACAGACCACTGCTACAAGAATGATGCTTTCATCCACTGTTACCATCAGGTTAAACCCTCTGGATCTTTTTCCAATTGTTCCTTTTCCAGGAAAGACCAACTAGTTCAGCCACATGCACTCCCCAGGGGATCACAGGCATAGGCTGTCATACACAGAAATGGCCAGGTAGCACCAGAGTGTGCAATAAATACCACCATATCACCTCCTCAGTGTTTGCACACTTGTTGTAGATCTGTTTGGCTGCAGATTTATGTGAAAGGCATGGATCTAGAGCAGAGACGGTCGATTCCTCTGTGGTAGATATTAAATTTGAGAGCTTGCTACAGCCTATTGCAGTTCCCCAGTTGTGGAAGGGCTCAAGGCAGGACCTGTTTGTATCAAGGTGCCTGCAGAGGTCTGCTAACAAGTGTTTTGCAAAAACACTTGGAAAGGAAGCAGTTTGTACTTAGAACATCCTGTTCAAGGAAACATCCATCAGCCCTAGCAAGCTGGGTCTGAAAGGAATCTCTCTAGAGAAGAGCTTAGCTCTAACGTCTCTCTGGTTCTTGTTTTTCTCCAAGAAGCAGCAAGGCTGACAACACACAGCACTACTGGCCCATGGAGGAGACCTCAGCAGGAATGGGTTGGAGACTGTTTCCCTAAGGACTTTCTGCAGTCACTGCCAGAGACTGAGGACTGCAATCGATCCTGGAGATAAGAGTGGATCAGCCCTTGTGGACTCCTGAATGATCCTGCAGCTCAACGGCTCCAGCTCTGAAAACACCAACTTTGATGCTTGTATCCACCCACTTTTTATCCAGGGAACTTGATTAAAATTCAGGTTTTTTCTGTAACAACATCTATTTGTTTTTTTACCAACCTGTGATACATGGAGTTTCTACAGAGAGAAAAAGCACATAAACCTCAGATTTGTTACTATTGTCTGCAGCAATAAAAGTTAAAAGCAAACTTCTCTTACTTCTGAAATAAAACACCCTTTATATTTAATTTTTGGAAGGTGGCAGGGGAGGACTTGTGCAACTAAAGAGCACATTTCATTTTAAAACATCATTGTAAACTATGCTGTGTGCTGTTCTCTAGAGAAGAGGAAGATCATTTCAGCTTAGGCTCTTTCTACCAGTCTGATATCGAAGCTGTTTCCAGTGACAATCTACAATCATATCCAGTTCCTATGAAGCAAGTGCTAGAGTTCCTGTGTAATATATGTGTAATAATGTTCCATTATTATCCTTTCCTTCTGAAGAATCAACTGCAGGTCTGGCATGAATACAATGACATCCTGAAGACTCTGTAAAGTGCTATGAATATTAAAACAAGATGAGGAACTGGAATCCATACAGGTCATCCACTTAATAACTCTGCTAAAAGAGGATGATGAATCCACATGCACACATATCCAGGGCATCATATAGAATCATAGAATCACAGAATGGTAGGGTTGGAAGGGACTTTTAGAGATCATCTAGTCCAACCCTCCTGCAGAAGCAGATCCCACTGAGATCAAGTGACAGAGGAAGGTGTCCAGTGGGGTCTTGAAGACCTCCAAAGAAGGAGACTCTACATCCTGGGCAATCTGTATTACTTCAGACTGGGCCAGCAAGTGACTATTGGATTGAAGAGAGTTGTTTCACACAGCACCAGGCCTGTGGAAGGCTATAAGAAATATAATCAGCCTAAGCTAACAGGCATTTTCTTTACTTCTTGTTGTTGTGGGAGAGGGTTGGGAAATCATATTCTCACCTGCTTTCAAGCCTTGCAAAAACTGTGGGACAAATGCCCATTTCATAAGCACTGGGAAGATGACGAGTCACAACAGCAGCTGCTCCTTGCAGTAGCAAGGACAAACAGCCCAGCTGGATTTGTCAAGGATAAATTGTGTTGAACTAATCTAATCTCCACTCTTAGCAAAGTAACAGGTTTTAAGAATAAAGGAAAAGCAGCTGTCACAAATCTTACCTTTAATAAGGTTTTCAAAAGCGTTGCCTGTGACATTCTCCTAAGCAAGCCTCAGCAGTATGATGGAGACCAGACAGTGATCGATTGGGTGCAAAGCTGGTTTGATAATGGATCAGAGAGGTTATCAGTGGTGCTTTGTCAGAGTGGAAGGACATAGAAAGTGGAGTTCAGCCAGGTCTGTTCTGGATACCATCCTAGCATGTGTTTTCATTAATGAATTAGATGAGAGAAAAGAGAGGATGGTTATTAAATTTTCAGATGGCATAAAGCTCGGAGGCATTGTAAGCACAGGAGGGCAGGATCTGAATTCAGAATGAGTGTGAAGAATTGTATAACCTGTGTAAGGTAGGAGAGGGAAGCTGAAACTCAGCAGGGACAAGTGCAAGGTGCCAATTTTCATCTTATACAAATACACCAATGTCAAAATTTGCTAATAGCAGCTCTGGAGCAAAGTGGTATCACAGTAGATGACAAGCTGAATTGCTTGTGTAAAAGAGAAATCACCATCACACAAGAGTGAATGACCAGGGTTATAACTTTCAAGACTTGCAGTGGTCCTTCCTTTGTCACTAAAAGATTTCAAGTGCCATATTGTATTCAGTTTTGAATGTGACTGCTCAGTAAAGATGCATAGCAAAGTCCCGAGGAGAAGAGCACTGTCAGAGGTGTGGGAAACATGTTGAGAGCAGAAAGATTGACAGGCTTAGTGAGACTTCAACAAACTTCATGTATGTAAAAGGATTACTGCAACTAGGACTATAATAATCTGTTCTCTAAATCTCTGGAGAATAGAACAGGAAAGACAAAGCTTGCATAACAGTATGAAAGTTCAGCTTGAACTTTTCAACAGTGAGGCTTGCAAAGTACTGCAAAGATGGAACAGGCTGCCCAGGGAGGGTATGGAGGATCCTTCCTTGGAGGTCTTCAAGACCCACCTGGATGCATTCCTGTGTGACCTGATCTAGGTGGAGCTGATTCTGCAGGAGGGGTTGGACTGGATGATCTCTAAAGGTTCCTTCCACTCCTACAATTCTATGATTCTATGATAACTTTGTGCTAATGGTGTGACCCCAGCTGGACCAATACCTCTGATGTGAGACTCACTGCATCCTAGTGAATCCAAACCCTCATGAAATTTGGCACCAAATGACTGGATGTGGGATCCCTTTGGGAGCCTCAGTAGCAGTGAGCTGCAGGCTGGCTCTGTCAGACACTTGTCTGGCAAAACCCAGTGAGTCCAGGAGAAAGACTCAGTGTGGTTTAATTCCATCTGGGCTTTGCTCATGGCATCAGTCTCTCCCCCTCGTGCTGTTTTCTTGCTGTCTGAGCTGTTCAAGGAAACCTTGTTTGCATGGCAGGGAGAATGAAAACACATTTTGTAGTTTCCCCAGGGTGGAAGGAAAATAAAAAGCTTCTTGACAACAGCTGAGATCTTAAAAAAACGTAAAAAGTCCATAGCTTGGATGTAGTATTTACTTAAGCACCATTTACTACCTGCCTCTTGATTCATGGGTAAAACACTCTGGGGAGCTAAAAACTTGGCGTGGCTTAGAGTGATCTTCATTAGATATGCTACCTAGGCTTTCATTGCTGTTTGATGTGCTGAGCTATATGGCACTTTCTCATGATAGATTGCTTTATTTCTTCTGTGGTAACACTGCCCAAGTGTAGAGAAACATATTCTGTTAAATCTAGTGCCTTGGACAGTGACTGATCATATGCAATCAATGACAATTAAACCTATCGACCCCATGGATTCATGTCAAACCTGAGCCTCTTGCACTGACTCAGTATTGCATCACCAGAAAATTGTCATTTCTGACTGTCTGGACTGTCAAGCTCTGAGATGAGGCTACAGAGAACAGAGGAAGAGAGAAAGGCAAGTAGCACTGGGGTCTGTTCAGCCAATAGGTACAGTGGTCTCCCTCAGCAATGATGGCCTTTTGGCTCTTCCATTCGTGAGCCTGGAAATTTGCAGCTGACTCCAAAAGGCATGAGAGCAGCAACAGCTACTTCATTTTTATTTTGCCAACTGAGACCTCTACCATTAAATACAAAAGCCCTTTGACCAGCACTTCTGCCTTGGTGACCTTTGAGCATCACCTGAAGCCATTGAGAACTGAAAAGCTGAAGCTCATGCAGAGGAAAATTGAGGGAGTTAGTAAATGCTGGGATGTGTTCTTTTAGAGTTCATATTTATGGTAGCCATTTACTTCAAAGCCAGGGGAGCCTGTGTAACTTTTACTTTGCATTAAATGAGGTGGAGTGGTGCAGTCATACCTTTGGGTGAGCCAGACTGTGGGTTTTGCAGCCTTTGGGTGGTGGACAGTCTGCCAATATCCTCAGGGGAACTCTCCAGTGTTAAAAATATGCATCTTATCTATAGTCAGAACTTGTCTGGCTTCAGCTCCCAGCCTGTGAAGTGTTTTGCATTTGTATATTAAATTAAAGAGCCCTCTGCCCTTCTATATATTATTCTCCTGAATTTCTGTTTGCAGCTTTTTTTTTTTCCACATTTCATTACTGTTTTGCTTCAAGAGCTCAAAGGTTTCAAATGAAAGTCCTGTGCCATTCCTGGGGATAATGCTCTTCACCTCCACCAATCTGTTTGATTGTTTGTTTGTCTGTATGGATTATATCTAGGTCTTCTTGCCAGGGGCCTGTATCCTAGCAGTTTGCCATTCTCTGCTATTAACATTTGAAGTTTTAATGAGCACAGACAAAGGAGGGTGCTTAGCAACAACACAGAGAGTACAACAAATACAGGATAAGCAGTTTGAGATTAGACTTTAATGCCAACTTAGTGACACCACCAGGATCCAGTTATTGCTCTGTGTAACTATGACACTAACACAAGTGCAGGGATACTGCAGCACATGTGCACTATTGGGGCTTCCACTTTGGGGAGGTGGGATTTTGGAAGTAACCAGGACAAAGGGAGAGGAAGAAGTTACAGAAAACATGGTGTCAGGACAGAATATCTTCTAGCTGAATAACATATTCAGACTGCCCAAGCAGCTGGATGGCATGGTCAAAGTGCCCTTACTTGCATTTATTTCTCAGAATTTCTCTTGATCCCAACAGACTAGAGAATTCCAATAAAAGTATTGGAACTAGTTATTAAAGATTACATTTTCTTACAAGCCTTAACTCCCTTTTCAGCTCTATGCACTCTCAGGAATGACAAGTACATTATTAATAGATACAATCAGGCTTCAGAAATTATGTCTGTGGTTTTTTTTTGGAGAGAGGATTAGATAAATTAAATGTGTGAAACTCCACCAAAAGTGAAAGCTGTGAGATGCTACAAACACCCCAAACAAGCTCAAATCAGCTTGCTTTTGGGGAATCACTGGCCAAGAAGTAGAATGGAAGGGCAGCCAAAATGGGGAGTGGATCTTCGAGCTCAAACCCTGTGCAATGTAGAAGAAAAACAGGGAGGCAGGATCTAAGAGTTTGAAATAGGACAGGAGAACCTGTCCCTCTTACCACTTGCCTAAGAGGATACCCTGGAGGACTGGGTGTGTTAAACGCAATCCTCTCAAAAACCATCACAGTTAATGAGATTTCATTTCCTCATGTGTCTCAAAACAGGGGAACAAGCTTGCCTTTACCTGTGCCCCACTGCTAGTACTGCCCTTATGCTTATCTTCTAAACTTGACAGTCTTTAGACAGGTAGGATGATTGCACATTTGAATGGGGTGGGAGGAATTGGGGAGATGAGACAGCAGACCTGTTTGAGTTCAGAGAATGGATCAGTGGCAGAAACAGGAACAAGCCCCCAGTTCTTCAACATCTTTAATGTTGCCACCTCTATACACTCTCTGTCTGACCTAGCACAAGCTTTAGTACCTACTTCACATCCAGTCCTTTGCCATGCTGCAAATATCTGAAAACAAACCAGTTCATTGTTCTGCTCCTTCATCCCTGACTGTCCATGGTGCTACAGAACGAGCTGAGTGAACAGGACACCACAGCCCCTTCACTCTTCTTCCCTGTGTCACACATCTTAGGGATAATGAGCTGCAGCCAAACCAAACTGGCAAGGCATTATTGCACACTCATTGTTGCCATGCATTGGTTTACCACTGTGTGTGTACTTCTATACTGAATCTGGTTACTGTGCCACCAAAAAGGGACAGCTGGTTTGAAACCTCCACAGAGGTCAGGAGCAGAATCAGGAACAGAGCAAAAAAACCAGTTCATGCTAAGAATATCTGGAGCTGTGCTTTTGTCACCTACTAAAACTTCATCATTGATTCAGATCTCTTGTTCTCCTTGCACTGATTTTTGCTATGAGGAGAAGAAAATGACTGAACAAGTGACTTAATGGTCCATGTAGCAATATTGGAAGCCCTTTCTCTCTCCCTTTCTCTGTGAATCCTGGAAGAACACATCCAGCTCCCAAGAGCCCTGACTCAGCCCTTCTTCTTTCCAGGAAAGACACAAAACTGCAGCTTTCTGTATGTCATCCAAAGGAGAAGCAAAGGAGACAGAGGGCAGAGTATTTCTGAGAGGACGAGAGACTCTTGATGAGAAAATAAAGAAGAACAAAGATAGTGTCAGAGGGAGTAGCCACAGAGAAAACACAAAATGCAAAGCTAAAGAGAAGTGGGAGGATGCTGCCGAGAGGCTAAGGGCAAGAGAGAGCAAAATGAAACTGAAAGGAGCCTCAACACACTTCCATAATGTAACACTGATGAAGCCTTTTATGATTATAGACAGGGATGCTGAGAAATGTTGCCCTGCAGGAAGTTTGCATGCATTTTTTCTTACTATTTCTGAACACTTTCCCAGCCTTAGTAGAAGTGAAAACCTTTTTGCTAGTCCTGCATGCTCTAAATCTGGGCTATCCGTGTGCATCACCAAGCTCCATGGAGAATTCTCACTGAGGTTCTGCTCTGGATGCCTGGTGCATTGACTCCAGGTCCATAATCCCACCAGAAAGTCCTATGTCCTGTCAAAACAATGGAGACATTGTAGGACCTGGACTCAGGCTGATTCTTACTCAGAGCTAAACAGAAGCGGGCTGATTCAATCTATGTGTTGGATTGTGAAATACCATGGAAAATAATGTACTACATGCAGCAGCAAAGACAAATCCACAAGTCTCTGTGACCTTAAACACTTCCAGAAATCTCAGCCTGCACCTGCAAGCACCGTACAGTATGGATTATTGCTATTTATGTACCATCACTTGTTTACCTGACTCTGTCCTCTCAGATTAGCTATTGTTCACTTTCTTGGGCTAAATGTTTCACTGCAGCCTTTCCTGAGACACACATATATAAGAATAGATAAATAAATAAATGAAATTATAGCTGTCCCTGAATGAATTTTTTCAAAGACAAACGCTGCCATTCAACACTAGTGTCAAAAACCAGACTGCCAGAGAAATCACCTTACAGCAGAGAGGAAGCTTTTGAGCTCCACAGAATGATTTTTACCCCACTTTTCCACCTGGAACACTTTTTTTTTTTTTCTCATGCCGTTGATTTGTACAGAATAAATCCATCTCAGTCACTTTGTGAGGACCGACATCGGCTGTCTAGTCTCCCTGAGTCCTGTGAAGTGACATGAAATAGTCTCTGATCTCCTTGGGGCCTCTGCTGCAGACTTCAGGGGGAGGACTTTCCAGTGGATTCCCCTCAAAGTTGCATGAACAGTAATTGTCCCCCCAGTCCAGGTTCACCAGTTCCCCAAAGCTTGCTGGAAGGGACTGTAGACAGTTGTTTCCCAGCCAAAGGGTTCGCAGGTTCCTTAACAGACAGACATCCTCAGGCAGGCTCTTAAGGGAGTTGAAGAGTAACAGCAACGTTTCCAGTTTCTCCAGATGCCTAATGCTGGAGGGGACTGTGCCTATTTTGTTGTCACTCACGTCTAGAAAGGTGAGGCTCCTGAGCTGGCAGAGGGGTGCAGGCAGTTCAGTGAGGCTGTTGTTGGCGAGGTGGAGGCTGTGCAGCCTTCCAAGTGTCCCCATTTCAGGAGGCAGTGAGTGCAGGCTGTTGTTGCTCAGAGTGAGCCTCTCCAAGTGACTCAAAGTGCCAATTTCAGCAGGGATTTTCTTCAAGTTGTTGGAGTCCATGTAGAGGCAGGTCAGGTTCCTAAGGTGACCGATCTCTGAGGGAAGCAGGTCCATCCGATACCTCAGGCAGCTCTCTCGTTCTGGGCTCATCTCCAGCACCTGTAGCTGGTCCAAGCTGAAGACCTGTGCAGGAACTGATGTCAGCTCTCTGCCTGAGATCTTCAGTTTCTTTTTCTCTTCCAACTTTGGATCGTGCTCTGTAAGGTACCTCCAGAGAGGGCTGGGGCCTGTAGAGGCACCCCTGGAAGAGGCACCTGTGTCCATTCACCCACCAGAACCTTTGAGGTTCTTGATGGATGGAGGCCCTCTGCTAGCTTTCCTCTCTGCCAGGCACGTTACCAACACACATGCAGAGTGTTTGAGTTGCTCAGATACAGCCCACTGAGTAAACACTCGGTGTTCTCCCTTGATCAGGTGCTTTCCTTCCAGCTTTGCTGCGCACACAAAGCCACCTCCCCAGCTACGACGTTGCCTCTCATGGCTGCAGCCAGAAAGCTGGCAGCAAATATCTATCCTTGTTTAGAAAGTGAAACAGAAGCACTGTGCCAGTGCTTTTTACTCAGGTTGGTTGAAATCCTTGTTTGTGTGCAACTCTCTCCTTCTCAGAGAACTCACGCTGGTCAGTTCCAGGGCATTGCCAGGGAATCAGCCAGGCCACAAAGCACATGGTAAACAGAAGACAGACCCATAGGTGATGGCCGGGGAGCTGGGAACCGTGAACTGATCCTGTCCTCTGATCAATTTGTGCCTTTAACATTCAGCAAACACAGTAAAGAACACATTTTGTAATCTGAAAGTGCATCTCCCTCCTGCTGAGTGTATGAACCCCTGCACCACAGAGATACCATCTTTCTTGTACTGCACTTGCTCTGGCATATTTAAAAGCAAGTTTTTATTGCTGGCTGGCACAGTTGTGGTAGGAGATGTGTAAAATGCCATTTTTTTTTTTTTCCCAAGGCAGTCAGCACAGCATGCAATGTAGAGAGCAGAGCATTTTCCTGGGGCAAGAAAATTATGGGTTTGAGACCTCGGGGTGAGCCCACTTCTTTTAGTTCATTTTCTAAACCTTAAGGCTTTCAGCTAAAAACTGCTTAGNGGGAAGTCTCCACAGCCTTCCACAGGCTACTGAAGGTAGAAGACAATGTGTTAGAGGTATGGTGTAAGCAGATCTACCAGGTCAGGTCTTGTGAAGCACATCAGCTTTGCCTTCCCACCCTGCTCAGTTCTCATCTGCTTGGCCCAGGATGGTGCTGAGTTTCCAGTGACCTTGTGTCCCAGCACCAGGGCCGTGTGTGGATGATGGCGCATATGCGTGGTGAATGGTGGAAGACCTCTATCCAGAAGATGCTGACAAAAGGATTTTGTGATCAGTGTTCAACCCTCTGGACTTACACTTTAGGCTCTGCTCGGTTCTAATGAGGTTTCACCCTGAAATACAGATTTTTCACAGCTGTCCCATGCTGGCTGTTACTCTTAATTGAGAGTGCAAAGACCACAACACCCTACTGAAATCAAGCCCTGAAGTTCCTCCAGATTCATTTTCAACATCTGTAAGAGAAAACTGTATCACTTGTGTAGTATTGAGCAGTGTTGTGAGGCTGCTGTGGCAGCTCCCAGGATGCTCGTGGCTGGACACAGGCCTGCTGGGCTTTCCACAAGGGACTGTGCAAGCTATTGAGCTGGGCTATCACAGTTGAGTGTATATGGCATGAGTAGATCCTGAGGACACTGGAAGTAGTTACTCCTGTGCTTTAAGGCCACTATTAATGTCAATAGGAGTGGAAGGCTGTGCAAGCTTCATGAAAGGTAAAAATTATAGAATAAATAGATTCATTACAACTCAAGAAGGTCTAATAGTTGTTCAGAAGTGAGTACAATACCTTAGAAATATACAGACATTGGAGATGAATACAGCAGCTAAGAAAAAGTGAGATTTTCCCTTGCACGTGAAAGTTGCTGACCAGACATGACTGACCTCACAATTAACCGTAAAAACAGGACTCAAAGTTAAACTCAACCCCCACCAAGAAAGTGCTGAAGAAGTTATTGCATTGAGAGTAATTTCAGACTTGGATGAAAGCCATCTCGCACATTACTAAGGGGAAAAAAAATGTATTTCTAAGAACACATTGTCAAATCTGTCTGTCCTGTGAAATAAACTGAATTGCTGTGTGTGCTGCCTTCTGCTTAAACATGCTTATCTCTGCAATGAAAGCCTGAGTCTGACAGACAGCACATCATGCAGAGCCAAGGCCACGGGCAGAGAGAGGTTTTTGTGATATCAGACACTGTTCTCCCTTGGACTTCTTCACAACTGGTGCTTGGCTCTGGGTTTTTCCTCCTTTACCAAGGTGACAGGTTCTTTCCTGCTGCATCCTGCAGGACATCCTTCTTCCTGACACTGATCACTGACTCATTGCTAATGTCCCAGCATAACTAGTGTCCCTGTGACAAATTGTTCCCTTGTGCTTTCTACGTAAGATTCATGATCCAAAATGTATAATCACAAGAAAGAGCCCATATTTTAAACACATGACCACCCCCCAGAGACTCAGCAGGATATGCTCATTCGCAATTCTGACAAACTCCAATGAGAATACTGCCAGCATCAATAACCTTGAGTCAATCCCATAAGGTACTCATAAGTTTGTCCTTACCTGAAAGCCAGTCTCCTCTTCATCATGTCTTCAAGTGTTTCTAATCAGCTGTTCCCATTTCACAAGTTAAAACAGAAATGTGTTTATCACTTCCAGGTTTAATCCAGACTGATGAAGCTAAGCAGGCTGTCTTTCCTTAATTCAACTTCACCATTTATAAAGGTGTTGAAAAGAAAGCCCAGACTCTGATGGACTCTTGTTACCCTAAGGACCTCAGACAGGTGCTGAAATTGGGATATAGGAGGCAACTGATGCTGAGACTCTCCCCCTCAGCAGTGCTGTCTCTGCAGAGACACCAGCAAGGAAGACTCTCGTGGTCTCTGATGGATGCTCATGCTTATGCAGGGCTGTAGGTTGGGGGCAGAGCCTGCCTCCACCTCCAGGCTGGCTCTGTCCTTGTGCTGCTCTTCCTCCTCATGCCATGGAGCAGCAACCTTAACCCTCAGCAGCACTGGACTCCAGCTCACGGAGGCTGAAGGAGTGGTTGTGTCTATGTTGTTACCACTGACTTAGTGCAGTTAATTTAAGAAAATGT
Organism: Urocolius indicus; assembly: GCA_013401255.1. Taxonomy (NCBI): domain Eukaryota; kingdom Metazoa; phylum Chordata; class Aves; order Coliiformes; family Coliidae; genus Urocolius; species Urocolius indicus. Next base: position 139,893 of record WBNH01009926.1, on the reverse strand, counting down.
ACCTGTTATTCCCTGGCACAAGCATGGTACAGATTTGTGCCATAACCTTGTCCTTTTCACTCTGAGTTGTCTGCCTGCTGGCCACACAACACCCTACACCTCATCATCTGTAACACATACAACCCCACACCAACTCAGCAGGAGCCTGAGGCAGTAATAGTGGAAGACAGCTACCAGAAGATCTTTGTTTTTTTTTTTTCCCATGAAGATCTAGCTAATGTAGGCAGCACAGCCCAGAGAGTTTTCAGCTGATTACTTTATGATGAGTTGAATCCCTCTCAGGCTCCACAGCCCACATTGGAGTCACAAAAGTGCAGGTGCCATAGCCTGACTTTGAATCCCACTGTAAGAGGCTGAGTATGGGATTCAGATAGCTAGACAGAAATCTCTCACATCATTTGATGTGACACAGAATCTCCCCAGGGTTACCCACTGCAGATCTGGAAAGACTCCCCCACCCTATCTGCCAGTCCCCTGGCATTACCTCTGGCATCCAGGACATCGTTGGATGGTGATACTCAACTATTCCTAGGCATCGAGTCCTACTCCAGAATCTGCCAAAATGCATCCTACAGCAGTGCAAAGCTTGGCTAGTTTGCACACTAAAAGGCTCAGCCATCAGTAAATGATGTATGTTTGGAGGTTTTTCAAACTGTAATGATTTAATTGCCCAGAATGTAAAAGCTGTGTCATCTCCCAGACAGAGCACTGAGCTGGGGTTTAGCTGCTACAGCATTTTTATTGTTTCTCTGGAACAAAACCCACAAGCATTTGGTTTAATCCTGAACTGAGTAGTTTTGCTTTGCTACATCTCCAAATAAACACATGGAACAGAGTTCAGCCTTACACAGTTTAACATTCCCATATTATCAACAAAAGGGTGTGAAAAGGACAGCTCAGGAAAACAGCATCACGAGCCTGTCCTGAGAAGAGACACAAGTGGCAAAGAAGGGAGTAAAATCCATCTCCTGCTGGAGCTTGCAAGAAGGAGCTAATTCAAACCTGCTTAGAAAATAAATGTGAATTGTTAAATAATGTAACACCAAAAAAACCCCACCCATTTCCCCAAGTGATTCTGTTGGTTTGCTCTGTTTTGTGCTACAATTTTTTTAGTTGACTGGCAAAAATTTTAGTGGAGTAATGTTCTGTTTGCTACAATTGCAGTGACCGACACACTTGACACAAAGGCAAAACACAAACGAGCCATAGTGATGCCATAAAACCCTCTGTGTCATTAGCACCTTTGAAATGTGTAAAGAATGCATTGCCTGGCTCTCTGATGCAATTTGAACAGTGCATCCTCCTTTGCCACAGGACCAGCTAAAAGAAACCAACAAAGATGTTAGTGTATTCCCATGTTTAAACCTTAGACTCCTTGAACTGACTTTATGGTGATGTAGACAGGAACATTGAGATGCAAAAGCCACAGCCCTCCCTTATTCAAGAGTAGTAAGAAGAGAGGCCAACAGGCCATCAGCACTGACCCTGCCCTTTTCTGCCACCTCCTGCCTGCATGGTCACCTTGCAAGGTGCTGCACTGACAATACACATGTGCCTGTCACCTCCTTGCATACAGCCACCTGCTCAGGCACAGAGGCATCTGCATTTTCTGGTGGGCAGCTTCTGAGCAAGCCCAGGGCTGCACTTGCAGGTTTACTGTCTGCCCAGATGGCAGATGTAATTTGGAAAGTAGTCTCAGGCCATCTTTCCAGACTGCAAATACCCATCAGCAGACTGAGGCAAAAACTGTCACAGCTTTTGGTGTTTGAACTTGCAGAGCACACCCTCCTTCCTTACCTTTTATTGCAGGTGGGTTTTTAGGAACACTGACATAGGGCTTGCCTCTGTAAGAGGTGGCAGCTATAGAAGCCTCCCTCTGTACGAATCAAAACAAGGTGGCTACAAACACGGGTCTTGATCAGGGTCTGCAGCATCTGTCTCCCACTGGCAACAGATTATGCTTGGTAAAGGCCACTTAATGGGCTGGAGAGAAAATGAGGTTTCAGAAAAAAAGCAAGGAAATGGCACTGAAATCAGAGCACAGAGGCAGTCTGGGGTGTCTCCAGGAACAGCCTAAACAGACAACCGTATGCTCGGGCACACACTGCAACAAAGGGAATTGGGCTGCACCCTTTTGCCAGGGACAGAAGTTGCAGAGATGTACTCTGTGCCTAATCCATGCAGATCTTCTCACTGCTATTAAAGGTACAGATGTGTCCCCTCTTGCTCCAAACAGATTCTTAGCAATGGCTCCAACAGACATTCAAATGATAACTCTTCCCCAACTAGATACTACTGCGCCACCACACCCCTGGAGCTTGGACTAGATGAGCTTTAAAAGTCCCTTCAAAAACACTTCTATTCTATGATTCTGTGATCTTACAGTGGTAAAAGATGCTGCACAGACACTGTTACATCATAGCTACCCTTTGCACTGTGCACCAGAGCGTATTAAAGTCTAAGCCGTGCATGGCACATGCAGACACACAGCGTGAGAGAGCATCTGCAGAAGCTGAGAAGTCACAGCCATGACAAGAGTTAAATGTCACATTAACACGGCCTAGTTAACAGATCTGATCTCTATAAAACTTGTTCATGGCCACCACATTTATTCAAAACGACGTCTCATGCCATCTTGGGACATATCTCTTGTGCAGAAAAATCTCTTCTGCTTCCCCACTGGAGGGATGAAACCTCCCTCAGCCTGGTCTAGGAAAAACAGTGCTGTTAAATATGATCTGATCAACATGTTTACTTCATACTGACATATAACAAGCTGACTTAAGATGCAGCAGAGTATCCCAGGATCATAGAATGGTAGGGTTGGAAGGGACCTTTAGAGATCATCCAGTCCAAACTCCCTGCAGAAGCAGGTTCACCTAGATCAGGTCACATAGGAACATGTCCAGGCAGGTTTGGAAACCTCTGCAGAAAGAGCCTTCACACCCTCCCTGGGCAGCCTGGGCCAGGGCTTCCTCACCTCAACACAAAAGAAGTTTCTCCTTGTGTTCAAATGGAACTTGCTGTGTTCCAGCTTGTGCACATTACCCCTTGTCCTGTCACTGGGTGTTACAGAACAAAGACTGGCCCCATCCTCTGGACACCCACTCTTTAGCTACGTGTAAGCACTGATGAAGCCCCCTTCCGCCTTATGTTCTCCAGGCTAAACAGCCCCGGGTCTCACAGTCTTTCCTCACAACAGAAATGTTCCAATCCCTTCAGCATCTTGGTAGTCCTTTGCTGCACTCTCTCCAGAAGTTCTCCATAGCAAGAAACATAGTAAAATCAATCAAAGAGTTTATTTGCACAGAAAATAGCAAAAATAGCACCACTGAGCACTACACAGTAAAGACTTTGTTTAACCATGGCATGTGGACATGTTATTTATTTTCATAAATTAAAGCAGAGGCAAATCGTGTCTCCTGCTGAGTAAGAAAAAGACTCCAAGGCTGGCAAAGGGTTATCTCTGGGCTTTAGCTTCAGGGTCTGTTTCTTTGTCTGGTTGTATACAGCTGTGGCTTCTGCTTGGCTTTGCCAGCTTGCAAGCACCATGCCATATGGTGTAGGTGCAAGGCAGGTGCCCCTTTCCCATCTCCAAAAGACCTGATGAGATTTTTCAAACATATTCAGCACTTGGTGCCTGTGTCAGGTTCATTACTCTGACCTCTCACTACAAACTGCTTTGTGAAGAAGAGTTTTGAAAATGCAGCTGGAACATATAGATCTGAGGCCTGATGACCTCTCAGGTCCCCATCTTTGTGGGTGGGCATGACTTGGTCAGAGGGCTAAACTCACAAATGACCCACTGGGAAGGTCTTTTCAAACTCCAATCCTCTCTTTATTCTTTCTTTACGTTCTCAAGCTGATTTTGACTATTAGTTAAAAGGGGGGAAAGAACAAGTGCCTGACTTTTTGCTTTCACCCTCAAATACAATTTCTTCCAAGTTTCTGAACGCTTCTTTGCTACGACCATCAGATCATCTTCCTCCTACAGCAGCCTGCAACCTTTCATCTACCCTCTAAAACATGACCTTACCAAGTTATTGTCATAGCACTTAATCCAAAACAGTGAAGCTGGGTCACCCTTGGCTTCCTGAGATTCTTAATGCCATGTACTCTGGCTGATTTTTGGGTGAAGCAGTGGTGTGTGCTGACAATGAACAGGAGATTTGGCATCCCTGAGATGACAGAGGACAGCACTGAAGCTTGTTGCTGAGGCATCTCCTTGACAGAGGGAAGATTAGCTCCATCTGGTAGAACCAAACCCTCTGAGTACTGAAGTTCTTGCACAGGGAGCAGTGAAGAGGTTTAGATCATCTCTGTGGCCTTATGGTCCCATAAGAAGTAGCTCCTGTAGGATATAGATTTACTTATGGGCAGAAGAGTGTCAAAATTGACAGAGATCTTTTAGGAAACACACATTTGCTGTTCAGAACTGCCTGTCCATTGTGAGTTGGATGTACTGGAGACCTCTGTTCCAGCTTTGGCATGGCTTTACCTTCCTCCCCTCCATGCAGATGACAGATAGCACCAACAATCCTGTGTCAGCCTATGTCTCACAGTTAATGCCCTGGGCTGCAGGATTAGATTTCATGGGGGAGAGGGGTAAACATTTGGAAAGAATGAACCAGAAATCAGACTAAAATGTTGGCTTTGGAATGGTTTTGCTACACAATGCATTGATATTACACACTCTTTAAGGGGGGGGGGGGGAAGCCCCACTTCATTTTAATGTTTTAATATGCCCTGATGTATGAGAAAACAAAACCAAATTCACATATCACATCAAAGGTAATAATCACTATAATCCCATTATAATCTGACCGACCGGCAGCAGTTGTTGGCTTTAGCAGGCCTCCCACGAAAGAAACACCGCTGGAGACATCTGAGAGCTCTTGGCAGGTGTGATGAGTTCAAGTTTTAAACACAAGTAAGTCCTGGGATCCTCCCTGTGTGCTAGGGCCCTTTGACATTGCGGGGTCTGGCAGCCAGGCTTGCATAGTAAGCGCACTGAGAGGGGTCACACTGTCCATTGGCTCCCGGAGGGCCCTGTGGGCCAGCCAGACCGGGTAGCCCAGCTTCTCCTTGAGGGCCAGGTGGTCCTGGCAACCCATCTTTGGCATAGCCAGGCTCCCCTGGGAGGCCTGAAATCAAAACAAAACACCCTCAGTGAGCGGCACTTCCAGGCTGCAGTTCTCAGCTGTGTAACATCAAAGCAGACGGTTCTGCTGCCAATCCAGATGCAAACATCAGCTTCTACAGGCAGGCACCTATCTACAGGGATGTGGCTAGTGTATCTCATCTGAATGCAAGATTTCCAGCCCCTATGGCACCCTTGGCCTGCACAACTGTGCTGTTGCTGTTCTTTCTCTGTCACAAGGTTGTTGAACATGACATACAGTCATAAGGTGAGATGGGAAAGCTTGAGGCAAGAGCCAGCGTTGGGAGACAACTCATTTGTGTGAAGCACAGTGGGGCCACTGTTATTTTAAGGCAATGCAAGGCCAGTATGCCAAGTGCAGCCCATGGACTTACAAAGGCTTCCCATAGTTTCCTCCCCCAACATAGCAGGGTGAAGGCAAAACAGACTCCTAATTTCAAATGAGAAACAAAGCTGATATCTGTTGGTTTTCTTTTTTTGTCAACAAAGGTAAGCCACTTCCTACAGAAACTGTGCATGCCATCTTTCTGGTATCATCTAGCTAATATTGCTGAGACCTGTGTCCCCTTAGAGGTCCTGAGTGATATGTTTGGTGGGGTGTTGTGAATCAACACACCTGGAATTCCTGGAGGACCCATTTCCCCTCGCTGGCCAACGCCTGTGTCTCCTTTTTCACCCTTTGATCCTCTTTCTCCTGTAGAGAGGGAAAGAAGAAGAAGAAACTGATGAGTATGACCTGTGGAACTAAAGAATATTGCCATAGATCTTCTATGCACATTATATGCTTGCTAAATTGTTTCTAATTATGGCCAGTCCTCTGAGATGAGACATTGAGTGGGAATGAAGGTTTACCTCACTCCAGCTGTAGCCAGAGGTGGAACACACCAGCAACTACTCATTACATTCACCACCTCTGGTTCAATAGACTGAGGCTGCTTCTAACACACATATTTTAAGGACCACATAGATACTGCTAACAGGAGAGGTGAACACCAAAGTGAGGTGGACACATCTTTTCATCAGACTGCTCACATACACCAAGTTTCACTCACCTTTGGGACCAATTGGTCCAGGTGGCCCTTCAGACCCAGTCTGTCCAGGTCTCCCAGGCTCTCCTGGAGGGCCAGTTCTTCCTGGAAGTCCTTCTTTCCCAGGGGGACCAGGAGGTCCTGGTCTGCCATGGGATGCTTTTACATGGGCAGGTTGTACCTGAGCCAGGATATAGGCTAACTTTGCTGTGAAAAGAAGGAAATGGGTTTGTTAGACTAGAAGGTCAGTGCTTCAAGAGAACAGAGAGCCAGAATCGGTGGCCCAGTAAAGTCCAAGAATTGTCAGAGATCATTTTTTCAGGGCCACACAAAATTGTTTCCCATAGCCACAACAGTGCCTCTCTGACACTCTCTAAGTTATTTAAACCTCATTTCTCATTAGCTTTAAACTTCTCCTAAACTTCATACTTAACCCTAAACACTTCTTTCACACTTTGTGCCTTGTCCATCAAGGATCTGGAATGATCCTGCCTTGAGCTGTGCAGCTGGTGGATTTCTGTCAAACTGGAATCCTTGCTGCTCTGAAAATAAGAGCCTATTGCCACTGCTTCTGCTACATCGAGTGAGATGCTACATGTCTGCTCTGTAAGGAGACATACTCTTCTTGTTCAGGGCTGCTACACGTGTGGACTTAAAGTTAATGTAACCATCTCTGACTGTAAAGTCAGAACCTGTAAGGCATATTCCCTGTGTCAGCATGTTCTCCAATTTCCAAGCAGGCACATTGCTTGCCACTTCCATATTAAGAACCTGAACAGCCTGCAGAGCTCTTAAGACATACTCAGCATCACAAAAACACCCTACAGAAATGAGGGAGAATGGGTTCCTGCCTTCTCTCCGTTGATCCAAAATCTTGAATGCTCTTAGATTGGCATGGAATTTGAATGCTGAGAGTGTGTAAATAAAATCCTTCAAATAAATCACTCAATTGAGCCATGATCTTCAGCATGGAGGAAAATGCATGCAGCTATGTGTCAGCTGCTCCAAGAGCTGTGTGAGAAGCAGCATTTCACTGTAGATGGGGTCAGTAGTGGTTTGCAATTCATGTGCTTTGAGAGAAGCAGCAGCTCACATCCGCTCCACTCCCTCTTCTCCCTCAGTATCAAATGTCACAGCCAGAAATCAAGAACATTTCTCCTCCAGCTGGGACTTGAAAAGCAAGTTTACATCCTACTCTGATTACTTTCTCTTCCAGGGCCCCAAATGATCTGTTTGAATCTTTATCTTCCCTTGTCCTTCCACCTCAGCCCAGGCATCTGCATGAATCAGCCTGCACAAAAGCTATTTTGGTAGCAAAAAGCCATGAGGTGCTAGGCACAGCCAATGGCCTTGGGTTGAAGAAGGGAGATAAGCCCCTGTGCTATTGCTGGGAACATCGAGCTTGGGGAGTGGTAAAGTTTGTTAAGCACATTTCATTTTATACATTCATTTTTTTTCCATGCAGGCTTGTTGCAACATTGCTTTCCATAAGCAGGAGAGGTTCAGGTGCCACCACAGCTATGGAAAGTATCTTTCATACTCTCAGATATATCTTCTGGCTTCTCAGAGCTGACTACTTACCATCTAGCTGCTTGGTTAACTCCTCTTGGATGAGCCTTCTCAAAGTCTCTAGAGATGGGGGTTCCCCCTAGAGAGTAATAATCACAGCAATAACAAGACATAATAATCACAGCCAGGAGATGTGCCAATTAAGCCCTCCAGAAAGAGTTTTGTGGATTGCATTTCAGCACCTACAGTACACACAGGACTGCAGAGACTTCCTGAAAGAAGGATGTAAAGGGAATCAAAACATCCATGATTTCCAAAACGCTGGCAAGCCACAGGCTCAGTGGTGTAAGAAGGGAGTCTGCTCCCAGGGCACAGCTGGGACACTGTCCTTGTCTCCTTCCTGGGGAAAATCTCCCTCCTATACACTTAGAAGTATCACAGAATCACAGAATGGTGGGAATATGGGAGGGACCTCTAGAGCTCATCCAGTCCAACTCCCTGCTAAAGCAGGTTCCCCTCAATAAGGGGGCACAGGAATGTGTCCAGGTGGGTTTGGAAACCTCCAGAGAAGGAGCTTCCACACCCTCCCTGGGAAGCCTGGGCCAGGGATCCCTCACCTCAACATCAAATAAGTTTCTCCTCATGTTCCAGTGGCACTTCCTGTGTTCCAGCTTGTGCCAATTACCCCTTGTCCTGTCACTGGGTGTTACAGAAACAAGACTGGCCCCATCCTCTTGATATCCACCCTTTAGGTATTTACAAGTGTTGATGAGGTCTCTCCTGTCTCCTCTTCTCCAGACTATACAGCCCCAGGTCCCACAGCCTTTCCTCCTATGAAAGATGCTCCAGTCCCCTGATCATCTTTGTGGCTCTGTGTTGTACTCTGTCCAGCAGTTCTCTGTCCCTTGTGAGCTGAGGAGTCCAGAACTGGACACAGGACTCCAGATGAGGCCTCACCAGGGCAGAGTAGAGAGGGCGGAGAACCTCCCTTGGCCTGCTGGCTACGCTCTTCTTAGAAATCAACTTGGGAGACATCAAAACAGGCAAGTAGAAATCAGATCAGGAGACACTCTCAGTCCTATGAGATCATAGAGGAAAGCCTACTTTCCTTTTCAGCATTGGCACGTTTCCTTGCAGAGAGGAGCCATGAGAGCCCTCAGGGCAGTTAAGGTGAGTATCAAGACTTGCTATGCACACTCCTCCTGGATGCTATGCCTGCCAAAAGGCCTTATCTCCAGGAACAGCAGCCAGTTTACACAAGTACTACTCATTCTTCCAAACGAGTACAAGGTTCTGTCTGATTTGAGGTTGTTGAAGAGAGACAGAGGATGTGGCTGCCTGGCCTCGGTCCCCTACCAAGCCTCCAAGGGACAGTACCTTTCATCCTCTCTCTCAGCTTGTTTGTGTTGCTATTGAGCTGCTGTGATAGCTGTCAGAACACAGAGCTATGTGAACAACAACTCTGGATGATGCAACTGACAAAATGATGAAAGTGGTTTTGGTAGATGGAAGGAAAACTGTTTAGGCTGTGACTTTTCAAGAAAATCTAAACAAAAAAAAAGGTTTCAAGGTAAGCAGACTGTTGTCTTTGCATAAACTCAGCAGTAAAAATAATCTGTAATTTAATATTGAGGCCAGTCTTAACATGTTCATCAGAGTGTACTCTCAGTAAGTTCCCTGATGACACCAAACTGGGAGCACTAGCTGATTTCACAGAAGGCTGTGCTGCCATTCAGCAGGATCTCAATGGCTTGAGAGTTGGGCAGAGTGGAAACTCCTGAGGTTCAACAAGGATGAGTGCAGAGTCCTGCAGCTGGAGAGGAACAACACCATGCACCAGTACAGGCTGGGGGTCAAACTGCTGAAGAGCAGCTCTGCAGAGAGAGACCTGGGAATGCTGATCTATAATAAACGCTAAACATGAGCCAGCAATGTGCCCTTGTGGCCAAGAAGGCCAATGGCATCCTTGGATGCATCAAGAAGAGTGTGGCCAGCAGGTCAAGGGGGGTTCTTCTCCCTCTCTGCTCTGGTGAGGCCTCATCTGGAGTCCTGTGTCCAGTTCTGGGCTCC